>OY856409.1:1303118414-1303435914 GCA_963693085.1 Alisma plantago-aquatica
TGCATGATAACAATATACATACACTCATGTTATGTCCCTAGTCAGATGTTACTATGGAAGCAATATAGACAGAAGTAATACATAAGACTAGAGTGTGTGTTGATTGATGACAGATATCATCAGTCACTTGTTAGAGAATAGTGTACTGGACAGACCCACCTTGAGAGTAATACATTGAGACAATGGAATGGTAGTCAGAATCAACTCTCATAGTGATAGTGGTGTTTGTGGTTCTTAGACTAAAGTCACTACACTCATCACATGGCATTCAATGCATATTGACATCATCCAACGTGACCTTGAATAAGGGTTGCCATAAAGGAAATGTATGTGTACATTGTGACACATGGGGATTGATTGTGAGTGATGTAGATGAGATTTGTCCCTCCTACCAGAGATAGTGTCTTGGGCACTTGATAAGTGAGACTGAGAAATGCATGGCCATGCTCATGTGAGTCAATATGTGACATTGAACTCATATGTATCTCAACAGTCTCTTCTAGTTCAAGAAGCATGGATTGAATATTGAGAGGACGATGATTCCATGCCTTAAGTTCAATCTGAACATCAGAGACAAAGGAACTATAAGATCACTATAATATTGATCACAGATTGTGGGTTAAAGTTATTCTCCAACTTTTCAATTATTTGGGTAGCAATGATGTATTGCTAGATATCACTCATTTCTTGTGAAGTCATAAATTAGTTGTGGTCGTTCACTACCAACATAATTTGGGGCCTATAGGGCAACACGCATAGGATGCACCTAGAATAGAAGTTTACATTCAGGTAGAAATCGATTACTAAAGTCTTTAGGTATTAAATTTAAACAACATAGGATAAAATGGAATGTGAATCGATAGGTTCAGAATATGAAATGACCAGTTGAGCGTCCAATAAGACTAGATCAACGATTGATGTTGATGTCATTGTAACATCCTTGACCTAGATTATGTACTAACCCTAGGTGTTTTGCCTAACAAAGTTGATTAGATGCTTTCTCTTATCTTTTGAAAAGTAATTAATGTTTTTGAGGAACTTATATTTCAATTTCAGTCCCTTTTGAATAATGTTGAAACATTGTTTTGTTAATTTTGGACTAAAGTGCAAATTACCCAAGTTGAGGGGTTAACTTGCAAATTCCACATGGTAAGATGTTCCTCTGATGTTGAGACATCATAAGAATGAATATGATGTAGTGGTATGGTTTCCACAAGCTTGGGCATCAAGATAAAGCTTGTAGAGCAATCCTTGTGCATTAAAACCTAGTTTTGGTGTAATGTGCAAATTACCCAAAACCTAGGGTTCAACATGCAAAATACCACCTCTAGAGGGTCTCTCATGTTTCTTGGCATAAATTAGAGCAAATAAAATGAGAGGGGCGCCTCAATTGAATTATCATGGAGGAGAGAGAATCTTGACATTAAAATAATCAAGATTTAAGCATATATGGGACTTTAATTTAATTTAATGCAAAAAGAAATAAATTAATTAAGGAGCCCTTCAACCAGAAGTTGAAGGATGTGTTTTCAATAGAGTTGGAAGAGCTTGTGCCTTTCTATGGCACAAAAATATCTTGGTTGAGTGGAAGCCACTCACATTATCAAGCTTTGATGGATCAAAAAAAAACCACTCACATTATTATAATAAAAAGTAATATCCACTAAAAGGATGGATATTAATATAAAACTCTTTAAGGTGCTTAATTTCTTTTCCATTAATCTTTGGATAATGGAGAGGTTTTGCAAGAACATGAAGATGTATTCGTGGCCAAGAAATGAAGGGGATTTGATGGAAATTATTTTGGAATTAAAAGAAAATAATCCATTTTCTCTTTCCTTGAAAATCCCTTATACATGTTCTTTTTCCAATACACATAAGGACCTTTCCTTAGTTTTTCTCTTATCACTTTGCTTTGGCCGACCAAGGAAGATCTCAGGAGAAGGAGAAGGACAAGCACAACCTGTTGGTAAGGTTTTGATCATCTTCTACCTCAGATTCATGGTGGAAACCCTAAAGCAATGCTTGATTCTTAGTTTTCTTCACCCGATTTCCAATTCTAGCCATCTTTTTCATCCAATAGCTCAAGAACGGACCTTGGGCAGTTTCTGGAACTCCATCCACCATTAGATCCGTGGATTTTGGATCTTGGAGATCATATTTGAGGCGGGTTTTATAACTTTAACCCTTAAACATTGATATTGCAGCAAGTTCTCTATGATTTGTTGGTTATTTTCTTCTACTTCGAACTCTTTTAATGCATTATTGCAATTTCCATGAAAAATGGTTGCTGTTCTTGGTTGTTCTAAGGAGGATGATGATGACATCATATTATATGTTTATCCAAGAAAAATCCCAGGTCAAACGGTCTCCTTAGTTTCTCAAACGGTTTCCCAAACCGTTTGGGAGCAAACGGTTTCAAACCGTTTGGAATGAAACGGTTTCACCAAACCGCATGAGGGCAAACGGTTTCAGACCGTTTGGATCTGTTGACCAGGGTTTACCATTTGGGAATTTGTTACTAATCATGTTGGTTATTTATCCACTAAATATAATTGACTAGTTCCAATTGGTTCATGAGTTGAAGGTCCAACCATCACCAAAACCCTAATCGGGTTGAGTGCTGATTTCATAAGTGTTTGAGTTTCAAACTTGGGTTGATTGACCCAAACGGTTTCAAAACCGTTTGGGGATCACCCAAACGGTCTCAAGACCATTTGGGGGTCACCCAAGACCGTTTGTAGGTCTATGGTTGGATATGGTTAAGTGTTTGAAGATCCAAAGATATGGTATTAACCCTAATCAGCTAAGTGCTGATTTTGCATTGGAATGGGTTGATGTTTTGGTTTGGTTGACCCAAACGGTTTCAAAACCATTTGGGGATCACCCAAACAGTCTCAAGACCGTTTGGTGATCACCCAAGACCGTTTGGAGGTCTAGGGTTAGGTATGGTTGAGCAATTGAAGGTCCAAAGATATTAAGTTGAAGTACAATCAATTACTGATTTGGTGAGCAATCCAAGGATCCAAACCTTAGTTGAATGACATGGTTGATGATGATATGATGGGAAAACGGTCTCAATACCGTTTGGAGGTCATCCCAACGATCCCAAGACCATTTGGGGGTCACCCAAGACCATTTGGAGGTCTAGGGTTGACTATGGTTAGGTGTTTGGAGATCTAAAGGTATTGAGTTGAACAGTAATCAATTGCTGATTTGGTGAGCAATCCAATGAACCAAACCCTAATTGGTTGACTTGGATTTTGATGTGGACATGGTAAAATGGTCTCAAGACCGTTTGGAGGTCATCCAAACGACCTCAAGACCGTTTGGGGTCAGGTCATGTTCAATTTGGATGAAGGTCCTATGGTTCCAAAGTAACTAATCTCACATTGGTTAATGTTGAAGGATCATTGATTCCAAACCCTAATCCAATTGATTCAAACCCTAATTGATGACTAATTGAGGGTCAATTGAGGGTCAAATCAGTTGAAGGTTGACCTATCCAACTCAATTGATGTATGGTGATTTGTCCAATTGATGATCGGTTACATGAATTCAACGGTGGAAGGAACCAACATTGGAAACCCTAATTCAATTTGACTTGTTGAGACTATTTTTGGTCCTTGCGGTTTTGAGGAGGTTTGGACCAAACGGTCTCAAGACCGTTTGGGACCAAACGATCCCAAATCATTTAGGTTAATGCCATTTCCAGACCGATTGAGTTCATGCGATTTCCAAACTGGTTGAGTTCATGCAGTTTCAAAAGTCAACCTTGGGCAAACGGTCTTCACCACCTATTTCACTAAACGGTTTCAGAGTTTGTGCAAGACCATTTGGAGGTCTAAACGGTCTTAGACCATTTGGAGGCTTTTTTTGCAAGACCTTTTGGGTTCTATATGACCAAGACCGTTTGGTGGATAATCAACCAAAACCGCATGAGTACTTAAAGTGGTCAAAGGACAAGTTGATCAATTGATTAATACATGATGTAATCAAAGATGATTATAGTAATTATATCCTAATAAGATAGGGTGATTAGTACCCTTTGAATAATTAATCCTTAATGTTCATGGTGATGATGACATAACCCATGATGTCAATCCTTCTTCAAGGTTGAGTTGACTCATCCTAATCAAGGTTGAACAAACATCATCCTATAGAGGATGAGAGAGAGAAGACTTCCTACATGAATGATAATCATGTAGTGGACTTCCAATATAAATGAATATCTAATTAGGGTATGATCCTTCATAGTGAGATCATGAAACCCTAATTATGATGGTTAATGAATCATAACCCTAATTGAGGGCATTAATAGGTGGAATCCTAATGCATGATAATGGTATGAACTTAATTCATTATAATGACATGATAAACCTTAATTCAAGGTTCCTTGATGCTCACTCCTACTTGGGGTGAATAGTAAACCCTAATATAGGGTGATGTGATGTGAATAATAAACCCTAATTGTGGGTTGTTGGTTATAAACCCTAATCTAGGGTGATGTGATATGAATAGGAAATCCTAACCTAGGGTGATGTGATGTGAATAGTAAACCCTAATCTAGGGTGATTTGATATGAATGATGTGATATGAATAGTAAACCCTAATCTAGGGTGATGTGATGTGAATAGTAAACCCTAATCTAGGGTGATGTGATGTGAATAGTAAACCCTAATCTAGGGTGATGTTATGTGAATAGTAAACCCTAATTCCAAATAAGGTGAATGAATATGTGAAACCCTAATTCTGGGTTATACTTTATACTAAGAAGATCTAAGGTGGGATAATGAAATGATGAGTCATTATCATATTTGAGCTAAAGGGGATGATTAACCCTAATTGAATTGAAAAGGGAAACCCTAACCCTAGCAAGGGCATAGTGGTATAACCCTTGAACAATGATGTCATAATTGTTTTACATTGTGCTGATAGGAAATTGATGTATTTGTTATCATCTGTACTAATCATGCAGGTCCTATGAGATATTGAACATAGCCAGGTATAAGCTATGATGCTTTGTTTATTGAAAGTACTTTATGAGCTTTGTAAGCAATGATATGCTATGTTACCTAGTGAAAGGTAACAAAAGAGATTGATAGGTTGTAAGAGCCATGTGAAATACCTGCATTGCAATTATCATATTTACATTGTCAAATGACTTGATGGCATTAAGTTACCTGTTAAAGTGGTAACAAGTGTTTTGATGATCTAAGGGTTTGAATACCCATATTCTTGAATCATGATGATGAGATGATAAGTGATTGAGATCCCAATGTTAACAAAGTTGTGAAATGAACTTGATAGAAATAGTACTCATTCTTTATAGAAATTATTATAATGTTTTATGATTGAAAACATGCCTGATGCTAAAAGAATGTTGTAATGTACTTAAGTAATCAAGTGAAATGACATCATGTAGAGCCCTGACCATAGATCCATCATCGTCAGTAGTTAGGTGACGGTGAAACAGGTTTTCCTAAGGGAACTCCTGGAGAGCATACTTTTGAGTATGTGGGGGTAATGAGCGTGAATATCCTTACACCCTAATGGAGGAATTGATGTGAGATAAATACTAAATCTCTCAATCCTTCATTATATGTATATGCCGGGATGATGTATCACAAATCTCCCGACGATGATGTTAATGCCGAATCGATGTGAGATAAACAAGAAATCCCTTGATTGTGAAGAGAGTACAGCATGCCACTGTAACTCTAATAGTGAAGTTTCCAGTATACCTTGGAAAGCTATATTTATAGCAGAGACACAAGATGTCCTGCATGTTGTTCCTCACACTGACTGAGGAAGATGAGGTCATAGAAATCCGGCTCTTCTGATGACCTATGTATGGTACCGATTTTGATTTCACAATGGTCGGTTGGGGTATGAGTGGTATACCTCATCTCCTCAGGGCATAAATTGTTTTTAAAATGTAATCAGTCGTGTAACATATTTGCTTAGGGTTGAACTACGAGAAACAATGATTATTGATACATTGTTTATTATATCTTAAAAAGATAAAGGATATACATGTTCTTCATATTCCTTATTAAATGAATGACTTGCTACTTAATCAAGTTATAATTGAAATGATTGCACAGAGAATATTGCTCTACTTAGCTCAATCAATGATTTATCTGTTGTTGAATATTCATATTTCTACTACTCAATGTTATTCTATTATCTACAATAACAATGCTTCTGGCGGAGAGTTATAACTCTTGTTGGGACAATTTTCAATTGTCTCACCCCCGTGGGATTCAACTTTTTAGGTAGACGTCGAGGAAGAAGAAACCCTTCAGTGGGTGGGCAGCAATAGCAGCAGCAGCAGCAGCAGCAACAGCAACCACAGTAGCAGCAGCAGCATCAACTACAAGGACAACAGTGATCCTCAGGTGGAGACACTGTCTGTCAAGTCCTGTATATAGAGAGTCCTATGTGTCGTCTCTATACTCTCAGGTCCTAGGAGTCAGTAGATGGTTTGATATAGATCTGAGATTTTTGGCTTGATGCCTCAAGATTTTTGTATACTGCTCTTGCATAGTTTAACAGGGAAGTCAATGTTATGACTCTCGAGATGAGTTGATACAGATATGTACTGTTGAATCAGCTTGTAATTAACTTACCTTGGTTCTTTATGAAAGATTTTTACAGTTTGTGGATCTCTTTATAAAAAGTTTTAATTTTTTAGTGATTTTCAGTAATTTCGCTGCTAGTAATTCTCTTCCGCTTTGGTTAACCTTATTTTATAAGTTTAATGCCACAATTAAGTGGTATCAGATCTCTAGGTTTGTTGAGTCTACAGAGACATAGGACTAAGGTTGTTGAGTCTGTTCTAGTATCTTCCAGTCTATCTAATAGTGTCTTCTACTCATATAGGAGGAGAAGAGAAAACTAAAGATGTCTGGATCACATGATGAACATGTTGCAGAAAGTAGTGTCGCTGCACACAGAGGAGGTGCAAGAGACCAAGGAAGGGAGGGACATGTGCCTGAATTACCCCAGTTCAATCCAGCTGACATGGGGAATCCTTCCTTCCAGGCTATGTTTGGGCAGTTCATGACTGCCATGACACATATGACTGATAGAATGCCCATACCTGCACCTAGGGCACCTACCCACCCTGAAGGACATGGAGCCAGTAAGACATTTGAACGACTACGCCTGGTTGGAGCCACTGAATATGCTGGGACCGTTGACCCAACAGATGCTGACATGTGGCTAACTGAACTAGAGAAGGCCTTTAGAATCCTGAACATCCCAGAAGCTGAGAAGGTTAGACATGTTGTGTACCTTCTTAAAGGGAGTGATGGCCACTGGTGGACCATCGAGGAGGGAAAAAGGCCAGGTGTGGAGATCAAATGGGAAGTATTTCAACGAGAATTTGTCAACAGATACTTTCCTAAGACGTTTCTGGATGAGAAAATCTCTCAGTTTGAGAGGTTAAGGCAAGGACCAATGAACATTAGCGAGTATGAGGCTAAGTTCATGGAGCTTTTGCGGTTCTGTCTGCACATGGCAACCACATATGAAGAGTGGATTTGGCATTTTGAGAAAGGATTAAATGTTGAGTTGACTACCCCTATGTCTGCTCTGGAGAATAGGGAAAGATTTGCTACTTTTGTGGAGTCTTGTCAAAGGATAGAGAGGTCTGTGACGGAGAAACGACAGACCAAGAACAAGAAGGTGTATCCCCAGTTCCAAGGGTCCTCATCTAAGGGTTTCAAGAAACTAAGGTTTTCCGTGCCTACTCCACCACCTAGATTCAGTACCCACATGCAGTGGACGTCAAATAGGGGTAGAGGACAATATTAACCACCAGAAGGAGCTCGTAGCTAAGCATCTGTATCAGTTACAGGACCATCCAAACCACAGCAAGGGGTCAGAAGTTGTTTCATATGTGGAAAGATGGGACATCTGATGAAGGATTGCAGAGCTAGAGAGGCGAGTGTGACTCAACCCCAGAGACAGAGTCAGCAAGGTTCCCAAAGGAGACAGCTTCCAGGTGGCACTAGAGGACGTGGACAAGCATCCCAAGCTGGATCATCGGCACCCAGTCATCGAGTACCGAATCAACCGTAGGAGACGGTGAGATTCTATGCGATGAATCCACTTGATGTAGTGATCAACCCTCAGATTGTGACAGGTCAGGTGAAACTATTTTATTCTGATATGTCTACATCCTACATCGTATCTATTTTAATTGATCTGGCTGCTACGCACTCCTTTATCACTTGAAGGGTGATTTTTGACTACAACATGACTACCAGTCATAGAATAGATAGTCTGTTGTTAGAAACTCCTTTGCTGGGATTTGTTGTGTTGCGGGAGGTGTGTTCTCCCTGCATTCTTTTCTTTTCATAACATCACATTCAAGTGGATCTTATACCACTTGAAATGAATGGGTTCGATATAATCCTTTTGATGGATACCTTAGAAAGGTATAAGGTTGTCTTGGATTGTGAGTCCAAGCAAGTTGTGTTCACTGATGGAAGTGACACATGGGTCTTTCAAGGCGATAGAAAGATTCTTCCAACCTACCTTGTATCAGCTATGGTAGCTGAGAAGTTGTTGAGGCAAGGATGCCTTACATTCTTCACCCATGTGGTGGATACCACCATGGAGAGTTCTAATCTTGCTGAAGTTCTTGTAGTAAGGGATTTTGAAGATGTATTTCCTGAAGAACTTACAGGTGTACCTCCGCCCCGAGAGATTGATTTTGAGATTAATCTAATCTCGGGCATGCAGCCAATAGCACAAACACCGTATAGGATGGCACATGCTGAGATGGCAGAACTCAAGAAACAACTGTAAGAGTTGCTTAAGAAGGGTTTCATCTGACCAAGCACTTCACCCTGGGGTGCTCCGGTCCTCTTTGTTAAGAAAAAGGATGGGTCAATGCGGTTGTGCATTGATTACCGACAGTTAAATAAAGTAACAATAAATAATAAGTATCCTTTGCCTAGGATTGATGATCTCTTTGACCAGTTGCGTGGTGAAACTGTCTTCTCAAAGATAGATTTGAGTTCGGGATATCATCAGCTGCGTATTAAGGATGGTGACATACCTAAGTCTGCCTTTAGAACAAGGTATGGTCACTATGAGTTCACAGTTATGTCGTTTGGACTAACTAATGCACCAGCTGCATTTATGGAACTCATGAATAGAATCTTTCGACCTTTTCTCGATCAGTGTGTAGTTGTCTTTATAGATGACATACTGATCTACATTAGAGATGCTTAGCAGCATGAGCAGCATCTTTGTCAGGCTCTAACTTTGCTAAGAGAGCATGAGTTATATGCTAAGTTTAGCAAGTGTGAGTTCTGGTTACCAGAAGTTTCTTTTCTTGGACACGTAATATCTTCTTCATGTATACATGTTGACCCTAAAAAGGTAGAATCTGTCCTACAATGGGAGTAGCCAAAGACACCGATGGAGATTTGTAGTTTCTTAGGGTTGGCAGGCTATTACAGAAGGTTTATTAAGAACTTCAGTTCTATAGCCTTACCCTTAACCAAGTTGACTAGGAAGGAAGTTCCTTTTGCCTGGAATGACAAGTGTCAGCAATCATTCCAGTTGTTGAAGGAGAGGCTGACAAGTGCACATGTGCTAGTGTTACCTGAATAAGGGAAAGGGTATATATTTTCTATGATGCCTCTAAGAATGGACTAGGATGTGTGTTAATGTAGGATAAACAAGTGATTTCTTTTGCTTCCCGATAGCTTAAGAAACACAAGGAGAATTATCCGACACACGATCTAGAACTAGCTACTATAGTGCATGCTTTGAAGATCTGGAGACATTATCTTTATGGAGAGACATTCCAGATTTTCACAGACCACAAAAATCTAAAGTATATCTTCTCTCAGCATAAGCTTAACATGAGGCAATGTCGCTGGATGGAGTTAATCAAGGATTACGATTGTATGATTGAGTATCATCCAGGGAAGGCCAATGTGGTTGTTGATGCTTTGAGTAGGAAATCAGCAACACCAGCCTTAGATAAAGCACAGCTGAATTCTTTGGTGTGCTCTAGGAGGGATATGCTTATCTCTTTAAGGTAAGACAATGTACAGTTAAAAGTATCATTGTTATCTGGGTTGTTAGCTGAGATGCACATAAAACCTACTCTGAAATAGCAAATTAAGGAGGCACAACAAGCTGATGTTGTAGTTCAACAGATTATATCAGAGTATGGTAGTGAGAAATGAGATGGTTTCCATGATTCAGATGATCAGGTAGCTTGCTATCATGGTAGAATGATAGTACCTGATGTTGATAACTTAAGGAAGTTAGTTCTGGAAGAAGCTCATTCTTCAATGTATGCTATGCATCAAGGAAGCACCAAGATGTATCATAACTTGAAAGATATGTATTGGTGGCCTAGTTTGAAGAAGGATGTTACTGAGTTCGTTATGCGGTGTCCGGTGTGTTAGCAAGTTAAAGATGAACACCAAAAGCCTGCAGGAACACTGTAACCTTTGCCTATACCACAGTGGAAGTGTGATCATGTAACCATGGATTTTGTGGTTGGTCTGCCCAGAACAGCCAAAGGTCATGATTCCATCTGGGTAATATTTGATAGGTTGACAAAGACAGCACATTTCTTACCTATCAAACAACCTATTCTGCTGAGAAACTAGCACAATTATATGTAGATGACATAGTGCGGTTGCATGGGGTCCCAGTTACCATTGTTTCTGACAGAGGTCCCCAATTTACGAGTCATTTTTGGGAACGACTTCATAAAGCCTTACACACACAGTTAAGGTTTAGTACAGCCTTTCATCCTCAGACTGATGGAAAATCAGAAAGGACTATACATACCTTGGAGGACTTGCTTAGGGCATGTGTCCTTCAGTTTACAGGAAGTTGGGATCTACATCTAAGCTTGATAGAGTTTGCTTACAATAACATCTATCAACACAGTATGGACATGGCACCTTATGAAGCTTTATATGGTAGACGTTGTAGATCTCCCCTATGTTGGTATGAAACTGGTGAATATCAACTTTTGGGTCCTGATCTTGTGCACCAGACCAATAAGAAGATTAAAATAATACAACAATAGTTGAAGACTGCACAGGATAGGCAGAAATCCTATGCTGATAAGCGTCGTAGACCTTTAGAATTCTAGGTTGGAGACAGAGTGTACCTCAAGGTCTCACCTTGGAAGGGAGTTCTTAGATTTGGAAGGAAAGGAAAGTTATCTCCTAGATTTATGGGGCCTTATCCAATCATTGAACGGATTGGAAAGGTAGCTTATAAGCTAGAGTTACCACCTGAGTAGCAAAAGT
The DNA here is from genome assembly GCA_963693085.1 of Alisma plantago-aquatica. Taxonomy (NCBI): domain Eukaryota; kingdom Viridiplantae; phylum Streptophyta; class Magnoliopsida; order Alismatales; family Alismataceae; genus Alisma; species Alisma plantago-aquatica. Next base: position 1,303,129,718 of record OY856409.1, read on the forward strand.
TACACCCAGTGTTCCACATTTCCATGCTAAGGAAATGCCATCCTGACACAGAATCAGTCATGCAGCCTGTGGAAATAGAATTGAATGTTGATATATCCTATGTCGAAGGACATATGTTGATTCTTGATAGAAGGATCAAGAAGCTAAAGAAGAAAGACATTAGTCTTGTAAAAGTCCTATGGAATCACCATGGTGTTGAAGAAGCTACATGGGAACTAGAGGAAGAAATGAGGAGGAAATACCCTACTCTTTTCTCTTAAAATGTTTTGTTTATGATTTTGGGGACGAAATCCTTGTAAGGGGTGGATAATTTGTAACATCCCTGACCTGAGTTATGTACTAACCCCTAGGTTTTTTGCCTAACAAAGTTTATTAGATGCTTTCTCTTATCTTTTGAAAAGCAATTAATGTTTTTGAGGAACTTATATTTCAATTTTTGTCCCTTTTGAATAATGTTGAAACATTGTTTTGTTAATTTTGGACTAAAGTGCAAATTACCCAAGTTGAGGGGTTAACTTCCAAATTCCACATGGTAAGATGTTCCTCTGATGTTGATACATCATAAGAATTAATATGATGTAGTGGTATGGTTTCCACAAGCTTGGGCATCAAGATAAATCTTGTAGAGCAATCCTTGTGCATTAAAACCTAGTTTTGGTGTAATGTGCAAATTACCCAAAACCTAGGGTTCAACATGCAAAATACCACCTCTAGAGGGTCTCTCGTGTTTCTTTGCATCAAGTAGATCAAAGAAAATGAGAGGGGCGCCTCAATTGAATTATCATGGAGGAGAAAGAATCTTGACATTAAAATAATCAAGATTTAAGCATATATGAGACTTTAATTTAGTTTAATGCAAAAAGAAATAAATTAATTAAGGAGCCCTTCAACCAAAAGTTTAAGGATGTGTTTGTGATAGAGTTGGATGAGCTTGTGCCTATCTATGGCACAAAAAGATCTTGGTTGAGTGAAAGCCACTCACATTATTATAATAAAAAGTAATATCCACTAAAAGGATGGATATTAATATAAACTCTTTAAGGTGCTTAATTTCTTTTCCATTAATCTTTGGATAATGGAGAGGTTTTTCAAGAACATGAAGTTGTATTCGTGGCCAAGAAATGAAGGGGTATTTGATGGAAATTATTTTGGAATTAAAAGAAAATAATCCATTTTCTCTTTCCTTGAAAATCCCTTATACATGTTCTTTTTCCAATACACATAAGGATCTTTCCTTAGTTTTTCTCTTATCACTTTTCTTTGGCCGAACAAGGAAGAGATCAGGAGCAGGAGAAGACGAACATAACCTGTTGGTAAGGTTTCGATCATCTTCTACCTCGGATTCATGGTGGAAACCCTAAAGCAATGCTTGATTCTTGGTTTTCTTCACCCGATTTCCAATTCTAGCCATCTTTTTCATCCAATAGCTCAAGAACGGACCTTGGGCAATTTCTGGAACTCCATCCACCATTAGAGCCGTGTATTTTGGAGCTTGGATATCATATTTTAGGCGGTTTTTATAACTTTAACCCTTAAACATTGATATTGCATCAAGTTCTCTATGATTTGTTGGTTATTTTCTTCTATTTCGAACTCTTTTGATGCATTGTTGCAATTTCCATGAAAAACGGTTGTTGTTCTTGGTTGTTCTAAGGAGGAAGATGATGATATCATCTTAGATGTTTATCCAAGAAAAATACCAGGTCAAACGGTCTCGTTAGTTGCTCAAACGGTTTCCCAAACCGTTTGGGAGCAAACGGTTTCAAACCGTTTGGAATGAAATGGTTTCACCAAACCGCATGAGGGAAAACGGTTTCAGACCATTTGGAGGTGTTTACTAGGGTTTACCATTTGGGAATTTGTTTCTAATAATGTTGGTTATTGATCCACTAAATATAATTGACTAGTTCCAATTGGTTCATGAGTTGAAGGTCAAACAATCACCAAAACCCTAATCGGGTTGAGTGCTGATTTCATAAGTGTTTGAGTTTGAAACTTGGGTTGATTGACCCAAACGGTTTCAAAACCATTTGGGGATCACCCAAACGGTCTCAAGACCGTTTGGGGGTCACCCAAAACCATTTGGAGGTCTAGGGTTGGATATGGTTAAGTGTTTGAAGATCCAAAGATATGGTATTAACCCTAATCGGCTAAGTGCTGATTTTGCATTAGAATGAGTTGATGTTTTGGGTTGGTTGACCCAAACGGTTTCAAAACCATTTGGGGATCACCCAAACGGTCTCAAGACCATTTTTTGATCACCCAAGACCGTTTTTAGGTCTAGGGTTAGGTATGGTTGAGCAATTGAAGGTCCAAAGATATTAAGTTGAAGTATAATCAATTACTGATTTGGTGACCAATCCTAGGATCCAAACCTTAGTTGAATGACATGGTTGATGATGATGTGATGGGAAAACGGTCTCAAGACCGTTTGGAGGTCATACAAATGATCCCAAGACCGTTTGGGGGTCACCCAAGACCGTTTGGAGGTCTAGGGTTGACTATGGTTAGGTGTTTGGAGATCTAAAGGTATTGAGTTGAAGAGTAATCAATTGCTGATTTGGTGAGCATTCAATGAACCAAACCCTAATTGGTTGACTTGGATTTTGATGTGGACATGGGAAAACGGTCTCAAGACCGTTTGGAGGTCATCCAAACGACCTCAAGACCGTTTGGGGTCAGGTCATGTTCAATTTGGATGAAGGTTCTATGGCTCCAAAGTAACTAATCTCACATTGGTTAATGTTGAAGGATCATTGATTCCAAACCCTAATCCAATTGATTCAAACCCTAATTGATGACTAATTAAGGGTCAATTGAGGGTCAAATTAGTTGAAGGTTGACATATCCAACTCAATTGATGTATGGTGATTGGTCCAATTGATGATCGGTTACATGAATTCAATGGTGGAAGGAACCAACATTGGAAACCCTAATTCAATTTGACTTGTTGAGACTATTTTTGGTCCTTGTGGTTTTGAGGAGGTTTGGACCAAACGGTCTCAAGACCGTTTGGGACCAAACGATCCCAAACCGTTTTGGTTCATGCGGTTTCCAAACCGATTGAGTTCATGCGGTTTCCAAACCGGTTGAGTTCATGCGGTTTCAAAAGTCAACCTTGGCCAAACGGTCTTCACCACCTATTTCACTAAACGGTTTTAGAGTTTGTGCAAGACCATTTGGAGGTCTAAACGGTCTTAGACCGTTTGGAGGCTTTTTGTGCAAGACCGTTTGGGGTCTATATGACCAAGACCGTTTGGTGGATAATCAACCAAAATCGCATGAGTACTTAAAGTGGTCAAAGGACAAGTTGATCAATTGATTAATACATGATGTAATCAAAGATGATTATAGTAATTATATCCTAATAAGATAGGGTTATTAGTACCCTTTGAATAATTAATCATTAATGGTCATGGTGATGATGACATAACCCATGATGTCAATCCTTCTTCAAGGCTGAGTTGACTCATCCTAATCAAGGTTGAACAAACATCATCCTATAGAGGATGAGAGAGAGAATACTTCCTACATGAATAATAATCATGTAGTGGACTTCCAATATAAATGAATATCTAATTAGGGTATGATCCTTCATAGTGAGATCATGAAACCCTAATTATGATGGTTAATAAATCATAACCCTAATTGAGGGCATTAATAGGTGAAATCCTATAGCATGATGATGGTATGAACTTAATTCATTATAATGACATGATAAACCTTAATTCAAGGTTCCTTGATGCTCACTCCTACTTGGGGTGAATAGTAAACCCTAATCTAGGGTGATGTGATGTGAATAGTAAACCCTAATTATTGGTTGTTGGTTATAAACCCTAATCTACGGTTATGTGATATGAATAGTAAACCCTAACCTAGGGTAATGTGATGTGAATAGTAAACCCTAATCTAGGGTGATGTGATATGAATAATAAACCCTAACCTAGGGTGATGTGATATGAATAGTAAACCCTAATCTAGGGTGATGTGATGTGAATAGTAAACCCTAACCTAGGGTGATGTGATATGAATAGTAAACCCTAATCTAGGGTGATGTGATGTGAATAGTAAACCCTAATCTAGGGTTATGTGATGTGAATAGTAAACCTTAATCTAGGGTGATGTGATGTGAATAGTAAACCCTAATTCCAAATAAGGTGAATGAATATGTGAAATCCTAATTCTGGGTTATACTTTATACTAAGAAGCTCTAAGGTGGGATAATGAAATGATGAGTCATTATCCTATTTGAGCTAAAGGGGATGATTAACCCTAATTGAATTGAAAAGGGAAACCCTAACCCTAACAAGGGCATAGTGGTATAACCCTTGAACAATGATGTCATAATTGTTTTACATTGTGCTGATAGGAAATTGATGTATCTGTTATCATCTGTACTAATCAAACAGGTCTTATGAGATATTGAACATAGCCAGGTATGAGCTATGATGCTTTGTTTATTGAAAGTACTTTATGAGCTTTGTAAGCAATGATATGTTATGTTACCTAGTGAAAGGTAACAAAAGAGATTGATAGGCTGTAAGAGCCATGTGAAATACTTGCATTGCAATTATCATATTTACATTGTCAAGTGACTTGATGGCATTAAGTTACTTGTTAAAGTGGTAACAAGTGTTTTGATGATCTAAGGGTTTGAATACCCATATTCTTGAATCATGATGATGAGATGATAAGGGATTGAGATCCCAATGTTAACAAAGATGTGAAATGAACTTGATAGAAATAGTACTCATTCTTTATAGCAATTGTTATAATGTTTTATGATTGAAAACATGCCTGATGCTAAAAGAATGTTGTAATGTACTTAAGTAATCAAATGAAATGACATCATGTAGAGCCCTGACCATAGATCCATCATCGTCAGCAGTTAGGTGATGCTGAAACAAGTTTTCCTAAGGGAACTCCTGGAGAGCATACTTTTGAGTATGTGGGGGTAATGGGCGTGAATATCCTTATGCCCTAATGGAGGAATTGATGTGAGATAAATACTAAATCTCTCAATCCTTCATTATATGTATATGCCACGATGATGTATCACAAATCTCTCGATGATGATGTTAATGTCGAATCGATGTGAGATAAACAAGAAATCCCTCGATTGCGAAGAGAGTACAGCATGCCATTGTAACTCTAATAGCGAAGTTGTCAGTATACCCTGGAAAGCTATATTTATAGAAGAGACACAAGATGTCCTACATGTTGTTCCTCACACTAACTGAGGAAGATGAGGTCATAGAAATCTGGCTCTTCTGATGACCTATGTATGGTACCTATTTCGATTTCACAATGATCGGTTGGAGTAAGAGCGGTATACCTCATCTCCTCAAGGCATAAGTTGTTTGTAAAATGTAATCAGCCGTGTAACATATTTGCTTAGGGTTGAATTATGAGAAACATTGATTATTGATACATTGTTTATTATATCTTAGAAAGATAAAGGATATACATGTTCTTCATATTCCTTATTAAATGAATGAATTGATACTTAATCAAGTTATAATTGAAATTATTGCACAGAGAATACTGCTCTACTTAGCTCAATCAATGATTTATCTGCTGTTGAATATTCATATTTCTACTACTCAATGTTATTCTATTATCTGCAATAACAATGCTTCTGGCGGAGAATCAGCTTGTAATTGACTTACCTTGGTTCTTTATGAAAGAGTTTTACAGTTTGTGGATCTCTTTATAAAAAAATTTAAATTTTAGTGATTTTCAGTAATTCCGCTGCTAGTAATTCGCTTCCGCTTTGGTTAACCTTATTTTATAAGTTGAATGTCACAGTCGTGTTGTGCGTTAATTGTCACAATGAAAGCCAATATGTTTCTAAATAGGAAATATAGTGAATCAGCCATAAGTGCTAAGTCAAAAGCTTCACATTCAAACTGACTGATTCAAATGTGAACTGATCGATTCGTGATCCTCAACAACCATAAATTCTTGAAAAATATGTCTCTTTGACTCCCAGTTGATCTGGAAACCCTGACCATGTACCTCCTATAAATATAGGGGTAGTCAAGGCTTTTAGATGGCATAACTAATGCTAAAAATGGTGTACTCTCATAGTTGTAGTAACATGATAGCCCAAAGAAAGCCTTACTCGTAAAAGAGAGAGACATTTAGTGCGAACAAGTTGGCACTACCACGTTGACATCAAAGGGACAATTCCTTCCCGTTGACTCTGGTAGAGTAATGTGGAGTTCACAGTGGTCCGCATGGACTACATAGAGGTGTGGAGTTTGTCTCCATCACATTAGGAGAATATTGTAAACCGTCGTCTATGGTGTTGCACCAGGAGGCTATTGTTGATGACTATTCGAATGCTGCTTGAAAAGAAGAAGCATGATGTTGCGAGGATTGCCTATGGACTTGCTCTAGGACCAGGTATATGCTTTCAAATCCCTCTTTCCTAGATACATCATTGTTGAAGTGATCTACTGGTTTGGGATTCAGACATAATTCTTTTTGCTACTGTTGCCTTATTTGGTGTTTGTTTTCCTAATAGTAGTTTGAGAACCACATTAATTTATGTTGTACTGGGATTTAAATGATTTATGTACATATCCCATTAGTATCCCTATATATATATATATATATATATATATATATATATATATATATATATATAGTCAGGCTAGAATACACTCGAGTGTACATATCACGCCGTACACCTCAATGGTGTTTGCCTATATAGACCATGTTATTCCAAAATCTAATCCATTGATCTTCATGGTTACAATAATAATAGGCCACATATAAAATTTGAGCTCATTTGGATGAGTATAATTCACTCATCTAAGGACAATAAAATCGACGCACAAAACTAATTTGAAATGCATGATTTTTGCCTCCTTTAGATGCACGACCTATAAGTGTCCAAATGAGATAAAGTTTATTATATAGTAGGTTCTTAAGATAATTAAGAATATCAACGGTTTAGATTTTTCAAAAAGTTATTCTATCTTTAAAAATGATTGAGGTGTACGGTGCCTCCGGTACTCTCGAGTGTACACTAGCCTGACTATATATATATATATATATATATATGTAATGTACATTCACATATATATTTACATATATATATGTATACGTATATATATATATATATATATATATATATATATATATATATATGTGTGTGTGTGTGTGTGTGTGTGTGTGTGTGTGTGTGTGTTTGTGTATGTGTGTATATATGTGATATATATGCAAGCCATACACGTCACCTTAAAATCATTTTGATGGTGGATGAATGCATCATTATGACCAAAAGACCATGTGGATATGCTCACTTGGTTGTTTGGTTTGTTTCTTGATGTTACTCGATTTGCATACCAAGCCTATCTCCTTATTTACAAATGTAAATTATTTCTCTCCTTCTTATATCCTCTCAAATGTAACTTGATGTTTCTCTTTTACAATGTAATAAGTTAATAGGACTAGGATAATTTTAATTTCTATTTTGGGGAAGAGAATACGTTCCAAACTGTGTGAGTCGACTGACTAGGAATTTGATTCAATCGAATGGAGGACTGAGGAGTCCAATAAACAAGAGTAGCCAATTGATCGATAGAGGTCCAATTGATCGACTGGAGGAGTCCAGTTAATCGCATGAGCCAAAGCTAATCAACTAACTGATGGAATCCAATCGATCGACCAGGATGTCCAACTGATGAATTGGAAGGTCCAACTGATTGACTGATATGTTCCAGCAACGTATTTTCAATACAAGTTGCTACATGATATATATGACCTTAGGTGGTAGCAATTCTTTGTGGCTCTAGAGAATTATATTAGCATGGCCATAATTACCACTCGTATGCTTGTGATTGTATGTGTTTCTTTTGTGGATATAGCATGTATATGATACATAAGCATGTGGGGATTGGATATGTATATGTATTTATATAAGATCCCTAAAAAATACTAACTCTAAGATGCTTTCCATAAGCAACACTGATAACACCCAAATTCATGCATTTATGCTAAGAATTTATTTATGGTTTTGTGTCACTATAGCCTTAATATGCCCAAAATAACCCATGTTTCTTATCTTTTAGTAAGTTATGTCTTTTCTTAGATAAAGTTGCTCAACTAGACAATTTTGGGACTTGCAGGCACCGGACCTGAAAAGACATCTATTCTCCATGATTTCTCCCCAACACGTGGTTTTTGCTGCAGCTAGACTCCCATCCATCACGACTGTGGTGGACTAAGCATCGCACTATGTGCACCAGCTTAGGATACGGTAGTCCCGTTAACTGACTAGCGGGCCCAAGAAACTTTTGATATCTTGGACCCTATTTTTGATGGCTAGTCCTTTATCAAGATGCATCCTCGCCAATCAAAAGGGCTCATCGACACGGGCCCCTTAACCGCCAGTAATACCCCCCTCGGGTGGGTTCATTCCATGATGTCACGACCGTGGCCAAGAATAAGTGACCTCGGCCAAGAAGAAGTGACCTCGACCACGACCGAGGTACATCCTCCTGGACCGCGACCATAGCCAAGATGAAGTAAGCTCGACCATGACCGAGGTACATCTTCCTCCACCTCAACCGCGACTGCGGTATCTACCTGCCCTGAGACCGCAATTGAGGCATCCACCTCAACCGTGATCCAAACCACGACTGTGACTGCAGGATTGACTGCAACCGCAGAGTGCACGACGACCGCAACTAAGGCCTACATCTCGACTGTGGATTGACTGTGACCGCGGGGTGCACCGCGACCATGATCGAGCAAGACCGCGATATGGATCAGTACCTCGACCATTTTGCCTATAAATACACATCCCCTACAACCTGGAGAGGGGTTCCGATATGGGGAGTTTTTCCACCTTGTGGTTCCAACTTGGTAAGGTTCCCATAGCCCTGTGGGAGAGTCTGGAGGTCTAAGAAGGTTGAAGTGCTTGTTCTACACCCATCTCTTCAGCGTGCTTCCATTCCCAACCATCTTCCACCTCTAGTCTTAGATCTCCAAAGGCAGAAGCTGAGGAGAGAGAAGATTGAGGATCCATCTTCTTTGAGAAAAGGAGAACTTCCACCATTTCCAGCCATCTTCCACCTCCACACATCCATTGAGCTACTATTCAGGGTAGATCTAGAGAGAAAAGAGGCCAAGGAGTCTAAAAGATCAAGAAGGACGACCCAAAAGATGAGATCCGGCCTATATGGAGGCTAGGGAGCGAGCGTCACCTCTCCTATGGGATAAATCTCCTCTTCTTCTCCTTCCTTCTATTGTTCTCCTTTGTTTCTATATAAATTATGTTCTTCCATCTTTGTTTGGTGCCAACTATACTTTTCCATAGCTAGTTGAGCTCCTTCTTGGCTATGTAGCCCGTTTTGGGCATGTTTATGTACTTTTACCTAAAGCAAGTAGTTTTATTTCAGATCTAGCACGTTTTATGTTCTATCTCCTCTTTCTGGTTATGATTGCTAGTTTGGTTGATCTCTTTCTTGCTTGAACTGCTATTTCTACCTATATCGAGAGATTCGTTGTAGAAATGGACAAGAGAAGATAGTTTGGATCGGAGTTTGAAAGGAGGACGGTTCAAGGTCGTATGTTCCTAACATCCCATAATATTTTAGACTTGAGAGGGTATCTAGAATATTCTAGGATGTTGGTATGTCATCCTCGATAGAGGTTTCATACCATATATGGGTTTTAGTCACACTACGCGAGAGCGAGTGGGATGACCCCATAGGAATAGATACCACGGTGAGTGCTATGTTTGAATGTAGGTTGCTTGTTGAGGTGTTCGCGGGCTGTCTATGCCCGAGAACGGGCGCATAGATTGCCCAAATTGTGGTTACATAGTCGGGAACTCCTTCTCTCAGATTAGTAGAATCCTACGGACTCTGTTTTATTTTCTTTTCTTTGTATTGTTTTAATTCGTGATAGCCCGCTAGACTAGTTCTAGCTCCATACTATTATCAACTATTACCTTGGCTTATCTGACTCAAGAACAAATCTCAAGCGTCCTAAACGTCACCACGTCCCTGTGTTTGACCCCGTATATCTACTTCAACCCTGTAATAAAGTTGTAGGGGTCCTTGAAGGTTTCGGGTTATCAATTTAAAGGTTTGATTCCTTCTGAATCCACCCCCCCCCCTTTTGGACGCGTGATTTGAGGCTGATCAAACACACATGAAAAAGCTTGATCGACTAAGTGTGGGCACTCCCTAGCATGGTGTGCCGTCTACATCGTGGAAGTGTGATGGTAGATATGTGGGTCAGCCTTTGTAGGGTGTAGATTCTATCGTGTTAGCTTTTGGGTTGGACTTAACTAGTTGATCTTAATATGATTAAGCGCCTAGAGGCATAAATATGGATCATGGCAAAGATTGGTGCATACCATCTATCTAAGAATTGCATATGAAACAATTGGTAAATGTTTCCTATCTTAATAATTGGTCGTGAGCGCTAGCATCGGCTGGTAATAACTTAATTATTTTGGATCTTGGTTCACTAGAAGGTTGCATGTTCCAATCTTCCAAATTGGTAGTGAGGACTATCAATTTGGAAAAAATAGTGGGAGTGATAATTAATTAAAGGCCAAATTTATATCTTTAATATTATCAAATCGAATTAAAAGTGTTTTGACAAAGTGCAAATTTTACCCTTGTAGAAATAAATGGAAAGCACACTATCATTGCAAATGGTCTTTGAGAATAATAGTCTAAATGAGATAAACTTCCATATTTGGTTAAAGACCTTGAGAAATGTTCTCACTTATGAGCGCAAGCTCTATGCCCTTGAAATATCAGTGCCAGAAGAACCTGCTCCAAATGCACCTAAGGCTGGAATGGATGCTTACTTGAAACATTCCAATGATTCCGCATACATCAAAGACCTTATGTTGAGTTGTATGAACTCCAAGTTGCATAAACAATATGAAAACATGCAGGAGATGGTAACACATTTTAAGAATCATGTAAAGTAAGAAAGGTATAATGTCTCTAAAGTGTTGTTTCAGTGCAAACGGGCAGAGGGAGATCCAGTACAGGCCCATGTACTCAATATGATTGGACATGTAGAACATCTAGAGAAACTAGGAATTCCTTTGGGTAAAGAGTTGGCCATTGATATGATTCGACAATCGTTGCCTGATCATATAGACAATTTATTGAGTGAAATCACTTGAGTAACTTGTCTAAAATGTTGTTTGAATTGCTTGGCATGTTGATAAATGTCGAAGCACAAATGAAGAAGGACAAACCTGTGATGATGATCAGTGGAATAGAGTTCATGGGAAAAGGTAGGTCCAAGAAATGTACAAAGTCCAAGGTGAAGTTCAGGTCTTCTACACTCAAGATAAGGATAAGGATAAGTGCAAAAGGAATATGTCCTTTTCACTTAAAAGGGTTGAGGAATATGAGGCAAGCGATAGAGATCTCTACTTCAGGTATATACATAATTGAGATGAACTTTGATACTTCTTCATCTTAGGGTAATTGAGATGAACTTTGCTACTTCTTCAGCTTGGGCACTTGATACCTTATATGGATCTCACATTTTCTCAATTGTAAGGATCTGAAAAGAATTAGATCTTTAATGAAAGGTGAGATTGAACTGCACATTGCTAGTGGAGAAGATTTTCTACCAGTGCAGTTGGAACCTATGAGTTATCTTTGCCAAGTGGGCTTGTAATAGAGTTAGAGAACTGCTGTTATGTACCTGCCATTAATAGGGACATCAAATATGTATGTTTATTGGATAATAGTGGATTCAAATTTCTTATAAAGAATGGTCAAAGGTCTTTTATTAAAGATGGGTTCTTTTATGGCAGTTCCCCAATGTCTTATGGTATATACTTATTAGATATGAAGACAAGTGTGTATAATGTAAACACTAAAAGACTAAAACTTGCTAACTTAAACCAAAAATAACTTTGGCATTGTCGTTTAGGGCACATAAATGAGAAACACATTTCTAGACTCAATAAAGATGGTTTTCATGACTCTTTTGATTTTGAATTGATAGAGACAAAAGCTCCTTTCTCTGGAAACAATGAGAGTGCTAGTGATGTATTAGGACTCATACATACTGATATATGTGGCCCTTTCATAACAAATTCCAGAGGTGGTTACCAGTACTTCATTACCTTTACTAATGACTATAGTAGGTATGGTTATTTTTACTTGATGAAACATAAGTCAGAAACCCTTGAAAAGTTTAAGGATTTCATGAATGAAGTAAAAAAATGACTTGGGAAAAGTATTAAGGCACTTTGTTCTGATCGAGGTGGAGAATACTTAAGCTAAGAGTTTTAGGACCTTCTACGAGACTATGGTATCATATCACAATGGACTCCACCTGGAACACCACAACATAATGGTGTATCAAAAAGAAGGAATCACACATTATTGGATATGGTGTAATCATGATGACTTTTGCTAGTCTTTCAACTTCCTTTTAGGGATATGCTTTAGAAACATCAACGTTTACAATAAACTGTGTACCATCTTAACCGGTTCAAAAGACACCATATAAGATATGGTATGGGAAGCATCTTAATGTGTCTTTAATGAAGATTTGTGGATGTGATGCTTATGTCAGGAAAATGTTTCCTAAAAAGCTTGGACCCAAATCAAATAAATTTTATTTTGTTGGATACCCCAAAGAACCAGGGGATACTACTTTTACACTCTATCTACAAATAAAGTGTTTGTTTCCAGGACTGGTGTATTCCTTGAAAAGGAATTTATTTCCAAAGGAATTAGTGGGATAAAAGTAGAACTCGGAGAGGTTCAAGACAAACAAGAAAACACTAAATCTATAGAGGTACAAAAGGAACAAGGAGACTCACAAATGTTCCTAAAATCTCAAGTTCCTCATGTAACACAAGAAACTTGTAGATCTAGAAGGACACGCCTTGAGACAAAAAAAATGGTTGTCTTGTGATCAAGAAGGCAGTCAGTTGGTCATATATGATGAGACAACAACCTACCTAGAGGCTATTGAGGGACTAGAGTCTGAGGAATGGCTTGACGCCATGAGATCTGAGATGGAATCCATGTAAACCAACAAGGTATGGACCTTAGTGGATCCACCTGAAGGGGTACAACCCACAAGGTGCAAGTCGGTCTTCAAGAAGAAGACTGACATGGATAATAATGTAAAAATATATAAGCATTGATTGGTTGCAAAAGGTCTCAAACAAGTTCAAGGTGTTGACTATGACAAAAAAAATTCACCAATTGCCATGGTTAAGTCCATCAGGATCATGCTTGCCATTGCAGCTTATTGTGATTATGAGATTTGGCAGATGGATTTTAAAACCACTTTCCTCAATGGGAATCCTATTGAGGATGTGTACATGACATAGCCTGAGGGTTTTATAAATCCAAAGGACGTCAATAGAGTATGTAAGATGCAAAGGTCAATCTATTGAGTGAAGCAAGCATTTCGGAGCTGGAATATTTGCGTTGACCAGACAGACAAGGAGTTTGTCTTTAGTCAAAATGAAGATGAACCTTGTGTGTACAAGAAGGTTAGTGAGAGCATAATTGTACTCCTCATATTGTATGTATATGAAATACCATTGACGGGGAATGAATACAGATGGTAAAGAACTGGCTAGGGAGTACCTTCTCTATGAAGGATTTAGGCGAAGCGTCCTATATCTTAGGAAGCAATATCTATAGAGATAGATCTAGAAGGCTTCTTGGCCTAAGCCAAAGTACATACGTTGTCAAAGTATTGAATAGGTACAACATGCATGACTCAAATATAGGGAATTTTCCCATGTATCATGGAATTAGCCTTTGTAAATTCCAATGTCCCAGTTCTTTTGAAGAACAAGAACACATCAGTAAGATTCCATATGCATTTGTGATTGGATCTATTATGTATGCAATGTTATGCAATCGTCCTGATGTCTCTAATGCCTCGAGCATGATGATAAGATATCAATTGGATCGCAATGAGAGTCACTAGAAAGACACAAAAACATCCTTAAGTACTTAAGATGAACTAAGGACCAGTTTCTTATTTCTAGTGGTGAGGAAGAGTTGGGTCTAAGGGGTTACACTGACACAAACTTCCTAATCGACAAAGATTATTGTAAGTTGCAATCAAAATTTGTGTTTTACCTCAACAACAGAGTTGTAAGCTGGAAAAGTTTCAAGCAAGAGGCAATGGATGATTCTACAATAGAGGTCAAGTATATTGTTGTATCCAATGCAGCAAAGGAAGTTGTCTGGATCAAGAAGTTCATCAGTGAACTTGGGGTGGTTCCAAGCATTAGCGACACAATATAGTTGTATTGTGACAACAATGGAGCTATCACATAAGCTAAGGAACTCAAATCACATCAAAGTTCCAAGCATATACTACAACGGTTCCATCTCATATGAGAGATCATACAATAAGGAAATGTATAGATTTGCATAATACCAATCGAAGGCAATGTTGCTGACCCACTGACAAAAGCACTTTTGTAGCAAAAGCATGATGTACATGTTAGATCACTTGGAATAAGATTCATGAGTGATTATCTCTAAGTGCAAGTGGGAGTCTGTTGGTATGTGATGCAAGGTTTTTGAGTCGCATTTATGGCTAATTTTGTACTTGTTTTATGTGTTTGTTTGTCATCTTTGTGACTATAATGGCATGATTCAATTCCTTTATCCTATAATCATTGTATGTGTCAAATTTATCTTATTTTATCCTATTTTGAATGAATTATTAAATTCCATGGATTGACTTGTGTTTTTCTCTCTGTTTCAGGACTTTATATTCTAAAACTTGTCGATACCATCAACAAGTCTATCGATACTATCGACATGGCAATAGTAACCAAGGTGGAGGAAAAGCATTCAGGTCGATACCATCGACCACACTGTCGATGGTCTCGAGATTAGCTCAGCAGAAGAAAATTCAGCACGTTGATACTATCGACAATCTGGTCGATAGTATCGAGAAGTCAATAGGTTGATCTCAATTTTGAAGTGACGGAAGTGCACCCTAAGGTGTCGATAGCATTGACACCCCGTCAATGGTATTGACGTTGTCAGATCAAGACTTCGTTCAGAATTGCCACGATTGAACGGTTGTGATCTTTTGGCGGCCGTAAGTGGTACCTATACCTAAGAAAAGGCGGCCCAACACGGAGGACCACGTTTTATTCCATTGCACGAGTCCCGAAGGAGAGGAGAGCGAAGAATGGATCCCAGAGCTATGCCCTAGACAATTCCAGAGCTGTAGACGGACGATTCTACTGCCAGAAGG
Source organism: Alisma plantago-aquatica (assembly GCA_963693085.1). Classification (NCBI taxonomy): domain Eukaryota; kingdom Viridiplantae; phylum Streptophyta; class Magnoliopsida; order Alismatales; family Alismataceae; genus Alisma; species Alisma plantago-aquatica. The sequence goes on from OY856409.1 coordinate 1,303,144,973, forward strand.
CTACAGAACGTGCATCTTGCACCGAGGATCATCCAGATCTTCTCCGTTTTAGGGGTTACATTATATTCTCATTTGTTTTCCCATGTTTTCCTCTTTCTTCTCCATGTGTATCATTGAGATGAACATGCGGGGCTAATCCCCATTGTCCTTAGGACCGGGAGTAGCCCGAGGAATCGTTGTATGACAATTTTCCATTGATTATCATAATTTGTCTCAATTCTCCTAGATATGTTATCGTGTTTCTATCGCAATTTTCTTTGCTTGATCACCATAGTTGATTTCTAATACTGTTAATTGCTCTTGACATAGAATTAGTGGTTGAAAAGGCACGATTAACACATTAGCCTATAAATTCCTTAGACAAGGTAATGTACGGTTAATGATGGATGCCCAGAGTATTAATTAATGCACTTAGATCTAGGGAATAAGTTACTACTAGCATGGAACTGACCTAGAACTAGGTAGTGGATTGCATCGTGGAAGCGATCAATTCTGACTACAGGCCTCTATCCAGGATAAGAGACGAGTTATGTTAGTTGAGTAGAATGGCATGCAGTGAGACCTCGCGGTGAAATCGTAATCCTAAGGATTCCCATTCAATTTGATTAAACCAAACATTTAATCATCGCTCTTTTATTTTCTCTTCTTTTATTTTCTTTTACAAAAACCAATCAACTTTTCCAATCGGTCTAACTGATCGCGACCAGTTAGTAGTAGTCTACTGAAATTTACATTTCCCTGAGTTTGACTCGGGCCTCACAAGGCCTATATTACTTCGATATGTGCACTTGCTTTTAATGCACAGCTCAAGTGTATCAAGTTTTTAGCGTCGTTGCCAGGGAAATGACAAATTTCAGCACTACGAGTGCTGCAAGCAGCCATTCTAGGCCACCTTTTTTTATTGCAATTTTAATTTTTGAACTCAATTGTCATCATGGGCTGGATTTAGAAACCCAAGCGAAGATCTTTTATTTTGCTATTAACGAACATGATAGGAGTAATCTAGACTCAGTGGGAATATGTTTCTTTCTAAACAACAAAGGCTCCAAGTGTTGAGAGATTTTAAAGAATATGGCTAAGAAGCAATCTTAGGGTGAAAGAGATGCACTAGAACAGGTCAGAGTTGCAAGGGATGCAAAGGCCATTAAAGAATTAAATGAGAAGATGGATTTGATAGTGAAGAGACTTCTAGTAAAAGATGATGATGGGTCTGATGATGTAGCACAGGCAAAGTTCATGTGCCAACAAGGCTACAGGAACAATGATTATTCGTGGAGGAAGGACAAGAAATTTTCTTGGAAGGATCCAAACAACTTTTTGCAGGATCCGGACCAGAAGTCGCAGCCTAGCCTAGAGGAAAAGAATAATGAATTGCTCCGCCAGGTGGTGAAGCAAAATAAGAATTGATGAGCACATTTGGCAAGCAACTTAAGTCACATGGAGAGTTTATGAATCCGTTTGGGCAGACTCTACAGAGCCATGGTGCACAATCGAGGATGCTAGAGATGACCATAACCCAAATTGCAACTAAGGTGGCTGCCATGAAGCAAATCACTCAACAAAAACCAGCTGGGAATGCAGAGCCCGCTCAACCGCATCAGCAGGTTAAATATATATCAGTCAAAAGGGGGCCAGAGCTTCCTGTTGAGGAGATACATGAGCAGAGTATTATGCATATAGACTTGGAGGATAAACCTAAAGTTCTATACCCTCGCAGTTTGTATGGATTGCCAAGAGGATGTAGGATACCATTCAAATCACTCCAAGATTCCACCACTGTCGTGCCCACATCTCATATTTCTGAAGAGACTCCTATACCGGAAGAGTAGGTAAAAGCTTTACTTCATAGTAGAGTAGCCACTATCAATAAGGAGAAGCAGCCACAAGTCATGCCATCCACGGATGATGTGCCAAATCCTATCTTAGAAGGTGGCGTTAAAGCAAGCTTAGGGGAGGATACCCCTAAAGTTCCATATATTCCACCACACAAATGCATAAAGGAGCCAAGCGTGTCATTCCCGGATAGTCTGAAGCCAAGGAAAGAGCAAAGTCACTTTAAGAAATTTCTTGAGATCTTCCAAAAGCTCCACATTAACATTCCATTGGTGGAGGCTATAGAGCAAATTCCTTCATATGGAAGATTCATGAAAGACATCATCAACAAGAAACTGTGGATCAAAGGTACAGATGTTGTGTGTGTTGATGAAATAGTGAGTTCTATAATCCAAGGAAGGCTGCCAAAGAATAGGAAATATCCAGGATGTTTCTACATCCCATGTTCCATAGGTGGCCAACATTTTCCACAAGCACAATGTGACTCAGGAGTAGGCATTAATCTTATGCCACTTGCCACTTCTCAAAAGTTGGGATTGAAGAAGACAACACAAACTTCCATGAGAATTGAGTTGGCAGATGGATCCATTATGAATCCACAAGGTATATGCGAGGACGTGCTAGTCAAATTTGACAAATTCATCTTCCCTATTGACTTTGTGGTCATGGACATGAATGAGCTAGAAGGATGTGAGATGCTATTGGGAAGGTCTTTCCAAGCTACGACTGATGTAATCACTGCCATTGGGTGAGGTTACTTGACACTTGGGATTGGTGATGATAGAGTTGAATTCAAATTTCCAAATGAATCATTAGAGACAACCCTTGACCACCCAGGTTAAAGGTATCCTTATGTCAAGCCTAGGATATTAAACAAGGGTGCTTGTTGGGAGGCAACCCAACTTTAGGTTTATTTTATGTTTGGTTATGTTCTTTTATGTTTATGTACTTAGTTCTTGCTTAGGTTTTGATAATTTTTGTAAAAATGATACCCTGATGTGTTTGTTGAGTGTGCGGGACTGGAATGATGTCGATACCATCGACACATGTGTCGCTGGTATCGAGTTTGGAATAGCAAAGCAGCTATAGAAATTTCATTCTGTCGATAGTATCGACAAGTGAACAGAGCAAAAGATGATCAAGACTGGAGAGGGTCGATAGCATCGACCAGTTCATCGATGGTCACGAGATGTCTGGAGATTTTCAGAATGGTTCTTCTCAGCAATGTCGATACTATCGACACCCTTGTCAATTGTATCGACATGCCAACAGCGCAGATAGCAGTGCCCCCGCCTCGCGAGGATCAAAGGTATATGCAGGTGTCGATACTATCGACACCCCGTCGATGGTATCAACGCGCCACGTCAGCAATCCGTGTGTCTTCATTGAGCGGTCGATAATGTTGATCTGTGGACAGTGTCGATGGTATCGATGCATGTCTCTACCATCGACACTTCAGCGATCCTGACCCCATCCATCCAGCCATCAAGAGTCGTCGATAGCAGCGAGCCACAAATTCTAGCAGCTGTCGATACTATTGACAATCCCATCGATAGTATCGATGCACCAATAGCAGCGGCCACCAGTACCCACCACACCCACCACCAGAGCAATAGAGGGGTATCACCGTTCCACCTCTTAAGTTTGGATTTTGACTATGAGGCCATAGTTGAATTCAAGCTTAGGGGGGTGCTGGAACAACATCTATTTAGTTTTTATTTTATTTTATTTCATCTTTTGTTTTGCTTTTGCATTTTTCATCTTTCGTTATCTTAGCTTTCTTAATTTCTAGATTTAGTATTTTCTAGGATCCACTATCTATCTAGTGTAATCAGTGGAGTCTAATGTAATGGCATGTCATCTCGATGTTTTCATTTGGGGGTTTGTGAGTTAATGAATTTAAATGAAAAATCTTTAAGAAATTGTAAGCTTGTCTTATGAGAACTTGAGGACATCACTTATGGAACTCATTGGGTAGGTCAAATTTAAAAGATATGAATATGATTGTATATCCTTATGGTTCATGTTAAGAGGATTGATATGGATGTTGAGCCTAAACTGACCAAACATTAACGTGACTTTAATTTGAAGTGAGAGAGAGAAATCCCTTAATAAATTGGTACACAAGTCAGTAAGGAGGGACATATAATTCTTTTTGAAGGTTATATCAATTAGTCTTGTGATCTGATCCACCGCAATTTCATTTCCACTCCACCATAAGAATCGGGAGCACATTACTATATTTCACTCTTTGATTGCATCCCATGTAGATGGGTCTTGCATTACAATTTTTCTCGCATATTTTTGCATGAAATGAAAAAATATATAGAGTAGTACACATGCACTTCATCCTTAGGTGCATGTTATAGTAGTTGCATAATTGTCATTATGTAGTTGCATTCACAGCCTTTGAGCATATAGCACATCATGTGTCTTATTTTCTTCTGAAAGCATTAAAGGTGGTGAACTTGTTCCATACCCTTCAAATAGAATGCATTAAATGTACAAGTTATGTAATAAGAAGGGAGCTTGGCAAATAATCCAGTGTCATTTATGAAAATGAGGCCCTGAAAATAAGATTGAAAAGTAAGTATGAATAAGAGGGAGAAAGGAACATGTTCTCACCCGCATATCAAGAAGAATAATCACATGGTGTAGCTTTCTTAGATATTCCATCTCACCTTGAGACGAAATGATATTGCATGCACCATTCCACCAAAAATGTAGCATTAAGACATTTTCATTTGCATTTTAATCATGATAGGTCATTCATTTTTGTTTTTGCATGATCGATTGTACTGTGCTTCCATTTCTTCCATGGCCACCCATTCCATCCATCAGTTTCTCTAAGTGGTAGGCCACCCATGATTTTCTCCTCATTCATGTACATCAAGAGAGCTACTTCCATTTAGATGGTAGTTAGAGAAAATGAGCAATGTAGATAGGAGATCACAAGATGCACCAAGCCTAAACCTGAGGATTTTATTATATTAACTGCTTTACTTGATAGTGTTCGTGATCTTGGGATGGAAATCTATCATGAATGATTATTGTCGCCTAAAGGGTAGTTATCATTCCGTGGTTGGTAAGGGTCGGTATGTGTTTTGCAGGTGGGAATCATACTGAGATATCATTTATGTGATTATGTTCTTTAGTTGACCCTCTCAATCAGATTTTGTAGTTTTGTGCTCGAGAACGAGCAAGATTCAAGCTTAGGGGAGTTTGATGTAGGGTTTTTGAGTCGCATTTATAGGCTAATTTTGTACTTGTTTTATGCGTTCATTTGTCATCTTTGTGACTATAATGGCATGATTCAATTCCTTTAGCCTATAATCATTGTATGCATCAAATTTATCTTATTTTATCCTATTTTGAATGAATTATTGAATTCCATGGATTGACTTGTGTTTTTCTCTCTGTTTCAGGTACTTTATATTCCAGAACCTGTCGATACCATCGACAGGTCTGTCGATACTATCGACATGGCAACAGTAACCAAGGCAGAGGGAAAGCATTCATGTTGATACCATCGACCACACTGTTGATGGTCTCAAGATTAGCTCAGCAGAAGAAAAGTCAGCACGTCGATACTATCGATGATCTGGTCGATAGTATCGAGAAGTCAACATGTTGATCTCAGTTTTGAAGTGACAGAAGTGCACCCTAAGGTTTCGATAGCATCGACACCCCGTTGATGGTATCGACGTCGTCAGATCAAGACTTCGTTCATAATTGCCACGATCGAACGACTGTGATCTTTTGGCGGTCGTAAGTGGTACCTATACCTAAGAAAAGGCAGCCCAAAGCAAAGGATCATGTTTTATTCCATCGCATAAGTCCTGAAGGAGAGGAGAGCAAAGAACAGATCCCAGAGCTATGGCCCCAGATGATTCCAGAGCCGCAGACAGACGATTCTACCGCCGAAAGGCTACAGAACGTGCATCTCGCACCGAGGATTATCTAGATCTTCTCCGTTTCAGGGGTTACATCATATTCTCATTCGTTTCCCCATGTTTTCCTCTTTCTTCTCCGTGTGTATCATTGAGATGAACAAGGGGGGTACTAATCCCCATTGTCCTTAGGATCGGGAGTAGCCCCAAGAATCGATGTATGACAATTTTCCGTTGATTATCATAATTTGTCTCAATTCTCCTGGATATGTTATCGTGTTTCAATCGCAATTTGCTATTCTTGATCACCATAGTTGATTTCTAATACTATTAATTGCTCTTGACGGAGAATTAGTGGTTGAAAAGGTATGATTAACACATTGGCCTATAAATTCCTTAGACAAGGTAATGTACGGTTAATGGTGGATACCCAAAATATTAATTAATGCACTTAGATCTAGGGTATAAGTTACTACTGGTATGGAACTGACCTAGAACTAGGTAGTGGATTGCATCGCGGAAGCGAGAAATTTTGACTACATGCCTCTATCCAAGATAAGAGACGAGTTATGTTAGTTGAGTAGAATTGCATGCAGTGAGACCTCGCGGTGAAACCGTAATCCTAAGGATTCCCATTCAATTTGATTAAACCAAACCTTTAATCATCACTCTTTTATTTTCTCTTCTTTTATTTTCTTTTACAAAAACCAATCAACTTTTCCAGTCGGTCTAACTGATCGTGACCAGTTAGTAGTAGTCTACTAAAATTTACATTTCCCTAAGTTTGGCTCGGGCCTCACAAGGCATATATTACTTTGATACGTGCACTTGCATTTAACGCATGTCTCAAGCATGTCAGTATGTATGTCTAGGGATCTAATCATGTGATGATTGTAATGTGTCATCATGTATTTATTTGATAATAATAAAAGGAAATTCCATTTATTTTGTATGAGATAATGATGTAACATAATAAGTGTCTAAAGAATGATGTTACTTGATGACATATGTTTTCAGGTTGAGGACCTGAACAATGAGATCATATGTATGATAAGAGTACATACATTCTTGTTATGTCCCTAGTTTGATGTTACTATGGAAGCAACATAGACAATAGTGATACATAAGACTAGAGTGTGTGTTGGTTGATGACAGAATCTCATTAGTCATGATATGTGATATCAATCTAAATGTATAGGTACTTGTTAGAGAACAATGTACCAGATAGACCCACCTTGAGAGTGATACATGGATACCATGGAATGGTACTTAGAATCATATCTCATAGTGATAGTGGTGATTGTGTTATCATACCTGAAGTCATTACACTCATCACATGTCGTACAATATATTTTGACACCATCCAACATGACCTTTAGTAAGGGATTCCATAAATGTTATGCCCAGGTACATTGTGACACATGGGAATTGACAGTGAGTGATGTAGATTGGATTTTCCCTCCTACCAGAGATGATATCATAGCCACTTGATAAGAGATACTAAGAAATCCATGTCCATGCTCATGTGAGTCAATATGTGATATTGAGCTCACGTGTATGTCAACAATATGATCTAGTTCAAGAAACATGGATTGGATATTAATAGGGTGATGATTCCATGCCTTGAGTTCAATCCAAATATCTGAGGCAAACGAACTATACAATCATTGTAACACTGATCATGGATTGTAGGTTGAAGTTGTTCTCAAACTTTCCAATTACTTGGGTAGCAATGATGTGTTTTGAGATACCCCGCTCATTGCTTGTGATGTCATAAATTGGTTATGGATGCCAATGCTAATGTAATTTGGTACCTATAGGGTCACACACATAGAATGCACTCGAAATTTGAGTTTACTCATGAATAAGGTTTAACTTGATTAATAAAGTGTTTAATTATTCAATTTAAACAACATTGGTTGATAGGAATGTGAATAAACTGGTTCAGAATGTGAATTGATCGGTTCAAAATGTGAATAGACCTATTCAAAATGTGAATCAACCAGTTGGGTGATTAGTAAGATTGGATCAAAGATTGATGTTGGCATCATGTTGTGCATTAATCGTCACATTGAAAGCCAATATAAATAGGAAATATAGTTTGAATTGACCAATTCACGTGCTGAGTCGACCGATTCAAATGTAAACTGACTGATTTGTAATTCTCAAAAACTAGAAATTCATGAAAAATTCATCTCTTTGACTCCTAAAACCCTGGACCTGGCCCTCCTATAAATAGAGGGGTAGTCAAAGATTTCAAAAGACATAAATAACACTGATAAATGTTGTCCTCTCACAATTGTGGTAATGTGAGAGCCAAAAGCAAGTCTTACCTATAAAAGGGAGAGACACCTAGGGAGAACAAGTCAGCACTAGCACGTTGACATCAAAGGGACAACCCCTTCTTGTTGTCTCTAGTAGCACAATGTGGAGTTCCTAGTGGTCCACATAGATTACATAGAGGTGTGGAGACCGTCGCCATCACACTAGGAAAACACTATCAAGAATCATCCTTGGTGTTGCACCAGGAGGTCATTGTTGATGAATATTTGAATGTTTCTTGAAAAGAAGAAGCTTGATGTTGTGGATTGTCATTGGACTTGCTCAGGACTAGGTATATGCTCACAAATCCTTCTTTCCTAGATACATTTTTGTTGACTCAATCTGTTGGTTTGGGATTTAAGCATTTTTTTTGTTTCTGCTACCTTATTTTCTACCTGATTTCCTAACAATATAGTCTCTTTATCTAATGTAGTGATAATCATTAGGGCATGTGTTCCACCCCAAGCATTTTGTTTTCACATGTATTATATATTAGGGTGTATTGTTTTGCCCAAGGTGTGTTTTTTCACCCATTTTCTTGTTAGGAAATGGTGTTCTTCCATGGGTGTGTTGTTCCACCCATTTACTTGTTTAGGTGTGTCATTCGGCCCATGGTGTTCTTTTTCCACCCATTTACTTAGGTCAGTGACTAGTGGTGTCTTAGCTCTACTTTAGATACTGATATTCGATCTCATATATGCATACAACTACTTTTATTTGTGATATTATGATATCATTAATGGCAAGACACCTTTTGAAATTATATTATTTTAAATGCCCCATTCTCTTTCTATCTTTTATTGAATTGAACTACTTATTAATATCCCCCTCTTGAATGGAAACCCTCCACTTCTATACCTAATAATCTAAAATGTCCAAATATTTTATATGTACATGATCAAATGTGTTCTAAGGCATACCTTTTGTTTTTAAGGGTATCATCCAAAATATCGCCCAGTTGTAGGAGTGCTAGATGACAATGACTTAGGAATATCACCTTCATGATGTGAACATAAGGATGTCTTGGAATGGCCGAGTTTCTCTCTACAACCGGGCTTGTATACTATTAGTTGCACCCATTTTGTTTGTAATGCTACCTTTTATGTTGAGGACAATATATGAAATAAATTATAACTTTCTGATAGTTATTTTTAGTTGATTTATCTTTACATGTTTCTTTGTATCATACCATTGAGTGGATTGAATACTAGGTTCCACTCTTTACATTAAGTGTTCAATAAAGAGACAGGTGGTGCACATTTATCAGTATGAATGCTAAATATGTTTATCTTGTTGGCCTAGAAACCCGTCTAAGATTTACTCATTAGAGTAAATTTTGTATGGTCTGGGACTTGGAATTATTCTTTTGTGCTTAATCTCACTTAAGATGTGAGTGTTTAGTGTGTGCTTGGTTTTCAAGAATATTTCAGCTTTCATTTCCCTACTTTTTTGTGCGTACATATGTAGGTGGGTATTTTCCTATGTATAATGGTGTACTTGGGAACTATAGGGAAATTTTGTCAAAATATTCTTGAAAACCAAACAAACATTATACACTTACTAGTGGGATTAAATGTTCAATAATGGGATAGGTGATGCACATCCATCAATACAAATGTTAAGTAATGTTGTAAAATATCATTTTATTTAAAATTCACATAGCTAACACCTAATCCATTCAAATCTCATTACATCATTGATTTAGGGCTAGAATGGATTGGTTTTAGATATCCATTTAAAGTCACTACACAGAAGAGTTTACAAGAAGTCTTGATGAGTTTATAAGATTTGCAAAGGAACATAGGATACAACATGGAGATAGGCTCTATTGCCCATGTAGAAATTGTGGTAACAACTTGAGTGTCAAAATTGTTGTGGAAATCAAGAGTCATGTCATGTATAATGGGATTATGTAGGGTTGTACATACTATGGCTGCATCAAGGGATTCCCACCATGAGATCAATAGATATCAATAGTGGTACTTGTATAGAAGAAGAAATGGCCAATGATGATGATGTAAACAAACCAATTCCAAGTGACATGGTCAATGCAATGCTAGATAATTGTGGGGTAAATCTTACTGGTCCACCTTCTTATAAAAACCATGTACATGATGTTGAGAAACAGTTATACTTAGGTTTTATGAAGTTTATGAGGTTGAGTGTTGCATTGAGAATTTATACCCCAAAAGCTAAGAATAGGTAGAATTACAAAAGTTGCATGTTTTTTTTGTCTTTGTATAAAGAGATTCTACCTGAAGGAAACAAGCTTCCAATCTTAACATACAAAAGGAATAAAATGGTTTACCCAATGGGAATGGAGGCTACAAAGATACATACCTTCTTGAATGATTGTGTGTTATTTCAAAAGAACTATATCAGTTTGAAAGATTCTTCAAAATGTGGGATGTCAAGGTATAAAATGACAACATCCCATAAGACCAAGATTGTCTCTCCTACCACTATGATGTGGTATCTACCTATATTACCATAGTTTCAACACTTATTTGCTAATTCAGTAGATGGATAGAAATTTATCTTGGCATGCATACGTAAAGACAACCAATGATGGGGGTCCTAGGACATGCGTATGATCCTCACAGTGGAAGAAAATTAATTTATTGTACACTCAATATGGTGAAGAAGTCATGCTTTTAATACTTGGACTTCATATTGACCGGATGAATCTATGTGGTACATTAAGCAGCAAACTTAGCACTTATCCTATTATAATTTTATGTAGAATCTTCTTCCTTGATTGTGTATGTAAAACAAGTACATCATGTTGTCAATGTTGATATCAGGGCTCAAGCAACCTGAAAATATTGATGTTTATGTTGAACATTTGATTGATGAGTTAAAGAAACTCTAGGAAGAAGGTGTTATGACTTGTGATGCTTCACATGGAGAGACCTTTAATTTTCATTCTATGTTGTTTTACATGATAGGTGACTTCCTAGCATACGAGCTTTTTTTGGATACAACATAAAAGAAACCAAAGGATGCCTTATATGTGAGGAAAACTTTGATTTAATGACTAAAATAGGGCTACAAGACTGTATCTTGGTAATCAAAGTTTTATCCCAGAGTGCATCCTTATTGAAGATTGTATAAAGCACTTAATGGCTCAACTGAGGAACTAAGTGCCCCTAAACCTATGTCATGGGAGGTGTTTATAAAAGTGTAAAAGGCATATCAATCCAATTTGGTAAGAGACGGTGTACTACCCCCACATGTGATAAATATTTATTTAATAAGAGGTCAATATTTATAGGATCATCCTTATTGCAGTTCTTTGAAAATTAGGCATTGTATCCATGTCATGCATATTGATAAAAATGTATGTGACAACATTGTTGAAACTCTATTAAATATACCAGGAAAGACTAAAGATTGAATTAAATCCAGAATGGACCTACGTCAAATGGGTATAAGGAAAGAATTAACATTGGAGGTTATCAGCGGTCATCGCATTTACCTCCTGCTTGTTACACTTTGTCTATACACGAGAAATGATCTCTTTGTGGGTGCTTTATCAATGTGAAGGTAGTGCATGAATAGTCTTCCAATATCTATAGATTGGTTTCAATGAAGGACATGAAGTTGATAGGTCTTAATTCACATGATTGTCACACCCTCATGCGACACATAGTGCCTATGGCTATTTGATATATACTACCGAAGTGTGTAAGGTTTGCAATCACCATGCTTTATTTCTTATTCAACGCTCTATGTGATAAAGTTATATATCCTGAGAATCTTGATGAGTTGCAGAGAGAAGTGATTGTTACCTTGTGCCATCTTAAAATGTATTTTCCTTTGACTAGGGAGTTGAAGATGTTGGGTCCATTTTTTTATATTATATCTATCCTTTTGAACAGTCCAATACTATTTTTAAAGGTGGTGTTTGAAATCATTATTGTATTGAAAGAGGTTTTCTTGAAGATTATGTGGCTAGGGAGGTAATGGAATTTTGTAGTGATTTTATAGACTTGCAATGAAACTTTTGCAAATGCAAACTCTCATAAATTGATGCTTATTATGGCAAAGGGACATTAGGAGAACGACTGAAAGGAGTTAGTCATGGGCTGTGGGAACAAGAATACTTATATGTTTTACACAACATCGATAAAGTGGATATTTATATCATCAAACACACCAATTTTATTAAGAGAAGATATGCTCGTCATTTCAATATGGCTTGATACAAACATAATTGAACATTTATTAGGTCATCTAAAGATAAAGACTTTCATGAACTATATCAAACACCAAATTATGTTACTATGAATATCAAATGGCTCGTGTTTAACCAAAATGGATGGTATATCTTACAAAGGGTTCTATATAAAAGGATTCTTGTACTAAACAAAGTGCTAAAATGATAGAGTGTCGTCTAAAATAATGAGGTCACCCTTCAAGAATCTTCATTGTATTTTTCTCATGCAAACAATAAGAGTCCATGATAAGGTAAGATGTCTCATTACGGTGTCATTGAAAACGTATGTGAATTTCACTACACAGAGTTTAGAGTTCCCATTCTTAGGTGTAAATTGGGCTGGTAACAACAAAGGAGTTAATGTGGATGAGTTAGATTTCACATTAGTGAATTTTGAAAAGATTGACGAGAAGGATGAGCCATTCATCATAGCATAAAGGTAAAGCATGCATTATAAGTCCATGATAATACAAATGAAAATTGGCATGACAAGACTTAAGACAAAGTAGGAGAATCATAAAAGTGAGGCAACACGCCAAAGGAATGTCTACCATGGGAGCTATGTTAAGCATAGGCACTAAAAACACCTTTTTTGGGTTTGGCAATGCCCAAGATCACAGTGGATTCTACCATGAAATAGGAGGTAGTTCATTGTAGATCCTTAGATGAAGAAGAGTACTATGACAAGTATGATGACTCCAGTCAAATCTTAATTGGCTTGCCAAGTGTTAATGTTGAATCTAACACAAACAAATAGTTTTGTTAAGATCACATAGAAGGAATATTAATTGATGTGCAATCTAAAGAGTAATAAAGGCATGCCTTTTATAACGCAAATGATACATTTAGTTAGATGCTATATATCTTCCATGTTTTATGTGTTTTATATGCTATATGTGCATGTTTCTAATGTTTATTTCTATGCGTGATTTTGTATATTGTTATAGTATGGCTTCTGTCCAAGAGGATGTTGAGCTTTGTGAGGATGTTGAGCACAAGTATGTTGAGCATGAGAATGTTGAGGAGGTTATGAATGAGTCTAGTAGTGAGGGTATGATGAATGTATATTTATCATGTTTTTAGTTGCATTTTCTATTTAGTTTTGAATATTTTGTTCACATTATACTCCGTATTTCATTTATTTTAAGTTTTGTGTAGTTTACATAATTTGTTTGGCATTTAGTATATTTTTGCTATCTTTTTTGTAGGTTGACAAAAGAAGAATATAAAACAATTAACCCTCCATGAAAAAACCAAGAGAATGATAAAAAATTACATATCATGCCTTCCCAACTCCAAGAATTGGAGTGAGGATCATTAAAGTATAGACAGTCACGTCTTAAATCGCCCAAACTTTTGCATACAAATTCAGAATTGGTTGATTTAAATGCCATTGGATGCACAATTCAATTATCTTCAAAAAGGTATATATATGATATAAACCATTTGACTGACCCATCCTTAAATTACATTTTGGCTTAGGCAACCAAGATGTAGGAAGAAGAATGGGTAGAAAGTGGATCGGCCGATAATTGTTACCAAATTGTCGATCAAATTTTATCTATAATTGGTCAGTAACTAACATAAACTTTTGATTAATTTGGACGTCCAATCAGATTTGTGAATTGGCCTACTCATATTTAAGTAGAAATATTTATCTATTAGTGGGTCACTTGATCAAAAATGGGTTAGCTGACTAGAAAGTATAACACAACACTAAAATGACTCTACACTCCATATCCAAGGTCAGAGTTGAGTGAGTCAAGTTAGGTTGGAGATATAATTCATTTATCTACACAATGAATGTATTTATTGACTATTTAAGTCATGCAACTGGTCCTAGAGTCACCTAGAACATATTTGACAAAACTTTGTAGCAAATGTATGATAATAATTGGATTAGTTAGGATGGATATGATATTTTACAAGTTGATACAAAAGAAATTGAGGGACTTCTAGGGTAAGGGTTCACATCTCTCCTGTACACAACCCTAGCCATAGCTAGGGATAGTCAAAGATAGAATTTGGATTGATGTGAAGAGGTGTCCTTCCAAAGGACGTGAAAATTGTAACCATCATTTGGAGAGTTGTGACAAAAATATTGAGATTCTCTTCCATGGTATTATATTCTCTATGAACTTCTTATTCTCTCTCTCTCTTTTTGTATCATGAACATAATTAGAGAGTATATTTTTTATTGGGGCATGGGGATTACCCCCTTCTTGTATTTTGGTTCTATATTGTTGATTATTATTTATATGAATATCCAGACTGATAATCGATTGTTTATTGCTTTATTTTTAGCCCGATCACCTATCTTGCATGATTGCTACAATCCTAGATGTAGAGACCTTGAAATCTAGGATTAGAACACCAAGCATTATTGTTTAACCCCAAATGAAAATATGGTTGCACGTTCTCATGGGCTACAAATTAAGCATCCATAGTTAATGAGACCTCAAGTCTATGGGGATTCAGTACGTGTAGATTTCATACTCCAAAAGGATATGAAATTCCTCAACCTCAGTTTAGTATTCAGATGAATAAATGATGTAATTTTTAGAAAAAATATGTACGCAGTGGCGATGAAGCCCCTTATTATTGTAATTTTATCCTAGTGTTAAAATCATTTTATTCATGATTTTGTTTCATTTATTGCATTGTTAATTTATTTTGAAAACTAATAATCAACCATATATACTTGTTAATTTCTTTTTATTAATTAAACTAGAAGTCCATTTTTTGTCCTATGACGTCATCTTTTGGATTGCATCCTAAGCTATATTGTGATAAGACTTATCTGCTTGCAGTTGGTGATTATTGCATGTTAGATTAGCTATCAACTGAGGGATTTATTACTAAGTGAATTTTTTAGTTTAATAATTCCTACATCAGGGTGCTAGTGGTATTACTTCGCATAGTAGAGGAGTCACACTCATGCACAACTTAACTCCACTCTGAGAAAAGGTGAGAAGTCATCCATTGCCTTTGACGGTGTAGGAAATTCTTTAGGGGACAATCAAAGTGCTACCAGACACTATTGTAGGGTTACTTCTTGCAGCAAGGTGCCAATAATCACAAAATCTTGGCATAAAGTTGATGTTGCCCTAAAAGACCTCATATGGAAGGATATAACAATGATCTATATGTAATTATATCTAATGATTCTTTCATTTCTTGTTTCCAAATTTGTATAACTACTTTTGTAGGGTGTTTTTTACCTTGATGAAAAAATTCATCGTAAAAATGTGCTACATTGCTATGGGAATATGTGGAGGAATTCTAAGACTAATCTCACAAGAGAATACATAAATTATGACAAGAGGAAGAATCTTGTCAATGAGTAATACAAGTATCTTAATTTTGATGCGTGAGGGTAGTTTCGTGCCTCAAGGCAATCTGACGAGTTCAAGGTATTAATTAAATATGCACTTATAATTAATTAGATGAGTTCAAGGTATTAATTGATTAATATATATATTAGATTAACATGATTACACATGAGGATAAAAAAGAAAGACATGTAAAGAATGTGCACGGCCATCGGTTGGGTCATGATGGTGATGCCTTTTCCCACAAAAACATAGAAAATTGTAATCATCAAGAGAATAACTGATAATTGCATATTTATCCAATTTGTTTGCATGTTTTAGATCTCTCTTTGGGAGCATTTCATTAATATTATCTAGTTTTAAAGTCAATTTGTCTTAGTTCAGATTTTCTCCCTTTAATGGAGTTTTTACTTGATTTACTTAGGTTTTTGTAGGATAAATGTACATACAAACCCTAATTCACTTCTAGAAAGTATATACATATCACAAATTCAAAAGATATAAAACATGTGAAACATAATTTCTCATCTCATCATCACATGGTACTATTCACTTGCCATTCATGAGGCTACACTAGTCATCATACTATCACCAGATATAAATCCTTTTCACAATATCACAGGGTATCAACCCTTATCAACACAAGAGGATTACACCTCATTCAGGGCTCAACCATGCCCAAAGGTCATTAAGACCATCATACTATTCCCTACAAGATCATCATTATCTTTGCATGCCTTATAATAAGTCTCAACAATATCATTTACATATTATACACCAGATCAGCACAATATTGCATTAATGAGCTAGGAGATATTCATAAACAATCATAGCAGTGTTATATTAACATTAAGAATGTTCCTTTATTACATTGACATGCAAGGAATCTAGATATTATTAACCCACATCATATTAATAATGCACATGTTTATCATAAGAAATTATCAACCATGTGGCTATGATAACCACCAATTAACACATTAAGGTTATGATCATATTAAGGAGGTTATTTCACCATTATGCCATCATATAAGAAGGTTAAACTTGAATACTCATCTTTATCTATTTGCATTAGATCTAGGTTCAACAAGATAAATTATATTAATGTTACTAATCAGTACTCATACCCTAACCCTAACTTACAACATCCCCATTGGATCATGGATGCATAAGGTGAAGCATCACCATCACATTCCATACTATTCTCGAGTATGAATCCACACATAAATGAAGGGGTAACCATCAGGTTATAGCATACTAGGGCTTCAACAAAAACAAGAGAGTACTCCATGATTGTATTAGTCATTCAAGGACTATTCACACCCAATTACCATCATTTAGTTATATTAAAGCTAGGTTTAACAAGCTATACCTCATTAGGGTTACCCATTAATTCATTAGGTGATTATAAATCATAATCATACGATGGAAAGGGCAAGACTACAAGTTTAAGGCATTGAACCATCAAATTCTCATCATCAGAATCATAACATTGCACTACACGCTTCACCCAAAACAATGGGAATATTGAGGCATCAATTTCTAAACATTAAATGTTGAAAAGGTAAAGCCATTGGTCGTTTACATAAGTAAACATCTTGAACAAGCCACCTATGAAGTCATTGAGTTGTGCTCTAGAAAGAGTCATGATCTAACCCTAGACATCCCTTGATTAACAACATAAAAATTTCATTGAGAGTAGGGTAAAACCCACAAGCGATTGTTTATTTAAAACAAGCTGTCAGTAAATGAGATTCTTAAGTTGATATCATAAAGGAAACCATTTAAATCACTTTATTAGCACAAAAATATTACATTTAGGCATCATTCCAATTTATTGGATGAAGAAACATTTGATCTTAACCATTAGGTCAAGTTCATATATTAAAACCATCAATTGGAGTATAGGTCTGACCATTGCATCAAATGACCCAATAAACCATTGGTTTAAGGCTTAATTGATGCTACAACTACATTCTTAACTCACCATAGGTTGTAGAGACCCGATCCACCATCAGTAGTGACCATTAAGTCACCATAGGTTGTTATATCAGCACTATATTCATTAATCACCATCGAATATCAAACTAATATCACCATTGATTGATAGCATCATCAGGGTATATAGTTGTTAATCACTAAGCTTCTAATTAGGCCAACACCTGACCTGAGGGGTGAGCGTCAGTTGACACCCTTGGTCACCACCATCAGTTGTCATGAAGACAACACCATTGGTTGTTGCAATGGTACCACTATTGAGTCATGTGTTTATAGAAGAAATCAGCTTTAAACCCTAAAATTGATCATTAGGTGTTTAGCACCATTGGTTGTCAAACCAACCTGATCCAAGTCATATTATACATTAGGAATAATGTATACATAATCACAGGTTCATCTAGAATTGAAATCAGAATAGGGAACATTATAAAAATTGAAATCTAAGTCAAGCATAGCTTTTTAGTGCATGGATCATAATTTAAAAGCAAGAACATGAGCTAGAAAGCTTATGGTAAGAAATAAATGCGGAGCAAGTTATAAAAATTGCCTCTAGTTAGAAGATAAAATCCCAAATAGAAGAAAACATGAGCAGGTAGGGTAGAAAATCCAAGCATAAGTTGTGAACTCGTCCATCTAGCACCTTTCTTCATCAAATGAGCAAACCCTAAGCATAAGGAGCAAGAAAGGTAGGGTTTTAGATATTTCTACCATGGAACAGCAAGGTTCCAACCTAGAGAAAGGTAGGAGGAAGGATAACAAATAAATAAATGGAGGAAAGAAGGGGATTCTTACTCTTTTAGGTCAAGATCACTAGAAGGAAGCTTTTTAAACCCTAAAAGAGAGCAAAACAAAACCCTAGGAGCTTCCACCAAGAAATTCACCTTATTTTTCTACCTTGTATAGGTCTTCCATAGATAATAGATAGGGAACGAGGTTATTAGTAGGAGAGAAGTGGTGGAAAGCAAATATTTCATTTGGTAGTTCAAAAATAGATATATAAAGCTCTAGGATAAGGGAGAGAAGAAGCATGAGGTGTCTAAAAAACTCTCCATGCATCCATGGCCTTAAACTATTAAGGATATACAAGCAACCACATAAGTAGCCCCCCCACCATCCATAGAGACCTTATTAGCTCTCCTTTGTTGAATTTCCAAGCCAAACAAATAAATCATTGGTTGATAGCTCCTAAAGGTAGCTCATCCATAATGGGGTAAACCCTAAAATACCCTTGAGGAAAACACCTCCAAACCAAGGTTCAACTAGGATATGATGAGAGAACATCCAAGGAACATAATGCAAGTGAAAAATTACAAAGAAAACCTATCAATTGGGTAATTTGTAGAAAAGTCCAAAATGTACATAAAATTGCATAATTTGCACAAACATTGTTCAAATTGGACCAAACTTGAAACTTAAGCTTGTGTTATGATTTCAAATCATATCACAAGGTTATATTATAGTTATAAGAATTAAATAATGATAATTAAGTATGTTTAACCGTTTAATCAAGGTTACGGGTCTCACAGGAGAGAAGGAGGGGTAATCCTAGGGTTCCTCCACCATTGGAGGGGTACAAGAGGTTCCAACCTACCCTAGTGGCCAAGAATCTTTGCTTCAAAGAAAGATGACCATTGAAATCCAAAGTTGAAGCTCAAAGTGTAATTGAAGACCCAACATGATGTGGTGCCAAGGAACGACCGTGCTGACTAAGTTAAAAATTACACTAGAAGCTCAGTTGAAGAAATGAAGACCAGGTTTGGCACCACGGTTGTCCCAGTGAACACGGTCATTCCATGAAGACCCCAACACGATCCTGCCAGCCAAAATGGTTATGCTTTCCAGTGCCAGCATGAGCATTCTCAACAGAATGAGCAACGCTTGCTCAATCCATAACGGTCGTGCAGCCAGTGGCCCACCATGATCGTGCCACCAGCCAATTCAAAAACCAAAAATCAACCTGTCATTTCACCATTTTTCACCTCATCCATTCCACTCCACCATGACCATTCTATTCACTACCCACCATGACCATGCTGCCCAACATGACTGTTCTACTTGAAAACCTACCCAATTTTATGCACTACATTTCCCATTATGCCCCCACTTGACCTAGTGCTTCCCCACCACCTATATATACATGAGTGGTGGCTGGAGCATGAGCTTAGCTACCTTCCACCCCCTCTTAGCTCCCCATTTTTCCTCTTATCGATTCCATCACTTTCCCGCCTCATTTTCACTCCATTTCATCATTTCCTCAACCAAAAATCTAGTTTTTTAGTGTTTTGACCACTTCCACTGCAACAAACATACTCATTAGTGGCATTTGGCAAATGTCAATAAAAAATATAAATGCCACTAGTAGTAAGTAGTAGAATTTGTTGAAATTTAAACAAATGCCTCTAGTGCATATGCCACTAGAGAGATTGTATCATAAGCTGTAAATGCCACTAAATATTTGGTTTTAATGGATTTAAATAAATGCCACTATAACATCATTTGGATTTTATAGAAATACCACTATTACATTAATGTATTTTATAAAAATGTCACTATTGTACGTTAGGGTATTGTATGTAACTATTCTTGTTGAATATAATGGTGTACAAGAATGCGACTGTAATGGTGTACTTATTGTGTACGATGGCACACTCAAGGCTTTGAACAATTCAATTTTTAGTTGTTTTGTTTGAATGCACTTAGAAATACTACAATTCACATTGAAAATGTGGGAGAATATAGTGGAGGAACTCTTCTTACTGCCCCTAGTGATGTGACAATGTGAAACTATCTCAATGAAAGATACTTTCTTCAAGGCTAATCATCCCACCACTGTCACTCAACAAATAATCTCTTTATTTGTAGAAGATAAAAAAACTATTCCTGGATGATATTTTAATGATAAATGTAGCCATTAAATCCATTTCCTTAGATAACATTTCACACACATAGAAAAGTGCAATGAAATTGCAAGAATATATAGGTCATTTCAATTGTAGAGCCGAAAATGGAAATCATAGTAGCATATGCAAACATAAGACAATAGTAAAATGAGTCAATGGCATAAACTCCCTATATAAAATAGACAAAGATAGGCTAAAAACCTTATTTTTAGCATGAAACTATGGTTAAGTTGTACGTTAAGCCAACATAAAATAGAATATTTACATGGTTTCTCTCAACTCAACCTTCTATAAGATATTTTTTCATGCATTTTGTCAAGAGTTAATTTATCATTATCTTTTCTCTGTGTCAGATCCAAATTTATTATTTGTGTCTCATGTGAAATCATAGTTTCTCCACATGTATCTAAAATCCAACAAAATGTGAGGGGATTTCATAGTATAGATGCCCCACCCAAACACCTAAACATAAAACACCACAACACACATATTTCTTCAGAAGTTATTATTATCTTACCCGACAATATGGTTTTTCCTTACCTCTTCTCTCAGATCCATTCTTGATTCTAGCTTTAGCATTATCAACTTGAGATTCCAAATATTTGACCTAGAATGTAAGGCCCCTAAACTTTCTTAATGAGTTGAATAAGCTTAATTATCATAATTGAATTATTCTAACCCTAATATAACCTTGTGATATGCTTTTAAATCATAATGCATGCTTAATTTTCAAATTTGGTCCAATTTGGATACTGTTTGAGCAAGTTATGCAATTTTATGCACATTTTGGACTTTTCTACAATTTACCCAATTGAGAGGTTTTCTTTGCAATTTATACTTGCATTATATTCCTTGGATATTATATCATCATTATTGATCTTATTGAGCCATGGGGAACCTATTTAATTCTTGATTTGAAGGTGTTTTCTCCAAGGGTATTTTAGGGTTTACCCCTTCATGGATGAGCTACCTTTAGTAGCTATCAACTAATGAATTATTTGTTTTGCTTGGAAATTAAAGAAACTAGGGATAAGCATGTCTCTATAGATGGTGGGGGAGATTCTTGTGTGTGTTCTTGTATATTTTTAATGGTTTAAGGCCATGGACACTTGGAAAGATTCTAGAACTTCAACTTTTTCTTTATCTTTATCTTAAAGTTTCATATACTTATCCCTAAGAACCAAAATGAGCCATTTGCTCTCCACCACTTCCCTCCTTCTATGAACCTCGTTCTCCTCCTGTGGTACTACGAATTTCCTGTCCAAGGAAGAAGAAAGAGGAGATCTTCTTGGAAAAAGAATTTAGGGTTGCAATTGACTTCCTTTTAGGGTTTGAAAAGCTTCCTTCTAGTGATCTTGACCTAAAAGAGTAAGAATCCCCTTCTTTCCTCCATTTATTTCTTTTTTATCCTTCCTCCTACCTTTCTCTAGGTCGGAACCTTGCTATTCCATGGTAGAAATTGCTCTAAAGCTCTAAAACCCTACCTTTCTTGCTCCTTATGCTCAGGGTTTGCTCATTTGATGAAGAAAGGTGTTAGATGGACAAGTTCACAGCTTATGATTGGATTTTATACCCTACCTGCTCGTGTTTTCTTATGTGTGGGGGTTTATATTCTCATTAGAGGTAAGTTTTATAACTTGCTCCACGTTTATTGCTTACCATAAGCTTTCTAGCTCATGTTCTTGCTTGAAAATGATAATCCGTGCACTAAAAAGCTATGCTTGACTTGGATTTTGATTTTTATAATGTTCCTTATTCTGATTTTAGTTCTATATGAACATGTATTCATGTGTATGCTATTCTTAAGGTATAATATGACTTGGATCAGGTTGGTTTGACAACCAATGGTGCTAAACACCTATCAACCAATGGTCAGTTTTAGGGTTTAAAGTTGATGTCTTCTATAAACACATGACTCAATGGTAGTACCATTGCAACAAATGAAGGTGTTGTCTTAATGACAACTAATAGTGGTGACCAAGGGTGTCAACTTATGTTCACCCTTTAGGTCAAGTGTTGGCCTAATTAGAAGCTTAGTGATTAACAACTAAGTACCCTAATGATGCCATTAATCAATGATGATATTAGTTTGATATTTGAGGGAGATTAATGAATACAATGTTGATCTAAAAAACTATGGTGACTTAATGGTCACTAATGATGGTGGATCATGTATCCACAACCTATGGTGAGTTAATCATATAGTTTTAGCATCAATTAAGCCTTGGACCAATGGTTTCTTGGGTTACTTGATGCAATGAACTGTAATTGATGGTTTTAACATATGAACGTGACCCAATGGTCAAGATCTAATGTTTATTCCTCCAATAAAATGGAATTATGGCTAATGTAACATGTTGGTCCTAATAATGTGATTTATATGGTTTCCTTTATATGATCAACTTAAGGAGCTTACTTGTTGATATTGGATGGCTTGTTTTAAATGAACAGTCGATTATGGGTTGAAAGATGATGGAACAAATGGAGGGTTAACCTTAATAAGGTAGTCTTACCTATTCACTCATATGATTAGAAGGGATGATAATCATATTGTGCTGATATGTAACCCTAATGAGGTATAGCTTGTTATACCTAGCTTTAATACAACTAAATGATGGTAATTGGGTATGAATAGTCCATGAATGACTAATACAATCATGGAGTACTCTGTTACTGTTTTTAAAACCCTAGTAAGCTATAACCCGATGGTTACACCTTGATTTATGTGTGGGTTCATACTTGAGAATAGTATGGAATGTGATGATGATACTTCACCTTATGCATCCATGATCCAATGGGGATGTCATGAGTTAGGGTTTGGGTATAAGTGTTGATTAGTAACATTAATATAATTTATCTTGTTGAATCTAACCCTAATGCAAATAGATAATGATGAGTGTTCATGTTTAACATTCTTATATGATGGACTGATGGTGGAATAACCTCCTTAATATGATCATAACCTTAATATGTTAATTGGTGGTTATCATAGCCACATGGTTGATATTTTCTTATGCTAAACATGTGCATTATGAATATGATGAGGGTTAATCATATCTAGATTCCTTACATGTTGATGTAATAAAGGAATGTTCTTAATGTTAATATAACCCTGCTATGATTGGTTATGAATATCTCCTAGCTCATTAATGCAATATTGTGTTGATCTGGTGTATTATATGTAAGTGATGTTGTTGAGCCTTGTTATAAGGCATGCAAAGATAATGATGATCTTGCAGGGAATAGTATGATGGTCTTAATGACCTTTAGGCATGGTTGAGCCCTGAATGAGGTGTAATCCTCTTGTGTTGATAAGGGTTAATACCCTGTGATATTGTGAAAAGGATTTATTTCCTATGATAGTATGATGGTCTTAATGACCTTTGGGCATGGTTGAGCCTTGAATGAGGTGTAATTCTCTTGTGTTGATAAGGGTTGATGCCTTGTGATATTGTAAAAAGGATTTATATCTTGTGATAGTATGATGACTAGTGTGGTCTCAAGAATGGCAAGTTAATAGTACCATGTGATGATGAGATGAGAAATTATGTTTCACTCATTTTATATCTTTTAAAAGTTGTGATATTTATATACTTGCTAGAAGTGAATTAGGGTTTGTATGTCCACTTGTTTGATGCAGCCTTAATTCACCCAATTGGCATAACTAATCAAGTCAAACTCTAATCATGTAGTGCCTTGTGCCATAGATCCATCTGAGTGTCAGAACTTGCCAGATGGTGAAACGAGTATTCCTAAGGGAAACTTAGAGTGCATACTATTGAGTATGTGGAGGTGGCAAGTTGAACATATATCATTTTCATCCATAATGCATGTTGTGGAGGATGGCTATGGTCATGCCTCATACATATAATGTGATTGAGAATGGTTGCGGTCGTGTCTCTATGATTATATATGTGACAAGATTGGAGGACAACTCCGGTTGTACCTCAGATGGTAGGGTATGCGTACCCACCTCCTTTCACTAGTGTTGTGACCTATACCAAGGATAGACTAGGTTGTTAGCAGCTTGACCTTATGTGTCGCTATGGTGGACCCGTACTGACCGGGGGCAGAGAAGATCTTAGGAGTCCGACTCTTCTTAGATCTTGTATGGCACTGATTTTGACTTAGCAATGGTCAGTTATATTTTGAGTGGTATCCTCAATTTCCTCAGGGCATAATAAAAGATGTAAGACAGTCATGTAACATATCTATTTAGGGTTATACACAACGCTTCATATTGGATGATAACCCTTGTTTGCTTTCTTTTCACTGAGATCATGTATAGTACAATTAGAGATAATAGATATGCTTATGCTATAGTTATGCTCATGTTGTAAACATGCTTATGTTGTCAAATATACTGACATTGATGGTTAAGATGTTTTTTCTAGCTATGTTTAATATTGCTAGCCATGCCTATGTAATTAGAAATGCTTAAACTTCTAATCATGCATATGTAGTTCATTGTGTTATGATGTTAGTTCTACTTATGATATATATATGTTCCCTTTATTTGAGATGCCAATATTGATAGCCATGTTATGTTATTAGACATATTCATGATGTCAAGGATGCTTATGCTACTAGATTGCTTCATCTGTTAGCACAGAATATGATGATAGTCATATTAATGATAATGATTGTTATTAGATGCAATTTGATGATATTTGAGTAGATATATATCCAAAGAAATGGATTTATTTGTTATCTATATATGCATTGATGATCATACTTGTTGTTAAGATTGATTGCTTAATCTGTTTAGCATACTTGAACTGTTCAATATGTTCAATTGATTATTAAATACTCCAACTGCTTAGTTATCTACTATTTGAAATGTTGTAATCAATAAGCGTTGTTGGAGGTTATATCTCTTGTTGGGACATGGGTCTCACCCTTGTGGTTTGCCACATTTTTTAGGTAATCGAAAGTGACGAAAACAAACATGTGGCAGTAAAGAAGAGATATAGTAATGAATCTTTGAGAAAGTTGATTAGATGTCTAGTGTATCCCAGAGTCGTCCCTGTATTCTCAGGTATGGGCTAGAAAAGTTTGTATATGATGTTTCAAACAAATCAGAATTTGTTTAGCATGTTAATGCTTGTTTGTGTGACATATACAAATATTGTTCTCCTGTGTATATATGTTGTGGCTAAGGCGATATACCAATTTGTATCAAATTCTTGGCATAGTATGGATACAATAAAGATGTTGGGCTCTTATGCAAATGTTTTTGAGCGGGTGTTGATGTTGAAATTGGTTTTAATTTACCCATATTTTTGGGTATATGATTAATTGGTGATTGATTGTGTTTTATGTTTTGAGTAATCTCATTTAGTGTAACGGGTTCTCACAAGTTAGTATCAGAGCTTTAGGTTCATCGATTCTATAGGGATACTAGGACTTAGGACTAGGATGATGTCAAAATTAGGAATATGACATAAAAATATGGTGCATACTGCCTAGTCTCAGTATTTAGGTGCCCTGGCCAGGTATTCAATTATTGAAGAAAAGGTAAGTATGTAACTCTTAGATTGTTATCGTTCTGATTACTCTAATCAAGTAGTCATTTTTAGACAATCTAAAGAGCATAACGAATAAGAAATCATGGTGTGAATATCTCAATCCTACCTTAAAGAAGATGAGAATTACATCATTATCTATCAAAACTTAAATGTTTGGTAACTATAAGAGAAAGATACAACACCATGAAATCTAAATCTGAATACAAATAAGGAAAAGAGGAGTTCTTGGAGATGTGATTCAAGAAGATAATAAAGTAAAAGACAGATAAGTCTGTCCTTATAAAGTGCTTCAAGGTATGAAATTCACATAAGATGGAGAGAACTCCTATAATAAGTACAAAATGAGAAGATGAATGGGAACAATGACAAAGGAATAAGGTGGAACTTGAGTTAATCTTAGACCAACCTATGTGTATAAAGAAGTGTTAATGTAAAATAAGCATTATGTTTGAAAGAAATTAAGGTATATGATCCATGTTTAATGAAGAAAATGTGGAATATGATGATTTACTTGTTGATAAGTGGTTGAAAAACATAATAAAATAACAGCACATGCCCAAGTGTGATAAATAGTCATCAAGGAGGGAGTAATGAGATATGTTAATCATGATGATTCCTATGCTAATGGCAAGGAACCCAAAATGAAAAGGGTAAAATGATACATAAGAAGTTGTAACTTGCATAATGAAAATACAATTGGTTACCTTTTTGCTAGTGACCCTTGAACAATGTTGCTATGATGTGGGAAGTGTGTTTCCCTTTGTGTCTTCCCTTGCCAAGGCACAACTTTCAAGTGGATCATTACCACTTGGTATGTGTGGATTCGTTGTAAACATGAGGGTGGATAGCTTATTACAGCATAAGTTTGTTTGGACTATGGTTCCAAGATCATAAAGTTTGTGATGATTTTGATTTTGAGCCTTCCAATAATTAGGAAGACTCCTCTTATATGTCTTGATATTTGTTATGTTGGTAAAAGTGGATGAGATAATGATGTGAGTTCCTTATATCACATGAGGTGGATACCAAGGTAATGAATCCTAGTATCCAAGATGTATCAATAGTATGAGAAATATGTGAAGGTTGGAGATATTTATTAAATGAACATTCCAAGTATTCCTCTCCCATAGAGAAAGAGAGGGTTGATGATGATCCTATAAATGTTATTCGGAAGGAAAAACAAAAGTGACTCTATAATGTTGTGTATGGTCTAGTGATAGTTGGGCAAGACCACTATCAAGGATAGATGGTTTGTTGATACAATAGATATAGTTTCAGGATGAGAGCTAGAATTTAAAGTTGAAAGTTACTATTAGATTTGTACAGATGACACAACAAGTTTCTACATTCCATATTGTGAATGTCTTCTTAGGTGGGGATTTTTGTGCTGACCCAAGAGGATATATGTATGAATGATGTGACATTACCATGATATGAAATTAACCATGTTAAGGTAATAGGATGAGGTGCAAAGGAAGTACCCATCTTTGTTTACCTTGGATTTCAGGGGCGAAATCCCTGTTAGGGGTTTATAGTTGTAAGGGCCCTAAAGTTGTTTAATGAGTTGAATAAGCTTAATTGTAATAATTTAATTCGTATAACCCTAATATAACCTTTTAATATGCTTTTAAATCATAATTCAAGCTTAAGTTTCAAATTTGGTCCAATTTGGACACTGTTTGAGCAAGTTATGTAATTTTATGCACATTTTGGACTTTTCTGCAATTTACCCAACTGAGAGGTTTTCTTTGCAATTTATCACTTGAATTATGTTCCTTGGATATTCCATAATCATTCTTGAGCTTGTTGATCAATGGGGCACCTATTTAATCCTTGGTTTGAAGGTGTTTTCTCCAAGGGTATTTTAGGGTTTACCCCTTCATGGATGAGCTACCTTTAGTAGCTATCAACTAATGAATTATTTGCTTTGCTTGGAAATTCAAGAAACGAGGGAAAATAATGTATCTATGTACGGTGGGGGATCTTCTTGTGTGTGTGCTTGTATATTCTTAATGGTGTAAGGCCATGGACACTTGGAAAGATACTAGAACTTCAACTTTTTCTTTATCTTAAAGTTTCATATACTTATCCCTAAGCATTAAAATGATATGTTTTCTCTCCACCACTTCCCTCGTTATATGAACCTAATTCTCCCTCTATGCTGTTGTGAATTTCCTGTCCAAGGAAGAATAAAGAGGGGATCTTCTTGGAAAAAGAATTTAGGGTTGTAATTGACTTCCTTTTAGGGTTTGAAAAGCTTCCTTCTAGTGATCTTGACCTAAAAGAGTAAGAATCCCCTTATTTCCTCTGTTTATTTCTTTTAATCCTTCCTCCTACCTTTCTCCAGGTCGAAACCTTATTGTTACATGGTAGAAATTTCTCTAAAGCTCTAAAACCCTACCTTTCTTGCTCCTTATGCTTATGGTTTGCTCATTTGATGAAGAAAGGTGCTAGATGGATGAGTTCGCAACTTATGATTGGATTTTCTACCCTACCTGCTTGCGTTTTCTTATGTGTGGGAGTTTATCTTCTCATTAGAGGAAATTTTTATAACTTTCTCCACGTTTATTGCTTACCATAAGCTTTCTAGCTCATGTTCTTACTTGAAAATGATGATCCATGCACTAAAAAGCTATGTTTGACTTGGATTTCAATTTTTATAATGTTCCTTGTTCTGATTTCAGTTCTAGATGAACTTGTATTCATGTATACATTATTCCTAAGGTATAATATTACTTGGATCAGGTTGGTTTGATAACCAATGGTGCTAAACACCTATCAACCAATGGTCAATTTTATGGTTTAAAATTGATTTCTTCTATAAACATATCACTCAATGGTGGTACCATTGCAACAACTGATGGTGTTGTATTAATGACAAATGATGGTGGTGACCAAGGGTGTCAACTGACGTTCACCATTTAGGTTAGGTATTGGCCTAATTAGAAGCTTAGTGATTAACAACTAAGTACCCTAATGATGCTATCAATCAATGGTGATATTAGTTTGATATTTGAGGGTGATTAATGAATATAGTGCTAATCTAACAACCTATGGTGACTTAATGGTCACTAATGATGGTGGATAAGGTCTCCACAAGCTATGGTGAGTTAATCATATAGTTGTAGCATCAATTAAGCCTTAAACCAATGGTTTCTTGGGTCACTTGATGCAATGGTCGGACCTATACTTTTTTTGGGGGGGAACAAGGTCAGACCTATACTGTAATTAATGGTTTTAACATATGAACTTGACCCAATGGTCAAAATCTAATGTTTATTCCTCCAATAAAGTGGGATGATGGCTAATGTAATATGTTGGTCCTTATAATGTGATTTAGATGGTTTCCTTTATATGATCAACTAAACGAGCTTACTTGTTGACAATGGATGGCTTGTTTTAAATGAACAGTAGATTGTGGATTTTATCCTACTCTCAATAGAACCCTTATTGTTGTTAATCACAGGATGTATAGGGTTAAATTGTGACTTTTATAGATCACAACTCAATAACATTATAGATGATTCATTCAAGGTGTTTACTTATGTAAACAACCAATGGTCTTACCTTTTAAACATCCAATGGTCCTGAGTGACATAGTAGTATGGAGATATGGGTTGAAAGATGATGGGAAAAAATGGAGGGTTACCCTTAATAATGTAGTCTTACCTATTCACTCATATGAGTAGAAGGGATGATAATCATATTGTGTTGATATGTAACCCTAATGAGGTATAGCTTGTTATACCTAGCTTTAATATAACTAAATGATGGTAATTGGGTATGAATAGTTCCTGAATGACTAATATAATCATGGAGTACTCTGTTACTGTGGGCTCTGATCTCCAAACCACAATATAAACACGATTTAAACTTAGCGGAAGCGATTCGATTAGCAGCGGAATACCAAAAATCAGCAGAAATTAAAACTTTTTGAGATAAAGCATTAAAACCATAAAACTTCCTTCATAAAAGGAGATAAACTGTTTACATCTCAGATAATTACTTCTTGAGTAATTATATACAACATGATACAAAATCTCAAGAACTCATAACCAAAATCTCATACCAAAAGACTCCAAGACCTGAGAGTACAGAGGACACATAGGACTGACTCTATCTACACCACATGGCAGGCTAAATCTCCACCTGAGATTTTACTGCTACTCCTGGTGTTGCTGCTGCTGGGACTGGTCACCTGTAGACCTGTTCCTCCGTCTTCAACATCCACCTAAAAAGTTGAAGTCTACGGGGTGAGACAATTTTACATAATTGTCCCAGCGAGAGTTATAACTCTCCGCCAGAAGCTTTATTATAGTACCTCAAAAAATAACTTAAGCAGTAAAAGCTTCAAAGTATTCAACATCAGATTTAATAGTAAGCATGAGTTCAACAGTTATGAAACATGAAGACATTTGCACTATACAGTGTAACATCAATCAATCAACACGTAGTTATCTCTAACAGGTATGCTATGCTGTGGATTATGTTTTTCAAACATTATTTTTTTATGCCATGTGGAGATGAGGTTTACCACTCATCCTCTAACCAATCACTGCTAAGTGCCTTGGTATCATACTAGGTCATCGAAAGAGCCGGATTCTCATGACCTTCACCTTCCTCAGTCAGTAAGAGGATTACTTGTAGGACATCTCATGCCTCTACTATAATAGCTTACCAGGGTAATCTGGTCCTTCGCTATTTTAGAGTTACAGTGGCATTCTTTACTCTCTTCGTCATCAGGAGATTTCATGTTTATCTTCCACTGATATGGATATCTGTGCTTTCTTCGTCATCAGGAGGTTTCATGTTTACCATCCAATGATACGGTATAGGATTTTAGTGAAGGATTGATGGATTACACATCTACATCAAACACCTACACTAGGATGTAAGGTTCTACACATCCATATACCCCACATACTCAAAAGTATGTGATCCAGGAGTTCCCTTAGGAAAACCTATTTTACCATCATTTGATCTCTGACAATGATGGATCTATGATCAGGGCTCTACATTACACTTGATTAGTTAGGTACATTCAGTATCATCATACATTGTTCTTCAAACAATAACATTAGCATAACAGCTATGAAATGAGAATACTAAATGTAACAAGCCTAACTCTCATCAATCATCATATCTCAATACATTTATCACAAGTCATCTCTAAAGCACGACCTTGATGGTAATTATGGCTCTCACAACCCATTTTAATCCATAATTTGCCATTGACAATGCATCAGGATAAATCACTATTCATAAAGCTAAAGCATGCTTTCAATGAATATAGTTTCATAATCCATACCTGGATATGATCATCATCTCATGACAACCTGCATGGTTAATTCGAGTGATAACAGTAAACAATTCATTCTAGAAGTTACACTTTCAAACTCTTATAAGAGTCAAGTTCCCCGATAATCATCAATCCGGGTTTACTATTCACAATACATGTTCTCACCCTAGAATTAGGGTTTACTATTCACCTCATGGCGAATTGAACTCATAACATCATCATGTATGAGAAACATCATCATTAAAGCTCCTAGAATAGATTAAGATTCACTAAACATCATAATTAGGGTTTCCATGATCTCACATAGGTGGATCATACCCTAATCATGCACATTCATGTGTATTAAAGGTACTTTACTTAAGTTTTCACTATAAAAGGGTACTTTCTCTCTCTTATGATACTTTCTCTCTCCTCTTACTAGTAGATGGTGATAACACCACTCTAGATCAGGTTGGGTTAAGTCCTCATTGACTAGCATAAGCCAAAACATCATTAACATGTGATTAGGGTTTTATTAGAAAAAGGTATTACTCAATTAAACCCCTCAAGGGTATTTTGGTAATTTACCTCATGATCACCATCATGGGTCAGTTCATTAATCACTTAATCCCTTAATGTTCTAAGCTACCATTAGGGTTTAGATTAGATCACCATTGAACCAATTACAACTTCAAGTGATTATATATAAATAACCTTGAAAACCTCCAAACGGTTTCAACCTTCAACCACCAAACGGTTTGAAACCGTTTGGGTGCGTTCACCGTTTGCTAGGTTTGACTCCAAGACCGCATGACCTCAAGGTCATTTTCCTAAACCGTTTGGGTGCGTTGACCATTTGGAAAGGTTGACTTTCCAAACCGTTTGAGCTTATGCGGTTTGAAACCGTTTGATCAACTTGTCTTGAGATCGATTGGTCCAAAAGACCTTGAGATCGTTTGAGCCCAAACGGTCTTGAGACCGTTTGGACCTCCAACATGGTTCAAAAGTTACAAATGTTTATGATTAAGTATGTTGAAGCCCTCAATTGGCCAAAGCCATGTTAACCACTTATAAATTGAGTCAATTAGGATGAGCCTCAATCAATTGGTCACCAAATTAACCCTCAATTGAAAGCCAATTAGGGTTAAGTCCATCTCTATTAGAGTTTCAAATCGGATGGTCATCAATATTCAACAATGTGAATCAATTCAAGGTTGAACCTATCAATTGACCTCCAATTGGGCCCAAACGGTCTTGATATCGTTTGGATGACCTCCAAACGGTCTTGAGACCGTTTGCCCAAGAATTCATCAAAATCTAAGTTGATTTGATAGGGGTTGAATCTTAATTAAGTCACAAATCAGCAATTTGATTATTTCAATAACCCATTGTAATTGGGATCTCAATTGATCAAATTACCTTAACCCTGGACCTCCAAACGGTCTTGGGTTGACACCGAACGGTCTTGAGACCGTTTGCCCATCCAATCTTTGGACTCTAGTGAAAATTCATCAAGGTTTGATCTATTGAGTTGATTATCACATCAATACTTAATTGCAATATGATTTGGTACCTTTGGACCTTTAATTGGTCAACTATACTTGACCCCAGACCTCTAAACGGTCTTGTGTGATCCCCAAACGGTCTTTAGACCGTTTGGATGATTCCCCAAACGGTCTTGAGACCGTTTGGGCTAACCAACCCAAAATCACTAATTAACTCATTGGAATTTCAGCATTGATTTCAATTAGGGTTTGCCCTATTGATTAGCCTTCAACTCATGACTCGTTTGGAATTAAGCCATCAAATTTGGTGAGTCATTAATCAACATTATTATAAACAGTAATACCAAACAGTAAATGCTTGGTCAACCATCTTAAACAGTCTTGAGACCGTTTTCCCAAAAAGGGCAAATTAAATAGATTGAAAATCAGAACTTAATTCAATTGGATTTGCTAATTGATTTGCTTATATCTCACGATTCCTTTGGAGTTAACCCCTCAATTTTTGTGAGTGATCAGCCTAAATAATTAGGAACAGGATTCTCATACGGTCGTTGCTTGGTCAACTGGACCAAATGGTCTTGAAGACCGTTTGCCTCCATGCGACCCTGAAACCGTTTGCCCACCAAACGGTTGTGCAAACCGCAAGGGCAATTGGTTAGGACCGTTTAGTAAAGTGGAAATCCGTAGATAAGCATAGGAATTAACGCCCTTATCTTCTACCTCAAGAACAGTAGCAGTTCTTCACGATTTTGCTTGCAAGGATGCAAGGGGAGATAGGGAAGAAGAAGAACTAGCAACTATATGTATAGAAAAAGATGTATAATCAAAGCATAAGGTTTAGAGTTATAAAACCCGCCTAAAGGTTGTTCCTTGAGCTCCAAGCTTCCAAGATTCAGGTCTTTAATGGCGTCTTTGAGCTCCACAGGTCGGCCAAGGTGAATTCTCCAAGGAAGAGTTGGAAAGGAATGGCTAGAAAGAAAAAGCTAGGTGAGTTAGCCATGAATTCAACCTTGAAATCGAGTTTCCTCCATGAATTCAAGCAAAAGGGATGATCCAAACTTACCTTGAACTCCCTGGTCGTTCTCCTATGCTCCAGAGCTCTGCCTTAGTTGGTTTGAGCAAGGGAGATAAGTGAGGGAATGAAAGAAACGTTCCTTTGCTTGCAAAGGAAGTGGTATATATATTTTGGGTGAAACTCCAACATAAGAATATATGTTTTCCTCATTTCTCATCTAAGTCCTTCCTTTCTTCTTTGCACGTCCCCACATCTTATTTCTAAGGACAAACTCCTTCTAAGATCAAGAATTGAAGGCAAAGAGGATCAACCCATCACTAAAGCATACACATAAAAGGGCTATTATACATACACCTTGATTATTCAATCACAAAGGTGTTCTTTATTATATGATTATTCAAATGAAGTGCCCTCTTCATCATTTCTACTCTAAATGATGACAAAAGTTATAAAAGATATTTTATATGATGTATTTTACAATTTGCACCCCTCAAATTGGGTAAATTGCACTCTACACCAATTTAGGGTTTTCAAGTACATGGGTTGCTTCCACAACTGCACCTTGGTGCTCAAGCTTGGGAAATCCCTCAAACTTCATCATAAACATCCTCATGATGTCTCAACATCATAGGAACATCTCAACATGTGCAATTTGCAAGTTAATCCCTTAACTGGTTAATTTGCACATAGATCCCTGTATTACAAAACAATGCTACAACTTTATATATAAAGGAGCAAAATTGAAATATATGTTTCTGAGGAACTTAATTACATGTCCAAAGTTAATCACAAGGATTTAATTACATATTTAGGAAAAACACCTAGGGTTAGTTCATAACCCAGGTCAGGGATGTTACAAATTATCCACCCCTTACAAGGATTTCGTCCCCGAAATCGATAAAACGTATTAAGAGAAAAGGGCAGGGTATTTCCTT
The DNA here is from genome assembly GCA_963693085.1 of Alisma plantago-aquatica. NCBI lineage: Eukaryota > Viridiplantae > Streptophyta > Magnoliopsida > Alismatales > Alismataceae > Alisma > Alisma plantago-aquatica. Next base: position 1,303,179,728 of record OY856409.1, read on the forward strand.
CTCATCTCATCCTCTAGTTCCCAAGTGGCTTCTTCAACACCACGGTGGTTCCAGAGGATTTTCACAAGGCTTAAATCTTTCTTCTTTAACTTTTTAATTCTGCTATCAAGGATTGACACTGGTCCTTCCTCATAAGATATATCATCATTCAATTCTACCTCCATAGGTTGTAGAACTGACTCAGTGTCTGGGTGACATTTCTTTAGCATAGAAATGTGAAACACAGGATGTAACCTCTGTAACTCTGGTGGAAGCTCTAGTTTATAGGCTACTTTTCCAATACGTTCAATGATTGGATAAGGCCCCATAAATCTAGGAGCTAACTTCCCTTTCTTTCCAAAACGAAGGACTCCTTTCCAAGGCGAGACCTTGAGATACACTTTGTCTCCAACCTCGAACTCTAAGGGTCTACGACGCTTGTCAGCATAAGATTTCTGCCTATCTTGTGCAGTCTTAATCTGTTGATGTATTACCTTAATCTTTTCTGTAGTTTGCTGTACAAGATCAGGTCCTAACAACTGATGCTCACCAGTCTCATACCAACACAAGGGTGATCTACAACGTCTACCATACAAGGCTTCATAAGGTGCCATATCAATCCTATACTGATAGCTATTGTTATAGGCAAACTCTATCAAGCTTAGGTGTAGATCCCAACTTCCGATAAATTGGAGAACACATGTTCTCAACATGTCTTCCAAGGTCTGTATGGTCCTTTCCAACTGTCCATCAGTCTGTGGATGAAAGGCCGTACTAAACCTTAACTGGGTGCCTAAAGCATTATGAAGTTGTTCCCAAAAACGACTTGTAAATTGGGGACCTCTGTCAGAAACTATAGTGACAGGAACTCCGTGCAAACGCACTATCTCTTGAACATATAACTGTGATAACCTTTCAGCAGAATAGGTTGTTTTGACAGGTAAGAAATGTGTTGTCTTAGTCAACCTATCTACAACTACCCAAATGGAATCATGTCCTTTGCTTGTCCTGGGTAGGCCAACAACAAAGTCCATGGTCACATGGTCCCACTTCCACTGTGGTATGGGTAAAGGTTGCATTGTTCCTGCAGGCTTCTGGTGTTCAGCTTTAACTTGCTGACACACATGACACCTCAGAAAAAATTCTGCAACATCCTTCTTCATTCCAGGCCACCAATACATATCTTTCAAGTTTCGATACATCTTGGTGCTCCCTGGATGCATGGCATACATCGAAGAATGAGATTCTTCCAGGACTAACTTCCTCAAGTTGTCCACATCCGGCACTATCATCCTCCCATGATAACAGGCTATTTGATCATCTGAGTCACGGAAACCATCTCGTTTCTCACTACCATACTCTGATCTAATCTGCTGAACTACATCATCAACATGTTGTGCCTCCTTAATCTGCTCTCTTAGGGTAGGTTTAATATGCATCTCAGCCATCAACCCGGCTAACAATGATACCTTCAACTGTACATTGTCTTGCCTTAAAGAGATAAGCATATCTCTCTTAGAGCATACTAAAGAGTTTAGTTGTGCTCTATCCATGGTTGATGTTGTTGATTTCCTACTCAAGGCATCTGTAACAACATTGGCCTTTCCTGGATGGTAATCAATTGTACAATCGTAGTCCTTGATTAACTCCATCCAGCAACGTTGCCTCATGTTAAGCTCATGCTGAGAGAAGATATACTTAAGGTTCTTATGGTCAGTGAAAATCTGAAATGTCTCTCCATAAAGATAGTGTCTCCAGATCTTCAGGGCATGAACTACAACAGCTAACTCCAGATCGTGTGTCGGATAATTCTCTTCGTGTTTCTTAAGCTGTCGAGAAGCAAAAGAAATTACTTGTTTATCCTGCATCAACACACACCCTAGTCCATTCTTAGAAGCATCACAGAAAACTATATATCCTTTGCCTTGCTCAGGTAGCACAAGTATGGGTGCACTTGTCAACTTCTCCTTCAACAGTTGGAAAGATTGCTGACACTTATCACTCCAAACAAAAGGAACATCTTTCCGGGTCAACTTAGTCAAGGGTAAGGCTATGGAACTGAAATTCTTAATGAACCTTCGATAATAGCCTGCTAACCCCAAGAAGCTTCGAATCTCCGTCGACGTCTTCGGTTGTTCCCACTATAGAACAGATTCTACCTTTGTAGGGTCAACACGAATTCCCGATGCAGATATCACATGTCCAAGAAAAGATACCTCTGGCAGCCAGAACTCACACTTGCTAAACTTAGCATACAACTTGTATTCTCTTAGCAAGGTCAAAGCTTGGCGAAGATGCTGCTCATGCTGCTGAGCATCCTTACTATAGATCAGAATGTCATCTATGAAGACGACAACACACTGATCAAGGAAGGGTCGAAAAACTCTATTCATGAGTTCCATGAATGCAGCTGGTGCATTGGTTAGTCCAAACGACATAACCGTGAACTCATAGTGACCATATCTTGTCCTAAAGGCAGACTTGGATATGTCACTATCCTTAATGCGGAGTTGATGATATCCAGATCTCAAATCTATCTTTGAGAAGACTGTTGCACCACACAACTGGTCAAAAAGATCATCAATCCTCGGCAAAGGGTACTTGTTCTTTATTGTTACTTTATTAAGTTGTCTATAGTCAATGCACAACCGCATTGACCCGTCTTTCTTTTTAACAAACAAGACCGGAGCACCCCAAGGTGAAGTGCTCGGTCGGATAAAACCCTTCTCAAGTAACTCTTGAAGCTGTTTCTTGAGTTCTGCCATCTCGGCAGGCGCCATCCTATACGGTGTCTGGGCTATGGGTTTCGTATCTGGGACCAAATTGATTTCAAAATCAATCTCCCGAGGTGGTGGTAGACCAGGAAGTTCTTCAGGAAACACATCCTCAAATTCCCTGACTATGGGAACTTCAGTAGGTTTGGAACTTTCCTTGGTAACATCTAGCACATGGGCCAAGAATGCATAACATCCTTGCCTCAACAGCTTATCAGCAACCATAGCTGATACAAGACAGGTGGGCAGAATCTTTCTTTCACCTTGAAAGATCCATGTGTTGCCTTCATCAGCAAACACAGCCAGCTTGGATTCACAATCCAAGACAACTATATACCTTTCTAAGGTATCCATCCCGAGGATTATATCAAATCCTTGCATATCAAGTGGTATAAGGTCCACTTGAATGCGATGATTAGAAAAGAAGAGGATGCAGGGAGAACATATCTCCTGCAAAACGGCAGACCCACTCAACGGAGTCTCTAACAACAAACTATCTGCCCTATGACTAACTGTCATATTGCAGTTACGAATCACTCTCTGAGTGATAAAAGAGTGCGTAGCACCCGGGTCAATCAAAACAGATACAACACAGGATGTAGACATATCAGAATATAAAAGTTCCATCTGACCTGCCACTACCCGTGGATTGACCACTGCTTCAGGTGGGTTCATAGCATAGAACCTTGTTGTCGCCTGGTGTTGAGGTGGTGCTGATGATCCAGCTTGAGACACTTGTCCACGTCCTCGAGCTGCTCCTTGAAATTGCCTTCTCTGAGATCCTTGTTGACTCTGCCTCTGAGGTTGTGTCACACTGATAGGCCTAGATCGGCAGTCCTTCATCAAGTATCCCACCTTCCCACAGTTGTAGCAACTTCTTTCCAGTTGTTGTGGTCTTGGTGGTCCAGTAACTGACATTGATGCAGAACTGTGAGTCTCTTGTTGAGGTAGGCTTCGTCCCCTGCCTCTACTTGGTGACCACTGAGTTTGGGAACTTGATCTGGGTGGTGGAGGGTTAGGTGCAGAGAATCTCGGTTTCTTGGAATCCCTAGATGAAGAACCCTGGAACTGTGGATATCTTTTCTGGGTTTGCCTCTTCTCAACCACAGATCTCTCTATCCTTCAGACTGACTCAACAAAGGTAGAGAATCTCTCTCGGTTTTCTAAGGCAGACACAGGGTTTGATATATCAGCATTCAAACCCTTCTCGAATCTCCTGATTCTTTCCTCTTCTGTGGCAGCCATGTGCGGACAAAACCGCAGCAACTCCATGAATTTAGCTTCATATTCGCTAATGTTCATCATGCCCTGCCTCAATCTCTCAAACTGAGAGATCTTCTCATCTAGGAAGGTCTTTGGAAAATATCTATTGATAAATTCCCGACGAAACTCTTCCCACAAGAACTCTATCACAGGTCTCTTCTGCTCTTCCATGTTCCACCAGTGACCAGCACTGCCTTTGAGAAGATAGACAGCATGTCTAACCTTCTCAGCCTCTGGGATATTAAGAATCCTAAAAGCCTTCTCCAACTCTGTTAACCACAGATCAGCATCTGCGGGGTCGACAGTCCCAAAGTACTCGGTAGCTCCGACATGACGAAGTCGCTCGAACATCTTACTGATACCTTGTCCTTCAGGCTGGGCAGGTTCCCTAGGTGCAGGCATGGGCATCTTGTCAGTTATGTGTGTCATGGCAGTCATAAACTGCCCAAACATCGTCTGAACTACTGGGTTACCCATATCAGCTGGGTCAAACTGGGGTGGTTCAGGTGCAGGCTGTTCTATTTCTGGAACCCTTGCACCGCCTCGAGGTGCACTAGCACTACTCTCTGCCACGTACTCATCATGTGGCTCTGCCATCCTTATGTATCTTCTTCTCCTGAGGAGCAGAAGATTCTATTAGATAAGGAAGAGATACTAAGTATAGACTCGACATCCTAAATCCTATGCCTCTGTAGACTTAGCGAACCTAGAGCTCTGATACCACTAATTGTGGGCTCTGATCTCCAAACCACAATATAAACACGATTTAAACTTAGAGGAAGCGATTCGATTAGCAGCGGAATACCAAAATTCAGCGGAAATTAAAACTTTTTGAGATAAAGCATTGAAACCATAAAACTTCCTTCATAAAAGGAGATAAACTGTTTACATCTCAGATAATTACTTCTTGAGTAATTATATACAACATGATACAAAATCTCAAGAACTCATAACCAAAATCTCAGACCAAAAGACTCCAAGACCTGAGAGTACAGAGGACACATAGGACTGACTCTATCTACACCACATGGCAGGCTAAATCTCCACCTGAGATTTTACTGCTACTCCTGGTGCTGCTGCTGCTGGGACTGGTCACCTATAGACCTGTTCCTCCGTCTTTGACGTCCACCTAAAAAGTTGAAGTCTACGGGGTGAGACAATTTTACATAATTGTCCCAGCGAGAGTTATAACTCTCCGCCAGAAGCTTTATTATAGTACCTCAAAGAATAACTTAAGCAGTAAAAGCTTCAAAGTATTCAACATCAGATTTAATAGTAAGCATGAGTTCAACAGTTATGAAACATGAAGACATTTGCACTATACAGTGTAACATCAATCAATCAACTCGTAGTTATCTCTAACAAGTATGCTATGCTGTGGACTATGTTTTTCAAACATTATTTTTTTATGCCCTGTGGAGATGAGGTTTACCACTCATCCTCCAACCAATCACTGCTAAGTGCCTTGGTATCATACTAGGTCATCGAAAGAGCCGGATTCTCATGACCTTCACCTTCCTCAGTCAGTAAGAGGATTACTTGTAGGACATCTCGTGCCTCTACTATAATAGCTTACCAGGGTAATCTGGTCCTTCGCTATTTTAGAGTTACAGTGGCGTTCTGTACTCTCTTCGTCATCAGGAGATTTCATGTTTATCTTCCACTGATACGGATATTTATGCTTTCTTCGTCATCAGGAGGTTTCATGTTTACCATCCACTGATACAATATAGGATTGTAGTGAAGGATTGATGGATTACATATCTACATCAAACACCTACATTAGGATGTAAGGTTCTACACATCCATATACCCCACATACTCAAAAGTATGTGATCCAGGAGTTCCCTTAGGAAAACCTATTTTACCATCATTTGATCTCTGACAATGATGGATCTATGATCAGGGCTCTACATTACACTTGATTAGTTAGGTACATTCAGTATCATCATACATTGTTCTTCAAACAATAACATTAGCATAACAGCTATGAAATGAGAATACTAAATGTAACAAGCCTAACTCTCATCAATCATCATATCTCAATACATTTATCACAAGTCATCTCTAAAGCATGACCTTGATGGTAATTATGGCTCTCACAGCCCATTTTAATCCATAAGTTGCCATTGACAATGCATCAGGATAAATCACTATTCATAAAGCTAAAGCATGCTTTCAATGAATATAGTTTCATAATCCATACCTGGATATGATCATCATCTCATGACAACCTGCATGGTTAATTCGATTGATAATAGTAAACAATTCATTCTAGAAGTTACACTTTCAAACTCTTATAAGAGTCAAGTTCCCCAATAATCATCAATCCGGGTATACTATTCACAATACATGTTCTCACCCTAGAATTAGGGTTTACTATTCACCTCATGGCGAATTGAACTCATAACATCATCATGTATGAGAAACATCATCATTAAAGCTCCTAGAATAGATTAAGATTCACTAAACATCATAATTAGGGTTTCCATGATCTCACATAGGTGGATCATACCCTAATCATGCACATTCATGTGTATTAAAGGTACTTTACTTAAGTTTCCACTATAAAAGGGTACTTTCTCTCTCTTATGATACTTTCTCTCTCCTCTTACTAGTAGATGGTGATAACACCACTCTAGATCAGGTTGGGTTAAGTCCTCATTGACTAGCATAAGCCAAAACATCATTAACATGTGATTAGGGTTTTATTAGAAAAAGGTATTACTCAATCAAACCCCTCAAGGGTATTTTGGTAATTTACCTCATGATCACCATCATGGGTCAATTCATTAATCACTTAGTCCCTTAATGTTCTAAGCTACCATTAGGGTTTAGATTAGATCACCATTGAACCAATTACAACTTCAAGTGATTATATATAAATAACCTTGAAAACCTCCAAACGGTTTCAACCTTCAACCACCAAACGGTTTGAAACCGTTTGGGTGCGTTGACCGTTTGCTAGGTTTGACTCCAAGACCGCATGACCTCAAGGTCGTTTGCCCAAACCGTTTGGGTGCGTTGACCGTTTGGAAAGGTTGACTTTCCAAACCGTTTGAGCTTATGCGGTTTGAAACCGTTTGATCAACTTGTCTTGAGATCAATTGGTCCAAACGACCTTGAGATCGTTTGAGCCCAAACGGTCTTGAGACCGTTTGGTCCAAATAGGCTCAAACCGTTTGGACCTCCAACATGGTTCAAAAGTTACAAATGTTTATGATTAAGTATGTTGAAGCCCTCAATTGGCCAAAGCCATGTTAACCACTTATAAATTGAGTCAATTAGGATGAGCCTCAATCAATTGGTCACCAAATTAACCCTCAATTGAAATCCAATTAGGGTTAAGTCCATCTCAATTAGAGTTTCAAATCGGATGGTCATCAATATTCAACAATGTGAATCAATTCAAGGTTGAACCTATCAATTGACCTCCAATTGGGCCCAAACTTGGACCAAACGGTCTTGAGATCGTTTGGATGACCTCCAAACGGTCTTGAGACCGTTTGCCCAAGAATTCATCAAAATCTAAGTTGATTTGATAGGGGTTGAATCTTAATTAAGTCACAAATCAGCAATTTGATTATTTCAATAACCCATTGTAATTGGGCTCTCAATTGATCAAATTACCTTAACCCTAGACCTCCAAACGGTCTTGGGTTGACACCAAACGGTCTTGAGACCGTTTTCCCATCCAATCTTTGGACTCTAGTGAAAATTCATCAAGGTTTGATCTATTGAGTTGATTATCACATCAATACTTAATTGCAATATGATTTGGTACCTTTGGACCTTTAATTGGTCAACTATACTTGACCCCAGACCTCTAAACGGTCTTGGGTGATCCCAAAACGGTCTTGAGACCGTTTGGATGATTCCCCAAACGGTCTTGAGACCGTTTGGGCTAACCAACCCAAAATCACTAATTAACTCATTGGAATTTCAGCACTGATTTCAATTAGGGTTTGCCCTATTGATTAGCCTTCAACTCATGACTCGTTTGGAATTAAGACATCAAATTTGGTGAGTCATTAATCAACATTATTATGAACAGTAATCCCAAACGGTCAACGCTTGGACAACCATCTTAAATGGTCTTGAGACCGTTTGCCCAAAAAGGGCAAATTAAATAGATTGAAAATCAGAACTTAATTCAATTGGATTTGCTAATTGATTTGCTTATATCTCACGATTCCTTTGGAGTTAACCCCTCAATTTTTGTGAGTGATCAGCCTACATAATTAGGAACAGGATTCTCATACGGTCGTCACTTGGTCAACTGGACCAAATGGTCTTGAAGACCGTTTGCCTCCATGCGACCCTGAAATCGTTTGCCCACCAAACGGTTGTGCAAACCGCATGGGCAATTGGTTAGGACCGTTTAGTAAAGTGGAAATCCGTAGATAAGCATAGGAATTAACGCCCTTATCTTCTACCTCAAGAACAGTAGCAGTTCTTCACGATTTTTCTTGCAAGGATGCAAGGGGAGATAGGGAAGAAGAAGAACTAGCAACTATATGTATAGAAAAAGATGTATAATCAAAGCATAAGGTTTAGAGTTATAAAACCCGCCTAAAGGTTGTTCCTTGAGCTCCAAGCTTCCAAGCTTCAGGTCTTTAATGGTGTATTTGAGCTCCACAGGTCGGCCAAGGTGAATTCTCCAAGGAAGAGTTGGAAAGGAATGGCTAGAAAGATAAAGCTAGGTGAGTTAGCCATGAATTCAACCTTGAAATCGAGTTTCCTCCATGAATTCAAGCAAAAGGGATGATCCAAATTTACATTGAACTCCCTGGTCATTCTCCTATGCTCCAGAGCTCTGCCTTAGTCGGTTTGAGAAAGGGGGATAAGTGAGGAAATGAAAGAAACGTTCCTTTGCTTGCAAAGGAAGTGGTATATATATTTTGGGTGAAATTTTAACATAAGAATATATGTTTTCCTCATTTCTCATCTAAGTCCTTCCTTTCTTCTTTGCACGTCCCCACATCTTATTTCTAAGGAAAAACTCCTTCTAAGATCAAGAATTGAAGGCAAAGAGGATCAAACCATCACTAAAGCATACACATAAAAGGGCTATTATACATACACCTTGATTATTCAATCACAAAGGTGTTCTTTATTATATGATTATTCAAATGAAGTGCCCTCTTCATCATTTCTACTCTAATTGATGACAAAAGTTATAAAAGATATTTTAGATGATGTATTTTACAAGTTGCACCCCTCAAATCAGGTAAATTGCACTCTACACCAATTTAGGGTTTTCAAGTACAGGGGCTGCTTCCACAGCTGCACCTTGGTGCTCAAGCTTGGGAAATCCCTCAAACTTCATCATAAACATCCTCATGATGTCTCAACATCAGAGGAACATCTCAACATGTGCAATTTGCAAGTTAATCCCTTAACTGGGTAATTTGCACATAGATCCCTGTATTACAAAACAATGCTACAACTTTATATATAAAGGAGAAAAATTGAATATATGTTTCTGAGGAACTTAATTACATGTCCAAAGTTAATCACAAGGATTTAATTACATATTTAGGCAAAACACCTAGGGTTAGTTCATAACCCAGGTCAGGGATGTTACAGTTACTATTGTTGATACCCTAGTATGCTATAACCTAATGGTTACACCTTGATTTATGTGTGGGTTCATACTTGAGAATAGTATGGAATGTGATGGTGATGCTTCACCTTATGCATCCATGATCCAATGGGGATGTCATGAGTTAGGGTTTGGGTATAAGTGTTGATTAGTAACATTGATATAATTTATCTTGTTGAATCTAACCCTAATGCAAATAGATAAAGATGAGTATTCATGTTTAACATTCTTATATGATGGACTTATGGTGGAATAACCTCCTTAATATGATCATAACCTTAATATGTTAATTGGTGGTTATCATAGCCACATGGTTGATACTTTCTTATGCTAAACATGTGCATTATGAATATGATGAGGGTTAATCATATCTAGATTCCTTACATGTTGATGTAATAAAGGAATGTTCTTAATGTTAATATAACCCTGCTATGATTGTTTATGAATATCTCCTAGCTCATTAATGCAATATTGTGTTGATCCGGTGTTTTATATGTAAGTGATGTTGTTGAGCCTTGTTATAAGGCATGCAAAGATAATGATGATATTGCAGGGAATAGTATGACGGTCTTAATGACTTTTGGGCATGGTTGAGCCCTGAATGAGGTGTAATCCTCTTGTGTTGATAAGGGTTGATACCCTGTGATATTGTGAAAATGATTTATATCGTGTGATAGTATGATGGTCTTAATGACCTTTGGGCATGGTTGAACCCTGAATGAGGTGTAATCCTCTTGTGTTGATAAGGGTTGATGCCCTGTGATATTGTGAAAAGGATTTATATCTTGTGATAGTGTGATGACTAGTGTGGTCTCATGAATGGCAAGTGAATAGTACCGTGTGATGATGAGATGAGAAATTATGTTTCTCGCATTTTATATCTTTTAGAAGTTGTGATATTTATATGTTTTCTAGAAGTGAATTAGGGTTTGTATGTCCACTTGTTTGATGCAACCTTAATTCACCCAATTGGCATAACTAATCGAGTGAAACTCTAATCATGTAGTGCCTTGTGACATAGATACATTTGAGTGTCAGAACTTGCCATATGGTGAAACGAGTATTCCTAAGGGAAACTCAGAGCGCATACTGTTGAGTATGTGGGGGTGGCAAGTTGAGGATATATCATTGTCTTCCAAAATGTAGGTTGTGGAGGATGGCTATGGTCATGCCTCATACATCTAATGTGATTGAGAACAGTTGCGGTCGTGTCTCAATGATTATATACGTGACAAGATTAGAAGACAACTGCGGTTGTACCTCAGATGGTAGGGTATGCGTACCCACCTCCTTTCACTAGTGTTGTGACACGTACCAAGGACGGACTAGGCTGTTAGCAGCTTGACCTTATGTGTCATTGTGGCGGACCCGTACTGACCGGGGGTGGAGAAGATCTTAGGAGTCCGTCTCTTCCTAGATCTTGTATGGCATTGATTTCGACTTAGGAGTGGTCAAGTTGATTTTGAGTGGTATCCTTAATTTCCTCAGGACATAATAAAAGATGTAAGATAGTCGTGTAGCATATCTATTTAGGGGTTATACACAATGCTTCATATTGGATGATAACCCTTGTTTCCTTTCTTTTCACTGAGATCATATATATTACAATAAGAGATAATAGATATGCTTATGATGTAGTTATGCTCATGTTGTAAACATGCTTATGTTGTCAAATATACTGACATTAATGGTTAAGATGTTGCTGCTAGCTATGTTTAATATTGCTAGCCATGCATATGTAATTAGAAATGCTTAAACTTCTAATCATGCCTATGTAGTTTATTATGTTATGATGTTAGTTATACTTATGATATAGACCTATTCCCTTTATTTGAGATGCCAATATTGATAGCCATGTTATGTTATTAGATATATTCATGTTTTCAGAGATGCTTATGCTACTAGATTGCTTGTGCTGTTAGCACATAATATGATAATAGTCATATTAATGATAATGATTGTTATTAGACACAATTTGATGATATTTAAGTAGATATATATCCAAAGAAATGGATTTATTTGTTATCTATATATGCATTGATGATCATACTTGTTGTTAAGATTAATTGCTTAATCTATTTAGCATACTTGAACTGTTCAATCTATTCAATTGATTATTAAATACTCCAACTGCTTAGTTATCTACTATTTAAAATGTTGTAATCAATAAGCGTTGTTGGAGGTTATATCTCTTGCTGGGACATGGGTCTCACCCTTGTGGTTCACCACATTCTTTTAGGTAATCGAAAGTGACAAAAACAAACATGTGGCAGCAAAGAAGAGCTATAGTAATGAATCTTTGAGAAAGTTGATTAGATGTCTAGTGTGTCCTAGAGTCGTCCCCGTATTCTCAGGTCCGAGCTGGAAAAGTTTGTATATGATGTTTGAAATGAATCAAAATTTTGTTAGCATGTTAATGCTTGTTTGTGTGACATATATAAATATTGTTCTCCTGTGTATATATGTTGTGGCTAAGGTGATAGACCAATTTGTATCAAATTCTTGGCATAGTATGGATACAAGAAAGAAGTTGGGATCTTATGCAAATGTTTTTGAGTGGGTGTTGATGTTGAAATCAGTTTAAAATTACCCATATTTTTGGGTATATGATTAATTGGTGATTGATTGTGTTTTATGTTTTGAGTAATCTCATTTAGTGTAACAGGTTCTCACATAGAAAAGGCCCAAGTCCAAAAAACTAAGATGTGGTTGTTCAAGCAAAGTGAAATAGAATAAAATCGAATAACATGAATAATTATAGCTATATGTAGTGTGATTATATTAACCTATTGTTTCTCTTCCATGTCCCCCATTCAAACCATTGTCCCTCTAGCCACAAGAACTTCATCACCCTCCACTTGTGAAACCCACACCTACACAACCCTTCAAACAACACCAATACATGCAACTACAACGCATGTTCCCCACAATCAACGGTCATGCTTGTGTTCTCACAACACCTTCAAATACAACAAATACCTACAATCAATTATATATTCAAGTATATATTCAAAAATCAAATGATAAATCATACGAAAAATATAAAGATATGTATATTCAAGTATATTTTTTTTTTCACATAGTCAACTAAATTGTAGGACACAGACTTCATTTTAGGTGGTGAACAAGAAATCTATTAATATCTTCAATGTTCCTTTCTACTCACAGTGTTGGAGAATACCAAGATCATAATTTGCTATTGGGAGTATTTGATTTTGTGTTCAAAGATCTTGTATGTAATATATTAAAGAAACATAACTAGTCAATTGGCATCAAGTTGGAAATGAATAGGTCAATGTGTTTGTTTTTATAAAATTGTCTAAACCACACATGTGAGAAAGCTAGGACGTGGACTAGGTTGATTCAACTTCCCAAGCCATGGCAATGTCCAATAAATATGAGGAAACAACAAACATTACTTTGAGTGGATGATTTGTCTCAAAAATCCAATCATATGATGCATGGATTGTTGAAAGCACACATGACGTTTCAAAATTCAAAAGTGAAAATTTTGTACTCAATCATTAGTATAGTGCCAAAAAAATACCATGTTATGCAGAGAACGTGTTATTTTGACTCAATAATATAATAATCAAGTAGTATGTTACCCATCAATCACCAGATGAGAAGGACAAAATTCACCTATAAAAATCTTATATCAAACTATTATCTTAATCCACTAAGACTATTTTTATATTTGAACCAATAATGTAGTTGGGTACCTATGATAGATAACAAGCCATCATCTTTGTCATATTACTTCTAGGTCCTCAAACATCATTGGAATCACCCGTTTCCTGCCAAATAAGAGCATCCACATTACTAAAATCTAGTGAGCTTCTCTTACTTAAAAAGAAAGAGATGTATGTCTTGCTCAATTGTTAATTTGAAAATAATAGTTAACATATATACTAAGAGAATTACTTTCAAAAACTCATTATGTCATGTGAAAGTTGGGAAAAACAAGCAATATCCTTTGTTGTGGAAACCAAATTTACAGGAGAGGTTCACATGAGCACATGTTTTTCTTTGTAATGCCTTTACTCCATGGAATGTTTCCCAGTTATTAAAGACTCAGACAAGAAAGATATCTTCAATAAATTTTGTACCTCTTAGATAAATTCATTCTTGTATTAAACATACATTTTCCTACTTCAATGCGTGAATATTGTATAAGAAATGTGAGAAGACAAAATAATATAAATGTATATCTATTTAATTTATGTTTCTTAAAACTTTACTACTGGGTGATTTCAGATGCATTGAATATTTAAATCAAGAGGAAATTTCAAAAACTTCCATGATACAACTACAATGATGCATTCTTGACACTTCACACATATCATACAACTGCAATGGTGTAACTTGGATATGTTGAAGTCCCTACTGCAAGAAACTACTATTGAGAAAAGAAGAGGTGGTGACTAAACTAGCAAATTAGTTACCATTGTTTTACTTTGAATTGCAATTAACATCAATAATCTAGCCAGTTGTGAATCTATTATGAACCCTTCCTTTAGTGGTTAGATCAACAATATATCTAATCTGAATGATTCTACATATCACAAGGATGAATGGTTGCATCAAATCAAATAAACATTAGAGAAGAAAACATATAGCGATGAAAAGACTAACCAGTTCAAGCATCAAGTAGAAATAAGTAAATTCAAATAAGATAGGAATTGGAACAATTAAGAAAAAGGTGGGGAATTAAGTGGGACTACAAGCAATGCTAATGAACACAAGAAATATGCACATCAACAACAATCTCTTGTTACCTATGCTTTCATCATATTGACTTGTTTAGCTCATGCGGAAAATGAGTGGCATTTATAGTTGCTTATGTTGAGAAGTTATAAAGATTTTGTTTGATATATATCATTTCTTGATTACAATAATTTACGTAATGCTTTCTAAATTGAATTAATAGACCCTTTCTAGAGTATTCCTTTACTTTCACTATGAAATAGATATTGTTCAAATGATGTCACTGAATCGAATTTTAGTTATTGTATAGGTCAACAATATCAATCACTCCAAGATATTCTAATAGCTCAATAATTTAAATCAAGATAAGACACTCTAAGAGATTTTGAAGAGAAGGGTAGAAGAACCTTCAACAAACCATAGGCTTCAACAAATAGATTATTCTCGATCAAGCTTGAGTAGGTTGTTAATAATGTTGTGTAATATGATAACATTTGGTTCAGTTTGTAACACATCTATACAATATGATTATGTGAGGGGTAAAATTGTAATAAATAGTGGGAACTAATTCTATCCACATAACAATTCATAGTATATTTATCTCTTGGTAGTTGCATGTCACTTTTCTCTACCCAAGAGTCATTGCTATTTATCTACACCAGTAGCCATACTATCTAAATGATTGTTTAAAAATGTAGTAGAATATAATAAATATGATGGTAGAGATAGTATCTCAACATGAAGGCACAACTGATTCCGAGTAATTCTAACTTGATTTCAACGACCAACATATATCAACAGGGCACTTCAGATCTAGTAAATTCAGAAGATGATAACCTTGCAATTAATTTAAGTTCAACAATGCTATATACTTCCTAATGTAATGTTTTCAGAAAAAAAAGAGATTTCAGATGTAATTTATGCCTATTGTCATTTCAATGCATATCTATTAGTATTATTGGTACTTGATCATATGTGGAATTTCACAAATGTGGGTGAAAATGCATGGGTACAAGTAGGAGACATACCTTCTTGGGATTGGTTTCATATGATTTTATTACATAATATTTTGAGTGTATGATCAACACGAGGAATGTGCCATTTGGAACATGAGTCATCTTTCCAAGCATCATGCCAAGGAAAATTGCCTCTACATGTCTTATTTCCATCAAACACATCAGCACAACTGTCAAATTGTAGGTTTATCTTTCAAGTGGTGTCTATATTAGTTTCAGAAGCTATATATGATGAGTTGTTATTGATACTAAAATTGATTATATAGCATGATTATTTGTTCCACATACAATGTTTATGACACATTAGGTTCAGGAACACAATTTCTTATACATGTTTCTTTATAATGTAAGAGTACTCAGTTCAAAAAAAATTATGTTAATTAACAAGCACAAACAAACTTCCAGTTTAGTATGATATTAGATACATATACTGAATACCAATATTTGATGAGTTCTATAGCAACAAGTATTCCTAAATTTCCTCATCTAATGCATTCAGGTATAAAAATGTGACAATTCAAGCACTTCACAATTGTTTAAGAGTGGTACTAACACCAAATAATTTGAAGAACCAGAACAACTATTGAGCTTTCAGACTGGCTCAAAGTTAAGTTCTCTGTATTTTTCATTGACACATATAATAAGTATCCACCTTTTAGAAGTCCATGATTACATCTAAACAAGGCAGGGTGTGGGGAAAAACTATTTAGCGCTAAATTATCCAATAACACCACATATTTACACAAAATTGTAAACATGAGACAACCCTTAATCCTTATAACACCACATATTTACACACCCCACTAGAAGAATAAAACTAAGCCATATCTTTATCTTTATAGACCATGTCTGTTATTTGTTTGGCCAACAAAATATTCAATCAGGCATACATGAATCTTAATAATGAATAAAACATCAATTCATGTCTAATGCACGACAAGAGGAACTTTGTGTTATTCACCAATTTGTCTTTAAATTTGGTTGTTATCTATGAGAAGGAATTATTTCTAGCTTCATTCCATGAAAGATAATCTCTTTTCCCCATTTCAAGAATTCTAGCAATTTAAAATCAAACTGACGAGGTATACTAACTACAGTCTTCATCCGCTTTATGTGTACTCACAAACATAAAAACGTCATACACGACGCTTATCTTTGCATATAGATTGATGAGTAAATACCACTCAAAATAAAAAGTCTTTTTCTACCAACTTCTAGTTAATAAGAACTGAAAGTAATCCAGATTGTGTGCGACATACCTTGTTTGGAGACACATACCCTATTCATATATTAATCAAGGCCTCCGATCAAAAGTAGTCCACACCACCATTCTAATAATTGGGTGGTCGTTCATGACCATATCCCTTTGCATCTATATGGAGAGAAAACATTACACCCACTCTTGATATTGGCAGTTGGATGCCTACTTTGGATCTACTAGTGTCGTCGTGTTGTTCATGATCCAAAATCTCCATAGTGGGATTACGACTGTCATCTAATTATGTAAAATATGCTCCCAACAATCTATCAGTGTGCCACGTACTGCACCAAATCTATCTCTCACCCGTGTGATTGTGCACCTTTTGTCTGATCTACAATACGCACTCCGTGCCAATCTCAATAAGCGAGAAAATAGGCATAACCACCGCAAAGATGGATTGTGTATGTAAGGTAAGCAAGAGTTTGAATTTGATGGCTTATCCAAATCAAAAGTACTACAAGCGCTAGCGGGAAACGAAAAACTATTAGCAAACACTAGTTTAAAAATATTAAAATGATATTTAATAAGAAATATATTAATCAACTTCAGACATGGAATAAAAATGGCATTATTCATAATCATAAATGTGGGTACTACTTGGTTCTAAATGGAGCATTTACAAAAGATATTGGGGGCATTTGAAATGTCTTTAAAAAGGATTATATAATGGTCTTTTTACAAAAGCCACTAAAATAAATTCCACTAATGGATTTTTTGTTGTAGTGTAATTCCCACCACCATTACATGTCATTCCTCCTTGAAGGAGGAAGGAGAACAACCTTGCAATTGCCATTGGAGAGGAGGTCTATACCGAACTCCATGGATACTTTTATGTTCTTCTCCTCTCTTTTTGTATTTCTTGGTCTATGAGTAACTAAGCCCCTTAGGTGGGTTGTTTGGGGGAAACATGTTACTTTGATACCATGTCAGGGGAAAGT
Organism: Alisma plantago-aquatica; assembly: GCA_963693085.1. Taxonomy (NCBI): domain Eukaryota; kingdom Viridiplantae; phylum Streptophyta; class Magnoliopsida; order Alismatales; family Alismataceae; genus Alisma; species Alisma plantago-aquatica. The sequence continues at coordinate 1,303,197,271 of OY856409.1, forward strand.
GATATGTAAACATTGTAATTTCATTTGCTATTTATTATGTTCTATTTCTATCTCATTTCTCATAAATTGCTATGTGGTTTGTGCTTGAAATCATCTAGGATTCTAGGAAAATTGCTTATATGTAGCTAATTTGGGTGTTGCTCCTAGGTCCAAATAGTGGATGCCTGGTGGAATGCCACAAGTCTAGTGGGGATAAGGAAAATAAAAACAAAGGTTTAGGGTGACTCTGGGGTGAGAGTGAATTCATTTTTCTTAGTACTAGTTTATTGCAGGTCTTAAGACTCTTGCTTCGTCTGTTACTTCTAAGAGTAAACATATTTCTCTTATTACTAGTACATAGTGGAGATGATTGAGGCTAGACTTAACATATAGTCTTGTTTTGCTTGTTTTTTGAAAATGATTTCTTAGTTACTATATTAAGCACATTTATCATTTATTCATCAACCCTGGGGTATCTGATTTTCTCACCCCACACCTTTGGAAGATCAAGTATCCTGCTTCTGTCAACTTATTCTTGTCACACTTTGCTAATTCTAAACTTGTGTTTAGATCATATTGGAATAAAAGAGGTAGTTTTGGACCTATGGATGTTATTTTTTCTTTGACAATGATGATACACTCGCCATACTTTTTTTTATTTTTTCACTCATAGGTGTGGGAATATTTCGTCGTAAAACACTACTCCTATACAGATGAGATTAAGACTTAGATTCTCTCCAATCTTTTTGGTGACTCACTTGTTTACCCTTAAACTGATTCAATTCTGATTTGATATGGACTGATATTCTTTGGTTCATCTGGAAGGAACATAACAAACACTTCTTTACCAACTCATTTGGAATGTTCTATCTCATCGTTCAACAAATCAAATAGTTGTGTTATCTTTGATTTCCTTCTTGCATGTGATTTCACAAATGCTGGTTCGACAAAGTTGTTGAAATCCAAGTGCTTTGCTACTCACCTTGGTGATACAACTAGTCCATCCAAAAGCCTCATCTCATGTGAGATCCTATTTGATGCTTCTAACGATGATATCTGATGACTCTTGCCTGACCTCCTTCCAGTTGATGTTGGCTTATCCTTTTTTATTGGGGACTATTTAAGGGATGCCCCTTAATACTTTGCTTTCTGCTAGGGTATTTTTTAATGTTTTGAACTCTCAAGACATCACGATTGGTGGTGATTTGCATTATTTTTACTAAATGCTAATAATGATAAAAACTAATTTATAGCGGGGCTTATAAGTACACCTGTCACATTTATAATCAAAACATTTTTGTTAAATCAGTAACAAATGAATAATATTACAAGTGCCTTCACAAAATCACGAGCAACAAATTAGCTGCCAGTCCTTTTTGGATGGCAAAGCCTATAAATACAAAAGATGGTAGCATTATGTTCCTATGGGTGACGTTTTGAAGGCGTCACAGAAGAGAGGTCACATCATCAACAAGTGCTCCAGAGATATCAAAAGAAAAAGGCAGAAAATGATGATGATTTTCCATACAAGTTGCATTGTACTTTTGTACTTTTCATGCAGCGGCATCACCAACTGCATGACCTACTTTTTAAATTACTTTAAAGAACACCTGATAGAGGAGAGACTCCAATGAGGTCAACACATATGTATTTTCCATAAGTCCAATCAAATAAGAAGATGTCAATATGACGTTGAGAGTGGATACTATCAGGTCTTGTGCCAAAAAAAGTTAAACATGAGCCTCTTTGAGGACCTTTAATCTAGCTCAAGAGGCAAGGTTAAAAAGATTATCACAAGTTGAGTCACGTCAAAATTTATATCTGGCTTGTACGACAATAAACAACATGATCGCCGAAGACGTTGATGTCTACGGTGTTGTAAAGCGGGTAAGTTCATCACCTGGGTACAAGGAAATACAAGTTGATAATGAAGTATAACTCGATACTTAGTAGGTGACATAGACCAACCAGACCCATTAATGGAAATGAGAAGTAGAAAGTCTTATGCATGACCAGTTTGGAGAGAAGAAAGGATAGATAATTGTCATTGAGAGAGGCCACTTGAGATGTTTTGTTGGATAACAATTTCGTAGTAAGTGTCTGCCAAAATAATTTGGGTCCTTGGAGTGACATATGACTTACATGATAATCGAGACTAACAAAAGAATGACAAGATCTTACAGATGACGTCATGTGCGGTAACGAAAGAGGCTCCCGTAGGCACAAACCCAAGCTCTAGCAAGATGTGGTCTTGTAGTTTCTGAGTGTAGATCTGAGAGGAAACATAAGTAAACTTGCTGACACCATGAGAAGATTTGATGCCCAACCCTGCGAGGTGTATAGGAAGCGTTGCCAAGCGTCAATGTAGATCGCCAAATCCTGGCCTATCACCAATTATAATACATGCTAGACATTGACGAAAGCCACGATCAAAATCATCCAATGTCGAATCGATATATGTTGGAGGGTGCCGTTCAAGATGATAAAACAACTTGGGCATCCCAACACATGATTGGAGACGAAGAAGCTCACATTGTAAGTCTTAAAATAAATTTAATCGATCCATCATGGTAAGAGTTTTAGCCACATATTCTTTGAGAAGTTCTAAGGGAAAACTTGATTATGTGGAAATATGACCTCATAAAATCTTCGCTCCACGCGTAGGGTTAGTAGGGAGCATACCAAACTCTAAGGCTCATCTGGATGCAAAATATTTTCATCTTTTTGATATGAAGACCAAAGTCTAAGTTTTGTTCTTGAATAACATATAACAACTTAGAGACTTTAAGAGTGTCACCAATAAGGTGCCATTATGAAGATAGAAAGTAAGGAGGTCCATCCTTTAGTTGTAAAATAAGAGAATGGAGAATTAGAGAAAAAAGAAGTGACTGGAGCGGAATCGCCTTATTGACCCAGCCGTGGAGAGAAAAGGCATACTTTGATTAAAAAAAGGCAGCATGTGCATTAAAGTTACAATTGCCATTGAAATACTGGTTTATTGGACGGTGAACTGGGCTTCTAGCCGCATAAACCAGTTGAAACTGTTAATAATGTCAAGCGTACGATAGCACTGCAGCTAAAATTTTTCAGCTCCGTCTTCACACCCGGCAAATTCCCATCTTCCACGATTGAAACTCGAGCAGAAGCAAGCGCGAGAGGAGCCTTTGGAATCGAAAAAGGGTCCTACCATTCCGCGCTTGTTGGTCCTCCCTCTCTCCTCAACCGTGTCGAAGACAAGGCAGAACCTTCCGGCTTCCGGAGCCGCAACCCTAACCTGAATCACTTCCTCCGCGCCCATTTTCTCGCTTAAACTCCAAATTCGAGTGGCCGGCCCTTGGTTTCGTTCACCCGCGGAGGACCGCCTTCCTGCAAAAGCGTCTCGTCACTTCTTCACCAGCTGGATCTTCGGTTTTCACTACTTTTCGATTGAGAATGGACTCTAAGGAGTCGTTACCTTCCACTACGGTAGCTGCTGCTGCTGCTTTGGGCGGCAAGGATGCGTCGATAGAAGAGGAAGGAGGGACTGTATCGGATAAGGCTGGGCTTGCTAGGAAGGCTTGCATACTATTTCAGTCCCGTCGTTACGCGGAGTGCATCGAAGTGCTAAACCAACTGCGGCAGAAAGCGAATGACGATCCCAAGGTTTGCTCCTGCTAAAGGCTTTTCACTATTATGAGGTTGCTCTACGTCGTTCTCCTGCTGCTCACGAGAGCTCATTTCTTTCAACTTCGACTGATTCCCTATACGGTTTTATGTAACGATAAGGTCATACATAACATTGCTGTTGCTAAGTACTTCAAGGATGGCTGTTCTGATCCCAAGGAGCTGCTCAAGGTCCTGAGTGACGTACAGGTAAACAATTATTACTTTCTCTAGTACCAAATATGCCTGTTTGGTAGGAGGGGGATGACGGGGAAGGGAAAGGAGGGAAACAATTCTAATCTGCTAGACGACGGGGAAAGGAGGGAAATGAAGGAGATTGAAAGGAAAAGATCTATCTCTAATTTGCTGCCGCTTCTCTCTCAATCAAATTGGAGTAGAGACAAGAAAAAGTGAAAGACTTTGAAGAAAATTTGTTAGGAAACTTGGAGGAATATATGGAATTTGGTAGGAAAAACTTGGGAGGAAAATATGGGAGTTCTGAGGGAAAACTAAAAACATAAAAGGAAATTAGATTAACATTTGGTGCACAGCTTGGAAAGAACTTAAACATGTAAGAAAGAAATTTGGTAGGAAATTTGAAAAGTTTGAGATAATTAAAACTAGAGCATGGAAAGTTGAAGAAAAAGTTAGGTAATTGGAGAAACTTTGAAGGGAATTTCGAGGAAAGCAGTGAACTACAGAGGGAAAGTTGACGGAGAACATAAATAATATGGTGCAAAATGTTTGTATAGCCCACAATCAATATAAATAGAAAGGTGTGAGTCTTTTTTATGTCGCAAATGTTCTAGGTTACTATGTTGGAAATACAAAAATCTTGCAGGAGAAAATTGGGGTAAACATGGAAGGAGGTATATAAATTCATAGAGAATTCTTAAAAACTAAAAGGAAACTAGAATAAAATTTTGCACACAACTTGGAAGGAAGAGTAACTTTAGAAATGAATTTGGTAGAAATCTTGGGAATTTTGAGACAAATAAAAGTATAAGATGAAAAAATAAAGAATACTTAGATGATTTTAGAAAAATGTAGATTAAATCTGTATGTTAGATTTATTTTAATTTTCTGTTTACTAGTGTGTGGTGCATGATTATTTTAACAGTACAGCTTATTAAAAAATGACATGCATCTAATATTTACGTTTTTTTTATAATCCCCTTCCTTTTCCCTCCCATGCTAACCAAACATACTAAAATAAGCGTCCCCTCCCCTTCCTTCCCCCCCCTTCATTCACTGCGTACCAAAAATAGTGTTACTATGGTGGCTTTACATGGGAAAGACTGATCTGTATTATTGTCGTGAGCTAGCAATGAACTGTTTAATCGAACTAAAGTCAGAAGTGATGAAATGCAACGGTTTTTTCAAAATTATAGCCAACATCTAATTTGATTGTCATACGATCATACCTTTTCAGATTCTTTCTAGTATAGTTAACCAGAAATTAAATGATGCAAGTTTAGACACCCTTTAGATATGGAAAAGTTGCTGTAGTCTGGCAAGTATACATATCTATTCAACCAAAAGCTACTGGAAGCCAACATTCTCTCCAAACTCTCTCTCTGTCTCTCAATAAAATTCAGCGGCTCCTGGATCTCTAGTTCTTCATTTCACTTTTTTATAAATGCATTCTGAAAGAATTCGTTCTTCCTAATTCTGGTGTATTTTTTTTTCTCAATACAATCGACCAATATTATATACAGTTAGAATGCTTGAAATTCTTTGCCTCATATACTTCACATTTATGGGGACATGGAGTTTCTCTTGGACATATTATCCCTAAAAAATGTATCGTATGTTCATTTACCTCACATTGCCTTGGTTAAATGTTATCTATCACCGAATACGGTATTCTACACCATGTCTTTATCCAAGTTACTGGAGTAAAGTCCTTCATTGATGAATATTGACATATTAAAACCTATGATGGTGATAGTGTTGTTTATTCTGATATCTTCAAATTTAGGCAACTGACCCTAGTGGGGTGTGTATCACAGCATACACTAGACAAAATAACATAAAGTGAGATGCCTATACACCATCTGGATATGTGGTTCGAATACCATTACCTTTGGATTCAGGGGGTTAGTGATCCCATCATTTAGAAACCCTGGAGTTTCTAAGCATTTTGCCATAAGAATTCCACCATCTAGGTTTCCATGCAGTCTCACCATGTTTGTGGCTTAAAAAATTGACTGGATATAGGTGCTGATTGCATGATTGTCTAGATGCTGTGAGATTGTCTAGATGCTGTGAGATTCCCAAAGACTACTATTAAGGAAAGATGATTCTGACAGAAATGACAGAACCATTCCAAACTACAGAGAACTTGATTTTATCTGCAAGTTGAAGTGTTAATCCATTTTCTAGGGTTATATAAGTGACTAGCAGATGATTGATGTCAAAGGGGCTATGGAAACTGGTGTATCTTTTATGGTGCCAAGTCACATCCAGCGTACATATATAGAAGCACAATAGATCAGGATGTGAAAGATAAAGCTAAAAACGTAAAATATGTGGTTTAAAACCTACCAATTAAACTATAAAGATAAGATACGATTGATTTTACCTAGCTACATGATATGTCCATCATAGAGGATAATATCCATGTAATTAGCTTGATAGGTAATTCATTGTGTGCTTTCCAAATAAAAATTATACCTTAGTTGATTTTTTTTGAAGATGAGATTTTTTGTGCCATTAAATATGTAAAGTCGAGAAAAAGTAGGTAAGTAGTCAATATAGAAGAGGATGGGACAAATAGCAATGCGGAAAATTAAACAGATTATAGACTGGGTACAATTGTGTACACAAAGAATCGCGGCATGAGCTCTGCTAGGGTTTCGGAAGGCGACAACCGTCATGGTGCAGCGATCACGCTGGGAGACGAAGGGGACGACGACCCTCCTCGTCGGAATCTATCGGTCCCGCTCGGATCGACTGGCCTCCACTTGGAACTACTCATCCCGTCATCCTGATCCTCCTCGTCAACAACAGTCTTAGGCGTCCTCCATGGACATAGACCTATCCGGAAACCACCCGCATTTCCCTCCACTATCGTCCACGGATCTATCAACTTCTACTGAACCAATAATCCCTGCCCAAAACGTAACCTCGTACAGTGATTCGTTGAACAAGAACGCAAGTGAAGGTGCCGCAAAGCAATCTTACATCCCTATTGATGCAGACCAATGCGAGGTCAAGGTTCAATCCAACGACATTGAAGTCACCAATGAGAACGGAATCCCTGCGTTCAACATACGCAATGAAATCATGGACGAACTCCTGAAACCCTGGCAGTACACGGTGGTTGTCAAGTTACTAGCCAGAGACATCGGGTACTTAACCCTGAGAGACAGAATCAAATCTATGTGGAAGCCTGTGGGTGGGTTTAATGTAATTGATATCACCAATGATTTCTATATAGTTCAACTACAAACCGAAGATGACTACATACACACCTTTACAGGAGGTCTGTGGCCGCTTTTTGGTTCCTACCTCACGGTTTAGAGATGGTCCTTAGCCTTCTGTCCGGACGCCGCCACCCCGCTACACCTGGTGGCATGGGTCCGCATCCCCAACCTCCCGATTCACCTCTACCAGGAAGCTCTCCTCCAAGAAAATGGGGACCGTTTAGGCAAGACAATCAAGGCCGACTCCAACACCAAAACGCAACGTAGGGGTCGCTTCGCCCGAATAGCAGTGGAATTAAGCATGGCACAATCTCTAATCCCGGTGATTACCATCTCTGGTATAAGATACAAAATCGAATATGAAAATATTCCCTTCATCTGCCTCCACTATGGACGAGCCAGACACCTTGAAAAAGATTGCCAAACCAGAATTGCCGCCGTCAACGCCGCGAGACAAGCATGCATTGAGTCAGGGACGATTGTTTTGGAGGCTCCTCTCAAATGTGAAGGCTTCACATAATCCATCCATGCATAACCTATCTAGAGAAAGCCAAGGAAAACTCAGCCCCCTCCCCAGGCCAAGAACTCAACCCGCACAATCAACCGCTTCCAAGGTCTGGAGGAAGTAGAGGAAGAAATTCATGAGGTCTTTGACTTCAACACAGTGGCATCCCGGGTCACGGAAGGAATAGACTGGAATAAAAAGAAACATCAATCCAGGTTAGCCAAGCAGACCAGTGAGAGATCCTAGGCAAAACAGGCAAAAACGCTGCTGTAAACAAATCCCAAGTCATCACAACACCCACGCCACCCACAGGATCACACCGCAGCAGCCCCTTCGGGCGACACCACCCTGGCCGGAAGGGAAGTACAACCCACCCTTTCACCATCCCCAGCTTCAACGTGGGTTCGCAAGGAACCCAAAATAGGAATTACACCTCTTACAGAAGCCCCACCAAGCAAACCGCGGGCATCCACATCTGGAACAAGAAAATTCTTCAGGCAAGTGATCCAAGCCAAGCATCCACAAGGAAGCGAGGCAAAACTTCTCTTCTTCAGGACCTTGAGCGTGAAGCCCAAGTAATGGGTTCTTCAACCATTGAACCCCCCCCCCCCCCCCCAAAAAAAAAAAATGAAGATTGCCAGTTGGAATGTCCAGGGTATTTGCGAGGAAGATACCCAATCTGCAGTCAAGAACCTGGTCCAGAAATATCATATCTCCGTTATGGCCCTATATGAGCCTAGATGCAGTGGCAATTAGGCTTTTTCCCAATCTCACAGAGTTGAAGCAGTAGGCTTCTCGGGAGGCATTTGGGTGCTGTGGAAGGCCCATGTCTCGCTTGAAATACTGCTATCACACAAGCAATTCATATACTGTAAAATCAACAACAACATGGTTAGCACCTTCATCTACGCGGGCACTATAAGAGGAAGCCGCCGCTTCCTATGGCAGCACCTCAGTAACCTAGCGCCATCAATCTCCCTACCTTGGATAGTGGTAGGGGATTTCAACGTGGTGATGCACCCCTCTGAGAATTTTAGAGGCTCTCCCTTCGACGCAGCCAACACAAGAGACTTCATCGACGCCATGGATGCATGCGATCTTCATGACCTGGGGGCAAGTGGGGCTCACACTACTTTTACACGTGGCCTCCTACACGAGAGACTCGACTGTGCGCTAGAGAACACAGCCTGGCTCGAGTCAAGCACCTCCTTCTCCATCCAAGTCCTTGAGCGTTGTCATTCCGATCATGCCCCCATCCTCATTGAAGACCCCCACTACCAACGAACTTCTCCGTCTAATCTTCGCACTGTCGCTAGTTGGGATGAAGTAGCAGGCTTCAAACCGTTTCTTCTTTCTACTTGGAATACTGCTATTCCCCTCCACGAAGCGGCAAAGACGTTCCTTAGCAAGCGTCGACCTGGGAGCGCCACAGAAAAAAGAGAGAACGACAAGATGATCAGCTCAGCAACAAGATTAAATGGAATCAACTCCAGCTTGCTCTCCACCTCGATCCCCTACTCACCGCTGAAACGATGGATCTACAATCCAGACTAGACGAGATCCTAAGAAGAGAAGAAATAGACTGGAGACAGAAGGCTCGGTGTGACTAGGTGAAACTGGGAGATAACAACACGAAATTCTTCCACTCTCTTGTCAAAGCTAGAAGGTAACGCAACAAAATCTCAAAACTCAAGGATGCTGATGGCCTTTGGGTTGAAGAACTTGGAGCCTTAAAACAACTAATCCTTTCTTTCTTTGAGAATGCTTTTCAGGAAACAAAGTCAACTGAACGTCGACTAAGCTCCCAACGCTTCCCAGGCTGCTTCCCTCCACTTTCAAGTTCTTCGCAACTCTCTCTATCGAGGATTCCTTCACAGGAGGAAATATGGGATGCCCTCCGATCTATGGCGCCTCTCAAAGCACCGGGACCGGACGGAGTCGATGCCTCTTAAACAAACCGATCCCTTGGATCACGCTCATGAAAGCCAAATACAAAGGTCAAGCTTCTGGCAACGACTCAGGTTCTCACACATGGAGAGGAATCAAGGCATCAATACCATTCTTGCTGCACCACTCGAAGAAGACACTTATATCGGGCGACTCCGCAGTTGTCTGGACAGACCCGTGGGTAGGTGAAGGCTTTCCCCCATTTTAAAACAGAACAACATAATCCCGACATACCTCCTTGACATGAAGGTGGAATGTCTCGTTTCTGAAGATGGTAGGTGGGATACTGACTTCTGGCATCACTGGTTCAAAGCAAGTACTGTCACGAGATCCTTCTAATGCCGACACCGAGACCAACCTACGGAGCAGACAACAGGACATGGTCACTCTCTCCTTTGGGTGACTACTCCTCGACAACATATAAGATCCTCGTCAACGAAGATCTCGAGGAGCCAGATGCACAACAGACCTTCTACAAAGATTTGGGAAGCCGATATCTCCCATCGTATTAAGATGCATATGTGGCTTATTCATTGGAACCGTTTACTCACTAATGACTTGAGAGTCAAAAGGAAGATGACACAGACTGACCTTTGCTCGATATGCAACCAGGCTACAGAATACGTCCTCCATGCTATCCGAGACTGTCCCAACTCAAAGATAATCTGGCAAAAGCTTCTCCCTAATGAAGCGCATGACTTCTTTTCATCCACTACCACTCCCGAGTGGATAGGATACAACATGAAAACATTGAAAGCAACAACGGACCGCCCTATTCTTTTCCCCGTTGCATGCTTTCTCATCTGGAAGAACAGAAACCTCTCAATCTTTGAGAACTTCTCCATACCACCGGACATCATGGTGTTTAGATGCAAAACTGAACTCTCTACAATGAAGATAGCTTTTCAAGGCGCAAAAAAGCAAATCCTCAACCAGGCCTTGGCAAGGCCCCAAAATTCTCCTCCTATGTCGTCCTACATGCACGTCGACATTGCTGTTAATAAAGGCACTAACTCCAAAACTATCAGCCAAATTCATCGAGATACAACGGGCAACTATATCTATGGGCAATCCAGAACGTTACAGGGATCCGATCCGATGGATGGCGAGCTAATGGCCACCCTTGAGGCACTGCGTTATCTCAAGCTTAACAACATCAATGGTTCCATATTCACCGATTCAAAGAATGCAGTCCTATGGGCACACCATTCTCAGGAAACACCCCCCAAGTATGCTCTCCTCATAAGAGGCATCAAGCAATTGCTACACGAATTGCCTTTGTCAATGGTCGTCCATATAAACCGGGAATGGAACAACCTTGCGAACCAACTGGCAAAACATTGCCTGAAGCAGCCAGGAAATTTCTTCTCATGGAGCTCCTCCCCATCTATCTTCCTTCCGCAGTTTAACAAAGATTGTCTTTCCTTTACTTCCGTTTCCAATTCTATCGATTGTAACTCCCCGTTCTCAGGGACTCCTATGTAATCGGTTCACTCGATAGTATAAAAAAAAATAGACTGGGTACATGCAGACTCAAAATGTTGGCAAAGAAGCTGTTGAGAATGTCGTTGGGTACTCAGTGATCAATCAGTTCTAGGCCTTTGAGCATCTAGGTTGGTTAGAATATGGACTAACAAAAGTCTAGTTTATTGCTCTAAGTTTTCAGTTCAATATATCTGTTAGGTTATTGATGTTATATGTTCTTTTTGTAAAGTAAACTTCTTAATTGCGTATGTAATTGAGTTTTTTGTTTTATTCCTCTTTAAAAGTAGGAGTGCAAAGCACCATGGTTTGGGGTAAAACTACAGCATATAGAAGATGTAATCACATAGCAAAGAAAAAAAGGCAAGCAGCAAGTGACACTGTCTCTGTGCAAGCAGCAAGCAGCTCTCTCTACCCGCATGCCCTCTCTTAGCTGCGGAAACTTTTGTCTTTCTGTGTAGCGCACACCATTTGTTCTGTCCGAAAGATTTGCAGAATAGCACTCTTGCCTCTTTAACATCAAGTCATCAACTAGCTGTTGTTGCGTAGTGTCTAGGCAAACCTCATGCCTACTAGCATCTAGGTGGACTGCATAGACATTTAGGTGGCTAGAGGGAATTTCCATCACTTGAATCTAAGCACCTCATTTAAATCAATACTTCACACTATAAATTTGTACACATGTAGATCTCTATAGTTATGACTTAGGATGAAGTTCTTGAGCCGCCCCTCTTAAGTTCAAGAAGGCCCCAAAGTACCCGAGGGTTTCATATAATGTTTACTGACTGTAACACTGAAGCACTCGGTAACTAACATTTCATAGGGAAAAAGTTCGAGATACTATCAATTTCATTAATGCTTAAAATGGACAATGTTATATGTGTATGTCTAGCATTTCTTTGTGAAGAGAAAAATTTGTAATATCCAAATAAGGACTGTAAATGACACGACAGCCATTGATTGGCTGAGTTAGTATTACAATTTCTACAGTATCTGACAATTGGATATTTGCATTGATAAATAAGCAGATCAAATCATATGTGCCCTACAATTTCACAGGTTGACTACACATTGAATAAACTGAAAACATGTATTGCTTTTGGCCAGATCTGATAGAGTAGGGAATATTTGCGTTAACGCTGCAAATATGAAGAATTCAAAATAAAGGATCCATTTTAATTGCACAAGTCATTGAGCGTTGCTCCATTGTGAGTTTAACAACTGAAATAAGTTGACACCGATCTATCAGGGCAAGCAGAATGCCTCATTTGCTTGTGAGTGCTCTCTTGAAGTTTCTGTTACAAAATTTGATCTTAGCAATTTCTTATTAAAAAAGCCTCCAGGTAAGAGGGAAACTCGTGAAAGTTATTAATGCTTCTCATCTTTTGTAGTCAGCAGCTCAGTCAGATACAAGTCCAGTAATGACTTTTGCATATGTTAAACCCCACCACGAGATTGCATATTTTGCTGTCGATGAAAAGAATTTCAACATCCAGATGAATCTGGGCTCAAATAATTATTCTGACTATGTTCTGAAATCCCTTCTCAATATACACTGCATGAAGCCTCTGATTGTCCCGCCCCCATGGGTAAGAAGCTTCACATGTGTTGCATACTGGCATGTCTATTGCAAGTAATATGGAAAAAAAATCAACAGTACACTGCAAAGCAAACACCCATTGTGCACCTACTCTTCTGCACTAGCCCTTGGGACCTTGATTTACCCATCCTGCATGTTTCAGGCTTGTGCATGTTATGGGTCCTTTGGGGGGAGGGGGATTCCTTCCTTCGGGTTCATGTGGTACACCACAAAAGCAATGTTAACCTTTGAAATGTTTGGAATTTCATATTATGCATGACATCCAAATATCCGATAGATATTTGAATCAAATTTTATCTAAACCATATTACTATGATTGGATTTCAAAGGGCTATTTTACAAATGATGAAAATCGATGATAGGTACCTTACATTTTTATATACCTTCAGATGTAGGCTTCCTGGCCTCAACTCATGGTTTATCATTAATAAATGCAAACTTAGATTTCTACTTTTCTATCCAACAACCCTCAAATAGTTTTATTTAATTATCGAAAAATACTGAATGCCTCTTTGCCTCTAGAAGGATATTTATTATACTTACAATTTAATAGGACAATGAGTCTCAGAGCCATAATTAATATAAGACTTTATTGGGTACACACACTATATGTTTTGGCTTCTTGAATTTAAGAAAATCTTATCGATGGAAATTGATTATTCATTTTATTTTCACCTATATCCCTTCTATTATTAGTATATGGAGTGTCTGTTTCCCAATCTACCATATATAATAAGCCTCGAATGCATACTTGTCAAGGCGACACAATGTTCGGGCAAAGAGCCTTGCGACTAGTCTTAGGCGGTTTTAAAAAAGCAAAATATTAATACATTTAACCTGTTGGTATGCATATATTTAATGTTTTCCAAAAACTTTTCTCCCTTCATATACATTTATTTTGCAATTATATGTGTAAGTACACAAACTTATGGTTCACTCAATGACATGCATATGTATTTTGGTAAGAAAGCATGAGAAATTACATTTTCTAAAAGAGTTTACTTAGCATTGCCAAAACAAGAAGAAGACAGTTCCAAATTATGTAAAAAATTGAGATCTTGTACATAAATAAAGATTAGTCTATTGCTGATTATTGACTATCTTTAATAAAATAACAATTAAACAGAAACTGATGTTAAGGCAACAAGGCAAAATATGAAAGTCTAGGAAATGTTTATTAAATAGAAATAATTATAATAAAAAATGATAGTTGGCACATAACAATCACAAGAATGTATGCGTTGAACACTAAGACACAAAAACAGACCATTAAAATCATTAATATGCAAAAAAATGTGCAAAAATAACATAAAGCGACAAACTAGGCGAAGCGTAGGGCAAAGCACACCCTCCTGGGGTGCCTTGCTGCTTAGGCGATCGCCTTAACAAGTATGCTTATGTGATGCCAAGTGCCTTTTATTTTTTTGTACTCATTATATATACCAACATGGTGGATGCCCAAGTATGATTATCAAAGCTAGGTCATTATCTCAATTTTTCACAATGGTATCTTTAAAATTGTCTTGACCAGACTTGAAGCACGCATCAAATATTTCACGTGTAGATGACATGATTGTGGAAATGTACAATCTCCAACAACTTCCAAATATTTGACTTAATATTTTGGCAAAATTACTCACATCATTGATGATCTTCATGCCTTCCTCAATTCGTCAACCTCAAGGAGTCTCAGCAGCAAAGGGATCAAGTTTCAGTCATCAAGTTCCTCAGCAGCTTCCGACGTGAGTATGAAGGGGTGTGCAGTCAAATTCTTTCTGAGCTTGAATTTCCCTTTCTAGTTGAAGCATACGAACGAGTCTCAAGCACATTTCTGAAGCAAATTATGCATATTGCTACTCACGTTGGTCGCTCCATGCGTGGACAAGGATGCATAGGACGAGGAGGCCAATCTACTAGTGGACGAGGCTGTCTAGAATGCACTACTATAGGAAGGAAGGGCATTGGAAGAAAAGTTGCTATGAGATTCATGGGTAACCACCTAGAGTTTCCACTGCCGATTTTGCATCTAGTGATGAAGCTATATTTGACACCACCAACAATATACAAGTTACATATAAAGAATATAGTTAGTTCCGCCAATTGAAAGCATCCCAACAAGCCTCTTCATCTGTTGCTTTGGTTGCTTCCTTCACTCAATATTTGTGTAATTATACTACATGCATTTCTCAATCTTCTGATACATGTTTGTCTTCTTGGTTTCTTGACTCTGGTGTGAACTGTGAACAAATTACATTACTGCTATGTTCGGTACGTGGTGAATGAAAGGGAAGGGAAGGCAAGGAAGGGAGGGGAGGGGAAGTGAGGGGAAGGGAAGGGAAGGGAAGGGAAGGGAAGGGAGGGGAGGGGATACTTATGATAGTGTGTTTAGTTAGCATGGGGAGGGGAGGGGAAAGAAAACATGAAAAATAATTTAAATATAAGAAAACTATAGTGACGTACAATGTGGGCGATACAAAAATATTTTTACATATAATAATTATATTTATATTTATTCACATATATTATTTATAAAAATACCGTCACAGAGGCACAAACAACAAATAAGGCTGCCAATACTTTCTGAGTGGCAGCCTAAAGAAGTATAAATTTATAAAATATAGAAGAATGCAACATACAATATTATTTGTTCTACGTTGAAAGCGCTACACAAAAGATATTTTTTATTGCCATGAGAGTAAAATCCTTATTATATTCAAAATTATATTGATAGAAGTAGTTTTTTTTAATTTTGTATTTAAAAAAAATTCCTCCATGTAGTTAAGTACTTCCCCCCATAGTCTAATATATTTTCTTCAATTATTTTTCTTTTTTTTTCTTTTTTATGTTTGTATATAATCTCAAAATTTCCGACTTTGCTTCGAAAAATTATAATTTTTTAAGTTTCCTTCTATGTTATACATGCAATTTTTTTTAGTTTTATTTTATTTTTGCACAAAAAAATTTCTCCAAATATTCTCCAATATACTTCCATCAATCAATATGTCCAACCTAGTAAAGTAACATATTCTTGACATACTACTTTTCCATCCACACTAGTTGTGGGCTATATTAATTTCCTCACGCCAACTTTTTTGTATTTTCTCTTTCCATTTGATATTTTCTTCTGACCTTTATAATATATTTCCCGCCAAATATTTCCCCTTCCCCTTATTGCCACTCCAATTTGGTGGGGAGAGCATGAGAGGGAAATGGTTGAAAATGCACTTAGTTTGTTCCCCTTTGTTCCCCTTCATTCCCCTCCTCTCCCCATCAGTTTGTGCAACCAAACAACCCAAGCCTCTTGCCCTCTTTTCCCCTCCCCTCCATTCACCACGCACCAAACATGCCCTACATGCACATCCAATTGCATATCCAATTTGTCCACCAATAAATCACATCTACCTCAAGTTACCAACTTATCATAGCCAATGGATCCTTTGTGGGTATCCAAGGCACTGAGATCACTAGACCTCTACCCAAAGTAATCTTACTATCAACCTTCCCTTTCTCAAATTTCCTTTTAATCTGGTTTCTATAAGTAAGTTAACGGTTCTTTCAAGTTTCAGTTACATTTATCCGTGACAATTGTATTATACAAGATCTCCAGACATAGAAGGTGATTGGTGGCAGGCGGGTATGAACTACTTGCATGTCTCTACTATCTTGGTCAAGCCTCCAAAGTGTGTAAAAGGCACTGACCATATCCACAATCGACTTGGACATGTCTTTAAACAAACTCAAGATTCTCAATCCTTAGTTGTCGAGTCTCAACAAATTAGAGTGCGAGTCATATTAGTTAGGCAAGCATCATTGATATTACTCACTAGGATGTTTGGTACCTTGTTGGGTTCCATCACAACTAGGTCATAAACAGTATCTCCTTCATTGATGATTTTGCTCTGGTAACATGGTAGTTTCCGACAAAAGACCGTTTGGAATTTTTTTCTATTATAAAAAGCGCTTACTATGAAATCCAGACTCAGTTGTCTCGACCTATCCGGATTTTAAGAGCAAATAATGCCAGAAACCATTTCAGTCATGTTCTCACTCAGTTCCTATGCACTAAATTTGTGATCTACCAATCCTCATGTCCACATACACCTATAAAAAATGGAGTAGCTGAAAGAAAGAAAAGACACATTGTGAAAACGCCATAAGCCTCCTTCTCCATATGAAAGTTCTTAAGGTTTTCTGGGATGTTACTGTCTTAATTGCCACCTATCTAATTAATCACTTGTTATTTTCCACCTTACACGATCAAATTCCTTTTCACGTCCTTTTTCTAAACCATCCAGTATGCGTTGTCCCCCCCCGAAAGTGTCTAGGTGTTTGTTTTGTCCATAATGTTGGGCATGGTCGTGATAAACTCAATCCAAAGGCTACCTAGTGTGTTTTTCTTGGTTACTCTAGAACCCAAAAAGGGCATAGATGCTACTGTTCTAATGAACACAAATTTCTTGTGTCCCTTGACGTCACCTTCTTTGAAGGTTTTCTGTTGTTTAAGGAAACTCAAAACAACTCTAGAACTAAAGGAGTCTCTCTCGATTCATATGGTTATTAAAATCTCTACTTTTTATCAGTAGGTACCTTCTACACACGAGATACCTGCATCGCCCCTCTCCTCTGGTCTTCTCATGTCAGAAAACCTCCCATCACACATGTCTATACACATTGTAAGGCATGTACCCTGGAACATATAGCAGATGATACAAGTATCAACCTTCCTACAGTCACCACTCACTTTAGAGGCCCCAAAAGCATGGAAAGTTCTTGTGATCTACCTATTTGTATTTCAAACGGAAAAATGGTCACGTACATTTCATCCTATTTCTAATTTTATGTCATATGAGTGTTTATTTTATCATACAAAATCTTCATCTCATCCTTATCCAACATTGCCAAACCTTGATATGCTTCTGTTGCTATGAGTTACCCAAGATGGGGATGTGCCATTCAAGATGAAACGATAACTGTCCTCTAGATCATCCTTCTCATATTGAGCCTTCTTCCAACTCTTGATGATAAGGCTGTAGTTGAATGTTGATGGGTCTTCTCTATGAAAGTTGGGTCTAGTGGATCTGCTGATAGCTTAAAGGCCCGTTTGGTGGTAATGGGCTGCACTCATGTATATGGGGATGATTATCTGGAGAGCTTTTCCTCGGTGGCCAAGATGTTCTCTCTTTGGATATTTCTTCCATTGACTACCCATTTCCATGGTATCTGTATCTGTTGGACGTAAAAAATGCTTTCCTACATGGTAATTTTTTTTGAAGAAATTTACATGGAGCAACCTCCTAGGATCATTGCTCAGCGGAGTCTCATCTCTTCTATGGGCCCCACAAGTCACTCTATGGCCTCAAATGATCTATGAAAGCGTGGTTTGGAAAAGTCAATCCCACACTTCTAGGGTTTAGTCTTCACGATTTGCTCTTGATTATTCAGTCTTTTAGCAACAAGGGTGCTTAGGAGTCATTTTTTTAGTCTATGTTGTGATAATATTGTCATTGGAGCTAATTAGCATGACGTTCTACAACTCAAGCAATTTCTTCAAAGCAAATTCCAGACTGAGGATTTAGGACATCAAAAATGCTTTTTCGGTATTGAGGTGGCTAGATCTCCAAATGGAATTGTCATCTCCAATGATCCTCTTGAAGAAACATGCATGCTAGGGGCAAAAACTACAAATACTCCAATGGATCCAAAAGTCAAGCTTTATAAGGTTCAACGGGGCTACTAGAATACGAATCGAGCTACATAAGGCTGGTAGGCAAACTCAATTAACTTAGTCACTTGTTCAAAAATTTCCTTTGCTACCATCATGGTTAGTTAATTCATAGACAAACTGTGTACCTGGAGGTTGTCTTTTAGATTCTTTGATATCTCAAGAGGAGTTCGGGTAAAGGAATATTATAATCTAATTGTGGACATCTCAAAATTCATGGTTTCTTTGATGTTAACTATGCAAGTTGCGTTATTGATCATTGGTCTATTTCAGGATAATACGTCTTCCGTGGGAAAGAATCATGTGTCTTTGAAAGCAAGAAGTAAACTGTTGTGGCTCGGTTCATTGTAGAGTCAGAGTGTTGAGCCATCGCCCACACCACCAATGCTCTAATGGGTCAAAGATATTTTGGAATTTGGATATAATCAGAAGCAATGGAGCTACATTGCGACTATTAAGTGATTGTTCATATTGCTTTGAATCTAGTCTTAACACATTGAGGTTGGTAGTCACTTCATTTGTGAAAAGATCCAGGATCAACAACTGAAGCTTACCCCTATCCGATCAGAAAACCAAGTGGCATATCTCTTGAGTAAGTCACTTTGGGTGTCTGGTCAAATATCTATGCAACATACTAGGTGCTTATGGTATATATGCACCAACTTGAAAGGGAGAGTGTTAGAATAAATATAAGGGAAATAATATTTATTCCTTATTTCCTATTCCGTATTCTTTATTTCTTATTCATTAATTTCTATTCTTTATAATTATGGGATCAAGCCTATACAATGTAATTTGGTTGTTGGCCGCCACCGTGATTGTCTAAACCGAATCGAACCGAACGGGCCGATTGAACCGAGAACCGGTGGCTGGCACGACTCTCGGTTCTCTCAGAAAGCTGAAAATGACATCAAACTGGTCAAAATCGAACAACTCACCAGTTGAACCAGTCTGATTTTCTCCTTGGTCGTGTGTTATACTTTGACCCTCGAATCCAATTTTTATGTTTGTTCTCACTTTTTCTTATTGGTGTTCATATGGTGTTTATTGATTAGGAAAAGGCCTATGACTGAGTACCCAGGGAAGTGTTATGGAGGGTTTGCATAAAAAGGGTGTGCCTATCCAATACATTGACCTAATTAAAGAAATGTATGGTGACTTAACTGCAAGTGTTAGGACTCCTGGAGAAGAGACAAACTTTTCCTATCACCGTTGTGGTACATCAAGGATCTGCACTCAACCCTTATCAATTTGTTCTTGTTATGGATGAGTTGACAAAGCATGTTCAAGATAATATCCCTTGGTGCATATTATTTGTTGATAATATTGTGTTGATTGATGAAAGAAAAGAAATATTGAATGATAAAGTTGAACTTTGGAGAAATGCATTGGAATCTAATGGATTTATGATCAGTAGAAGCAAAACTGAATATATCTATTGCAATTTTAGCCAATCTAGAATTATGAATGGTGGGGTCGAGTTGGATGCAATGGATGTACTAGTATGTGATAAGTTTCGTTACATGGGCTCTATTATTGAAAGGGAGGGTGAGGTTCAAGATGATGTTTCTCACAGGATCACATCAGGATGGTTGAAGTGGGAGTGAAACTGGAGTAGTATGTGACCAAAAGATCACTCTCAGATTAAAGAGCAAGTTTTATAGAACAACTATACAACCAACCTTGCTTATATGAGAGTGAATGATGGGCGATAAAGAAACAAGATCTCAACAAGATAAATGTGGCCGAAATGCATATGCTGAGATGAATGTGCGGGAAGACGAGAAAAAAATGTTTGAGGAATGACTATATCAGAAAGAAAGTTTGGGGTGGTATACATCGAGGATAAGTTGCGTGAAGGCCGTCTAAGATGGTATGGACATGTGTAATGTTGGCAGACAAATGCACCTCTTCAAAGCAAGGTTATTGAGTCAAGTACAACTAATAAAAGTAGAGGCAAACCTAAATTAACTTAGGGAAAAGCTTATAAAGAGAGATTTTGAATCTTTACATCTTGATCAGAGTATGACCCATAACAAAGAGCTGATTGGAAAAGAAGGATCCATGTAGCAGATCCCAACATGGTTGGGATTGAGGCTTAGATGATGATGATGATTCTTTTTTTTTTTCTTATTCCCATTCGCTCTTACACAATAATTTGGCACATGCAATGCAATGTTTGACTGAATTATAGTTGCTTCTATGTTGTTTTCTGATATTCTCCTTGATATATTTACTTTTCCTCGATTTTCCATATAGTATACATTTTTCAAAAGGGTTTATGACGTCAACATGACGTCATTGGTTGAACCGATCCAGCCGTTGGTTGAACTACTAAATCGAGAACCGGAAGCCTCACCGATTCGATTATGACAACCTTGGTCGCCACCCAAGTTCATATTAATAGGCATGCCCTGTTCATACTACAAAACACAAGTTGCTCACCTCCAATATATCTCCAACAAACACATTTAAATGACATGGAAATACTTTTTAAACAGGACATGGGAACGACAAATTTTAATTTTATTTAACAATTTAGTAATTTTCATTATTTATAAATAAAAGAATTTGTCATTTCTTATGAATTGCATATAAGATATGACAAAGTAATTGACAATCAACACAAATGAAACTATGTACAATGTTTGAGAAAACGCAAAGTTGGAGGCGAGTGAACATGACCTTCGAGCTACTTAAGCGCCAAAATGGTGCTGCTATTCAATTTACACATGTATGTATATATGACCATATATTGTGAACTTTTATATTTATTAAACAATGTATATATCCAACTTAGAACTGATTATACTTACTATAAATTACTATAACTAGTAGTACAATATGTATAATATGTGACTATTAACATCAATATTCCAAATTGTAAGTGTTAATCAATTAGAGTATTTCTATGCTTAGTAATTTCGTACTATAATAACAATACAATATTCATACAACCAATGTAATATTTAATTAGTAACACTAGCCATTAACTATGCAATTTGTATAAACTAAAGTACAAATATTATATTAGTAAACAAAATATTATATAATTACTAAACAATAGACTATAAACTCTATATCATTATTTACTTACTAATTAGACTTTGAACAATAATTTATATCATCTGCAACAAATTAAGAATGGTAGTTGTAATTGTATACGATAGTAGTAGAAAAATGATCTATACACCTCAGGTAATACGTGTTAGTGCATGTATAAAGAATATCCATATATGATCTTTATTTCTTAACTATATATATTTTGGTAAGTACTTACGTATATTAAGCATTGTTTTGAAAAGTGGTATGTGGTGTACAAGAGGAGAGGATACCACATAGAGTATATGTGGTATGCAGGAGTATAGACATGACTATATGCAATTTGTCCTTTTTTTTAATTGATTATTTTTAATCATAACATGACATATTGAGTTTATAAAATAATAATATAATGCAAAGAATCTGCAGTTTATATACTTTGATCTAAACATATTAATATACATTATGATATGTTCAAAACTTCAAATATCTAATTATGAAGTAGAATTTACAAATGGAACATGCTTAGAGTTTTTTTGCCAAATAGGGATGTAAGCAGGAGACTTCCAAAACATCGGGCCATAAAGCAGCCTACGCAGAAAAGAGCGGGTCCATTAACGACCTATTAAGCAGCCTAGGCGGGAAAAGGTTGGCTCCTAGCAGTAACCCCATAGTTGAGCACTTAATGCCCAAATCAGGCGTCCATGGGTCTTGGTCGCTAGGCGGCTGCTTGGGGCGCTTTTTAAACCAATTATGCATATAAAATGGTATCAGTTGAAGATAACAAAATATGCAATTGGATAGGAGATTTGGTAACTGCTTCACAGAGCCATACAAAGTCCAAAAAATAAGAAGCCCAAATTTTTAGAGAAGAATAAGAAGTCTAAAGGTATAAGAGGTCAAAATTCCTAACAAATAACTCTTTTCTATGTGCTAGTATTAGGAAACGAGTTAAAAGATGACTTCATCGTAAGGAATTAGGACATGAGTAAAACATTGACATAGATAAGTGTGGAAGAGTATTAAATCTATCAGAAGACAAATTTTTTTGAGAGAGAAGCCAAAGATGAAGTGTATCTGTATAGTTGCTCTTCCAAAAAGAAGTGTTGTATCTGCCCAAACATGGACCCTGGTGGAGGCAATGTCAACATCGTATGTGGGTTGGTGCCAATAGGGTTCCATGTTGGTGCTAACTTGCGTGCTCTAGCGAGCAAGTGCCTTGGTAAAGAGCCTCATCATTGTTGTACGCCATTGTTGCAGATTTAGTATTACTTGAATGTTGCTGTTTCTAACTTAGTGATACTGGTATGATGTTGCTATTGAGGCGGTGTTAGATTAATGTTGCTAATTGCCAGATTATATTGTTGGCTAAGCATTTCATTAATGTGCTATATCCTCTGGACTCAAGGCCCTGTTTCTTAATTATTTAACCAAGTTAGCTTAAATATTAAATCTTATACTTTTAAGTTGATAATTATATTACAACTAATTTTTTCCTGGTTCTAATGTAATTCAAGTAATGGTTCATTTATGTTTTCAATTTTGCCACTGTCATCACTCATCATCTTTAGATGTCATATATTAAAACTTGTTGATCGAGACCATTTCTAGGGAGTATGCAAGCAATAACTCAAATTTGCAAAACAAAAAGCAATTACATTAAACAAACCCCATGATAAGCAACAACATTGAACAAAACCCCCTGCTGTAGGTATTAAAAACAAATGGGAGTCGTACTCAGCAGTGACTAGTCAGTTGTACATAATTATGAAACAAACCCTAAACTTAAAATTGGATTGTTTGAAGTAAATGCAATGAGCAAATGAACCCTAATCAAATACATATTTGACTAATCGTGCTCTCTTGATGCCTTCTGTCCCATTCATTTGGTAACAATAACAGAGCCACCAATGAGTCCGTTGATGTCTTAACACTCCCGTCCACAAAGGTAGATTATATATGCATAATACTTAGGGTGGAAATGCAGCTAGCCAACGTTCCTCGTCATCGTCATCGTCATCGTCATCGTCATCGTCATCGTCATCGTCATCGTCATCGTCATCGTCACCACCACCACCATGATGATGTAAGCCTGAATCCCAACCTTGTTGGGGTCGGCTTCTTGGATACTTCTTTTCCAATCAGCTATGTTATGGGTCATATTCTGATCAAGATGTAAATTTTTCAAAATCTCTCTTTACAATCTCTTCTCAGGTCAATTTAGGCATGCCTCTTCTTCTTTTCATTATGCTTGACTCAATAGCATCACTTCGTATAGGCGCGTTAGTCGGTCCGTGTTGCACATGTCCCTACCATCTGAGTCGGCCCTTACGCACATTGTCCTTGATGCTCACACCACCACTTTGTTCCTGATATCATGGTTGTATAGGCAGCTAGGCATTCCAGGGGGACGCCTAGACAGCCCAGGCGGAGGCCCATGCATTTCCAGGTGTTTTATATATTTTTTATTTTAACATATATATGTAAAATTTCTAAAAAAAACAATCATTAGTTCCTTACACTTAAATATACATGATAAATATGCAATCAATCTGCTAGCATCATATCAAGAAAGCAACAAAATCATTAGATATGGATTGAATTGTGGAAGTTTTACCTAAACAAAATTCATATAGAAATCAGAAAGCTAAACATTGATAATGTTTGTAGCCAAAACATGTATAATACTATTATGTAGAATTTAGGCTAAATCAAAACGAACAAGACCTAAGCTAGAACTGATTGGCCCTAACTTGAACTCATTTGATCAAGTTTGTTCTATTTTACCCTAATTTTTGCCTAAACCAGACCTAATTTTGTATACCATGACCTAATCAATCCCAATTTCCATAATTGTTTCATATATTCACCTAAATGAGACAAAATTTGTCTAGATTAGACTTACTCATCCAATTTAGAACAATTTCCCCCAAATGATACGTGTTTCCCCTAAATTAGACTTAATGTGCCTAGTTTTGACATGATTTGGCCTAAATAAAACCTAATTTTCTATATTATGATCCAATTAGACCTAATTTCCTCAAATTTTCCCTATATTGACCTAAACAATATCTAATTTGTCCAAATTAGACTAATCTCACCATATCAGACCATTTCCCCAAAATCACTTGCTTTCCCCAAATCAGACCTAATATGCTCAAATTTGACATAATTTGGCCTAAAATCAAACCTAATTTGCATAATATGACCAAATCAAACCTAACAAACCCTAATTTCCAAATGCTGATCTAAACGAGGCCTTACATGACCAAATCAGACCTAATCCCCTCAAATGAGACCTAATTCCCCAAATCAGACCTAATTTACCCTAGATTGACCTTGTTTGGAATAAATCAGACCCAATTTAATCATAAAATGACTCAATTTGATCAAATTCAGATCTAATTTATGCTAATTTAGCCTTGAATTGGCTTAATTTTGGCCTCAAAAGGCCTTAGGCAACAACTTAGGTCGATTAGGGGGCTGGGCGCCCAGTTTGAGGCGGGCTGACTTAAGCCTAGGCGCCGCCCAGGCGGGCGCCTGTACAACACAGCCTGATATAGTCATTTCTCAAGCAATCTGTTCTTGTCTCCCCGCACATCCTCTCAGCATACACATCTCAACCGCGTTCATCTTGTTGAGACCTTGTTTCTTCACTGCTTAACATTCACTCCCATATAGCATGGATGACCGTACAACTGTTCTATAAAGCTTACCTTTTGACATGAGAGGGATTTTCAGGTCACATAACACTCCAGTTGCGCTCCTCCATTTTAACTATCCTGTAGCGATCCTATGGCAAACATCACCTTTTATCATCCCCATCTATTTGAATAATTGAACCCAAGTAACGGAATTTATCACATTCTGGTACATCTAGTCCATCCAACTTGGCCCCACCATTCACAATTCTAGATTGACTGAAATTGCAATGCATACATTCAATTTTGCTCCCACTAATCATCAATTCATCTGATTCCAACATATTCATAAACCCTCATGAGTTCATGAAGGATTAGGTGTTGATGAAGCCGTCATGAGTACGGCGATCTTACTACCAACGTTGTCCTAGAAAAATGCATGCCATGTCTAGGAGTAGCACATCCCAGTAAATGATATCCTGGAAGACACCACAACACAACATGTGTAACTGACCATCATGTATTAATCGATCCATTATAGACGGACCTATGGGGCCGAGTGAGGCTAGATATATAATCACAATTGAGATGAGGTTGGCGGCGCTACCGAATGCCAAGGACAAGTGTAGACCACTAGGAAGCACAGACGCGTATATGTATTAGATACGGGTATGGGTACGGGTACAAGGATACGCCAAATTTTGAAAAATATAGGATACAAGTACGTCATGGATACAACAAATTTTTAATATTTATTTTAATATTTTTTAAAATAACCAATATATTTATATTAAAAATAGATGAAGACAATCAAATTTCAATAAAAAATCACAATATTTCTAGAAAATGAAAACCAATACCATAATATCAAACAATGATATAAAAAGGGGTCTTTCATTCATATTCATGTGAGACAGAAGTTACAAAAAATGATAATATCATATTCTAAACCTTTCACATTTCATGTATCATGTAATGTCGTGTTGTAAAGTGAGTTGTGTCATATGTGTACCAAACTATTTCTCTCATGTATGGCTAGCTACTATGAAGCACGGATATAGATACATAAATGGATACGGGTGCGGGTATGGTACGGGGATACGACAATTTTTGAAAATATAAGATACGGGTACAACATGAATCCAACAGTTTGTTTAATGCTTATTTTAAAATTTTAACAGAAAATACCAATTTTATTCTCAAATCACAATATAATAGGGGGAGTCTAGAGTTGGAAATCCCATGGTTTTGGGATTTTGAGGGATCACACGAGTGGGGTGCTCCCTTGGCTGCTAATGTTAACCAACGATAAAAGATTGAAGCCTTTCATAGAATATGGAGGACATCAACGTGCATAAAACTTGCACCTTAGCAGGGAAAACATCCACAAGTATCATGTAAAGGTGAATGAATTGGTTTGCAATAAAGAAGAAACAATAATCCAGATTACATATGGAAGTTCTTTAAAAAGTGAAATCCCAAAAAACAGAGGAGGTACAAACAACAAAGAGAAGAGGGAAGATTGACATTTGGCAAGAGGAATGCTGACTAACCTTGAACTACTCCAAGGAAGCAACTGTGACAGTCTTGCTGCAAGCTACTACTTAGTAGAGAGGGTTGAGACAGGAGCTGGTGTCAAACGCTAATCAAGCAATGTCATGACCAGATTTTTTTTCTAGTTTTTACTGACCGGATACGGCCTAGATACGGCATGGATACGGATTAGGAGTATCCGATACGTATCCAGGAGTATCTACGGAGTATTGGTGTCGGATACGGGTACAACACCTGTTTTGGAGTATCCGTGCTTCATAGGTAGACAACCGCCTACTTTTTTTTAGTAATATTTTTATTGTTCAAGAGTCAGTCTAGCCCATTACGAGTATACAAAGAGGTTTACAGCTGTCAGAAGTAGAGTCTGGTACTGTTAAAGGTTGTCGTTGTCTTCGTCATTGTCACTTTGGCTCACTGCCACGAAAAACATCCCTATAATCCTTATCACCCCCTTATCTCTTACAGTTATCATCGTCATGACTTAGCTAAGTCATTGTGATGAGCAGTGGTTGGTGAAACAATGAATCGGCTTTATCATCGTAGGCGCTTTGGATGTTTTTGTTGCTGCAGATGGTCTGATTGGCAGGCAGCATTGAGGTAGATTGTCATTTTGTAACTCGCTGCCTCTTTCAAGGTAGCTGAATGCATTTATTCATGCTCATATGGTGACCACGCGTATCATGCATTCCATGATGACTGAGAGAAATTGTCAGTTCCATAGCAACTAGTGATATAAGTCTCTGCTAGTACATTGGTAATGAGAGTTGTCTGATCCCAATTGACTTTCGCCTTGCCGACTGTGTCATCGAACTTGCACATGTACTCCCCCCATCCTCTATTATGTTCGAATCCGATTCAGGCTTCATAGTTTGGCATAGTTTTTGTAATTCACTGAGATGGACTCTGCCATTATGTTGGTCCAAACGTGGGCGCGTCCAGCCATTCAGAGCCAGTTCCACCAAGAGATGGAGGTACCATGCAACTTGGCTTCGACATGCTACATGCATTTGTCCTTTGACAGCTGATGCCTTTTGAAGACTGCCTTGATGATGTGGAGCCCATTCTAAAAGAAATCTGCGTCTCTTGTGCTGTAGAATTATGGGATGCAAACTGCAATTTACAACCATCTTAAGGGTGCAGATTGATGTTATACTAGCAATGGTGTGGGATGTTGATTATTAAGCTATTCTTGATGTTCTAGACAACGCTCAAACTTGTCGTTTAGATCAGCAAGGGCACCCTCATTATTCTTGGTCTGAGTGTTGTGTGGTACCAAGTGACATTATTCTATTGTTTTCAGTACATATTGAAATACTTGTGCCAATGTTATATAAATGTATAAGTAATAACATTTCTATTTTTTATTATGTAATACCATTATTTAATACATTACAGAATTTTTAACAAGTGTTATAGTGTTAATAATTCATGATTATTTTACAATCAATATTGTCCTAATTTGTCGATTCGGTATTGACCCAATTTCAATTTGTACATCAACTTTTAAACTTGGGATCGTTCTGAATTGACAATTTCCAAACCTATATATAGTTTTTTTTCCAAGTCAAACCAAGTCATGTTCACGGTTGTCGGGTTCAAATGCGACTTTGAAAACCCAGTCCCAACTGTTGGAAGCAAAAGGAGACAACAAGTCAAATATAATATGAGTCTGTGTTAATGGGCCCAGTGAAGTCATAGTCCAATATGTGAGTAAGTGCAATAGAGTTCAAGCCGGTTAGAGATATGCCTAGGATTGTGTACGCCTCTCCTATATATAGAAGAGAGTTTCTCTTGTATCAGATACATTGTGAAATATTGTATAAACACCAACAATGCAAGCAAAACTTTATAACACCAAGTGAAGGTTTTTAGGGTATTCATGTTTAATCTTTGGCTGAAATATCATCAAGGGAGTAAGTGGTAAACTTTTTAACCCATTGGAAGTGGTATGTGGGGGTGTAGATAGGTTTGACAACCTATTGGAGGGAAAATTGTCCCATGCTACGCTGCAGTAACTCACCAACGACCATGAGGAATACCACGGTTTCCTCTTCATGACTCCCTAGATTGACCCATGAGGAAGATGGAGGGATGTTTTATACCCCTTGTGTTGTGAAGATGAGGGGCTAACAAATTGCTGATTGCAGGTGAACAAACAAGGGGTTAACATGCTGCCCTCTTGGGAGCTAGGACTGCCTATTGTGCCCTCCTCAAGGATGAGGGATCCCTAAGCCTCCCTCTGGCCCGTTGCTGGGGATCCAAGGGAGATAGCTTGGGGGTAGTTGGGGTCACTTTGTGTACACATGTGCTGATGGCCTTTGCTACAATACTTTTGCCATAACACCTAATGATAGAGGAAGGGAACATGAGAAAAGATGGAAGGGGGACGTTGGATGTATGGTAACTGGTAAGTGACTCGCCTTGTACATGTACTGATATACATACAAAAATTAAATAAGCAGACACATGCATACTTATATTTATAGGATTTTGCCCAATTTTAACAAAAAACGTAGCACAACACAACAGATGACAAGCACACACTAAGTTTGTGTAGTATGTAGGGTTGAATTCATGTTGATGCATGGAAATAAGCACTAGACTTTAAAGTGTTCCCATGGATTGAATACAACTGATTTAAACTAGAAGTTAAAGCAGAGGGCAAAAGGGTTGGGATAGATGCAACATGGAACATTAAACATCTTGAAACCATACAGCATCTGGTCATTATCTTCCTTCTACTTTCTAAGGTCATCCAGCCTAATAGCATCTTGTGTTTTCCACATATGATGTCGATCTGCAGCAGATCATGTCATTCTTTTCACAACGAGGATACACAATGTACCAGGGGCGATACATGAGTCTCAAGATACACCCCTCACTCACACGGGGAAGATCAATTGTTCGAACTCGTGGGGAAGATCAATTGCTTGAACTCTTGGATCTGAGGTTCGGACCACTTTCTGGTCTCGAGACAAGACCGATGACGACCAACCATAGATCTGAAGGGGAGCTAGCAAGAGCTTGTTTGAGGTAATGTGAAGGCAATACCTTCTCGGGGACTACTACGGTGGGGAAGTGTTTTTATCAATCATGATGTTCATGGCAGCCCGGATTCGAAGGGGGTGCTACTTCCTATGCCGAATCCCTCCTCTTGCCCTATAAGGGGATTATCTCGGGTTCAATCTTGGGCCCAACACTTGTTTAGGTTGTTTGATTGTGAAGCTTCAGGTTCTTTGGTTATCCACCCTCACTCCTAAGCAAGAGTAGGGGCCGGACTGCGACACATCCTAGCTCGAGTTCAGATGAATCCAAACTGGATCAAGGCTTTGTTTTAGACCTAAAATTACACACGCAGACCTAAATAGGAGCACAAAATGAACTGAATAGAAATCACATAAATGGAAAAACAATAACTCTTGTTTTGTCAACACATAATCAGCTGCCCTAGATAAAGCCCCTGGGCAGAGTATTTATAACTAACATGAGCCAAAACCTAAATGGCTCTAGAAACTGCAAACAAAATAGAAAAACTTAAAACTGGAAAATATCCAAATACATCCCTATAAGCAACATAATCTGAAACAAATATATAAGTCTAATCAAGATCTCTTGGTGCCTTATGTCCTATATCACTTGCCTTATATAATGCTTGGTGTGGGATCATAAATCAACTGAGAAGTTGCTAGAAACCTTAAAATATGTACAGAGTAGGTGGCCACCTAGGCGTCAAGGCGCCCCAACTCCCAAGCTGCCTTGTCCAATGCCTTGACTTAAGCACGTATAGATCCATTTTTATGGTTTTCATGTCTTAACCAGATATGTTCATATTATGATTCCTATTAAGGTCATAGTGTTCTAAGGAGTAATTGTTATCCATACTAAAAGCTTAATTCCTTTATTTTTAGGGATGTTATATCTAATATCTTGTTTCACATGCGTATTGGTCTGTGCCTTAGAATTCTCTTGTT
The DNA here is from genome assembly GCA_963693085.1 of Alisma plantago-aquatica. Taxonomy (NCBI): domain Eukaryota; kingdom Viridiplantae; phylum Streptophyta; class Magnoliopsida; order Alismatales; family Alismataceae; genus Alisma; species Alisma plantago-aquatica. The sequence goes on from OY856409.1 coordinate 1,303,227,784, forward strand.
GGGGTTTATCTTGGGCTCATTGGGGGATTAATCAACCATAAAATGGATGTATATACAATAGAGATAACCATAATATACAGAAATTTTGAAGAGGAAATACTTAAAATAACACTAAATTATGTCTATAATACCTGCTCTAAAGTTTAAAACAGGATTAGGACACCTAATCATGTGTAGGCGCCGAAGCTAGTTGTCTTGCTCCCTTAACACGTGGATCATTTATATTACGATTGTGATTGAAGTACTAGTAATGATTAGATAGTCCCCAGCATGGAAACCTTTTTTGAGGTACATACCATTGCAAGCATGAAAATGAACATTAAGGGTATTGAAGCCCATAAGGGCATTACACATATAAAATGGATGACAATCTTAAATTGGAATATTAGGACGCTGAAAACAGACTTTTTTTATAGCCACAATAGGCTCAGGGACTGTCTAGATGTCTGCCTCGGTAAGCATGATGGGTTGACAACACTAGTTATAGATGACTACCCTCTTGGTTACAAATGCTGTCCCTGGTAGTCGTTTTAGGTTGATGAATATCGCTGCTCCATGGGTGCCAATCAAATGCTCATGTATGCACTAATGATGTCTTTGGTCTAGGGAGGACCGAGAAATGGTCAATGTTCTAAGATGGTAGGGTCACCCTGCAAGTGGAAAGCAGGCGACCGTCCGCGAGATATACATGGAATGCTCCTGTGTTCGATAATCCTATGTGGGTATTGTATACACAATATATTCTTAGATGCAAGGGGTAGCACCCCTAGCAACTTCTGTAGCTCATGAGCATTATCATAGAAGAGTTGTCAGCTTTGATATTTATCCAATTATCTGCCGAGTGTGCAAGCTTACATAGAGCTTGTTGAGGAGTGTTGGAAATCAATTATTTTGGCTATTTGCTACTACTATTGTTAGTATATTATTAATGGAATGAGTTCTTAGGTCCCATTGTATGCCAAGAGCCTTCTATACAGGTGGCCAACCCTAGTATGATAGTGAATACTGCAAGTCTGAAACCCTATTCTTTTCTTAAATTCTGGAACGTACAAATAGATCACGAGTTCATTACATTTTGTAAAGTTACACATTTTTGCCAAATTTCAGCAATTTACTGCAGTTCACAATGCATATCTGCATCATCTCACTAAGCATGGCTACACTTCAATTTCCTCAATTATGCAATCAGTGCTTGTACCTATGTAACCACACATTCAATTTCAGTTTCTATGTGAGTTAGCTTGTGCTTTGGAAGCAGTGTGTGTTGCGTGAGGTGGTTGGGGATGCACAGAAAGAGCTATATGAAGCACTTTGGCTGGTTGGGGGGGAGTTTACAGTGGAAAAATTGCACAAAATACGTATACATGTACTAAAAGCTTGTTTGGTTGGGGTGAAATCCAACACAGCTCATTCTTTTTACACCATTTTTACAACTGCAGCTGTTTTGGGTGTGAACGCTAAACATAGCGGGGAAACAAAACCGACACTCCAGCATGACTGTGTGCAAATGAATGAAAACCAACTGTGTTTCTTTTGACGCAGTCCATTTTCCAAGCTCTGGACCCGAGATTCATGGTGCTCTCTCCTGCAGGTGAACTGAGCTGCTACAAATGGAAAATAACTGAAACAACTACGTTATATTAACCAATGTTTTCAGAACCGAACCGGTGGTCGGACCGGTGTTGACTCGGACCAGATTGAGTCGGGTTCAACCGGAGTGGTTGAACCGGTTGGACCGGAAATGATGTCAGCAAGACATTAAAAAAAAATTGAACCAGAAAAACCAAACCGGCCACCACAGAATAAGGCAATTAGCGGTTGGACCGGTTAAACCGGAGACACTATATATACATATACATGTGTGTATATGCATACATACATATATGTATTAATATATATATATATATGTATTAATATATATATATTAATATAATATATATATATTATAATATATATATATATACACACTCGAGTGTACCGTAGGCGCCGTACACCTCAGTCGTTTTTAAAGATGCAATAACTTTTTGAAAAATCTAAACCATTAATCTTCTTTAATATCTTAATAACATACTCCATAATAAATTTCAGCTCATTTGGACACTTATAGGTCATGCAAAAGGAGGCAAAAATCATGCATTCAAATTAGTTTTGTGCGTTGATTTTGTTTTCCTTGGATGATTGACTTACACTCATCCAAATGAGCTCAAATTTTGTATGTGGCCTATTAATATTGTAACCATGAAGATCAATAGACTATATTTTGGAAAACATGGTCTAGATAGGCAAATACCATTGGGGTGTACGGCGTGATCTGTACACTCGAGTGTATTCTAGCCTGACTATATATATGTATATATATACATATACACACATGTGTATATCTATATATATATATATATATATATATATATCTGTGTGTGTGCGCGTGTGTGTGTATGTTATGTACATATGTATATACACATGTGTGTATATATATATGGCTCATCTTTATTGCCCGCACGGGTAGCTACCCGCCCACCCTTCCAACCACCTTTTTTCAAAAAAAAAAATCGCAATTGCAGAGGACCATTTTGTCTAGCTCCCCAAAAAATTTCATCCAAAAATAATATCATTTGCCCCCCTCCCCCAAAATTAAAAAACTCGTCCTTATATATATCTGCTGTGTATTTTGTACAGAGTTACTTTTTTGGCCAGCAGAGTTACTTTTTTGACATCATAGTTACTTTTTTTACAGCAGAGTTACTTTCTTAGCCAGGAGAGTTACTTTTTTGGCTGCCGGGTAGCGAAAATCCAGGCTACCCGCGCGGGCAATGAATGAACGCCCATATATATATATATATGCATATATATATGTGTGTGTGTGTGTATATATATATGTTATGTACATATGTATAAATATGTATATGTATCTATATGCATATATATGTGTGTATATATACATATATATGTATTCTATGGTTTCTACCTTCTATGTATATATATATATATATAGAGAGAGAGAGAGAGAGAGAGAGAGAGAGTCAGGCTAGAATACACTCGAGTGTATTCGGAGCAGAATACACTCAAGTAGTTTTTCATGATGCAATATTTTTTTCAAAAATCTAATCCGTTGATCTTAAACATGTTGTGAATAGCTCATACACAAAATTTGAGCACATTTGGACATTTATAGGTCATGTTATAAAGACCGCTAAAATTATGCATTTCAAGTTAGTTTCGCGCGTCGATTTTATTGCCCTTGGATGAGTGACTTACACTCATCCAAATGGGCTCAAAATTTGTATGTAGCCTAGTTACGGTATGATGGTGAAAATCAATGGTTTACATTTGCAAAAAATAGTCTGGATATGTAAACACACTTGAGTGTATTCGTGCGATATGTACACTCGAGTGTATTCCAGCCTGACTCTCTCTCTGTATATATATGTATATGTATGTATATATGTATATACACACATATACAAATATATATGTATGTATATATCTATATGTATGTGTATATATATATGTATGTGTGTGTGTATACATATATATATGTGTGTGTGTATATACATATATATAATATATATATATATATATATATATATATATATATAGAGAGAGAGAGAGAGAGAGAGAGAGAGTCAGGCTGGAATACACTCGAGTGTACAGATCACACGGATACACTCAAGTGTGTTTGCATATCAAGACTATTTTTTGCAAAATGTAAACCATTGATCTTAACCGTCATACTATAACTAGACTACATACAAATTTTGAGGCCATTTGGATAAGTGTAAGTCACTCATCCAAGGGCAACAAAATCAACGCGCGAAACTAATTTGAAATGCATAATTTTTGCGATCTTTATAACATGACCTATAGATGTCCAAATGTGCTCAAATTTTGTGTATGAACTATTCACAAGATGTTTAAGAAGATCAACGGATTCGATTTTTGAAAAAAATATTGCATCATCAAAAACTACTTGAGTGTATTATGCTCCGGATACACTCGAGTGTATTCTAGCCTGACTATATATATATATATATATATATAGATAGATAGATAGATAGATAGAGAGAGAGAGAGGGAGAGAAGGAGAGTCAGGCTAGTGTACACTCGAGTGTACCGGAGGCACCGTACACCTTAGTCATTTTTGAAGATGCAATAAATTTTTGAAAAATCTAAGCCGTTGATCTTCTTAATTATCATAAGAACATACTATATAATAAATTTTAGCTCATTTGGACACTTATAGGTAAGGAGGCAAAAATCATGTATTTCAAATTAGTTTTGTGCGTCAATTTTGTTGTCCTTGGATGAGTGACTTACACTCATCCAAATGAGTTCAAATTTTGTATGTGACCGATTATTATTGTAACCATGAAGATCAATGGATTAGATTTTGAGAAAACATGGTCTAGATAGGCGAACACCATTGGGGTGTACGGCGTGATCTGTACACTCGAGTGTATTCTAGCCTGACTCTCTCTCTCTCTATATATATCTATATATATACATACATATATATGTATTCTACAGTTTCTACCTTCTATGTATTTAGATATATACACATGTATATATATACATACATATATGTATTCTACCTTATATTTTTTCTTGTATTTGAACCATTGGTTCGGTCCGGTCCACTGGTCGGACCAGTTGGACCGTGTTTCCAACCGGTTGGACCGGAAAAAAGAATACAACCGGTTTTTTAGACTTCCGGATCGGTCCACCACCGGTCGGACCGATCGATCCGGTTCGGTTTTTAAAACACTGATTTTAACAAAATACTCCATATCAAATAAAGTCAACCCAAGGTTAGGATGTGAAGCAGTGGCCAACTACACGATTCGCATGGAATTCCATTTCATGTGCCATCTCATTCCCAGAGGTGGTGGAACTTGGCAGGGGGCAAAATTTGGTCGAAGATAGTTTAGCTGTGACGTACCCGATCCTCCTCCCTGTGGGAATCGGGGTCTTTTAATTATGGATAGGCATGGTATACCATACACACTTCATGACGTGATACACAGTTTTTTTTGTATAGTTAGTTGGTGATTGGCCCATATCCGTGCTTGATAAACAAACATGTACCGTCGCTCGGTGTTGCTGGCTAGAGGAGCGCGGGATGAATAGAAAGCCTCCCGACTTTTAAAAAAAGTGGCTGAAAATCTCTATTTTCTAACTCTTAGCTTGCAAATATTTTATACTTAACCAAACTGGCCTATGGCAATTGATATATGCATGCTTTTATTTTTGCAGTTTATTTGAAAATTTATATATGTGAAAGACAATGAGATTTGGAGAGCTTAGGGTTGCACAATGTGTGCACCCTTCTATTTATAGAAAAGTAACAATTACAGAAAGGTCCAGATATAATGGAAAATAACATAACATAAATAAAGCAACACATATATTAACACTCCCCGTCAAGTTGGAGCATAGATGTCAATCATGCCCAACTTGTCCATCAAAGCGCTGAAATGCTTCTTAGGCAGCAGTTTGATGAAGATATCAGCAACCTGGTCTTCAGATCGAGTAAAAGGTGTACAGATCTTGCCAGTAAGAATAGATTCCCGAATAAAATGACAGTCGACCTCGATATGCTTGGTGCGCTTATGATAGACAGGATTGTTGGCAATAAAGATAGCAACCTTATTATCACAGTGCATGGGTATAGCAGAAGAAGACTCAACACCGAAGTCTTTAAGAAGAGAGCGTACCCAAAGCAGCTCACAAGTAGTATGGGCCATAGCCCTATATTCAGCTTCAACACTAGATCTGGCAACCATATTTTGTTTCTTGGATCTCCATGTGACTAGATTGCCTCCAACATAGGTACAATAGCCAGAAGTGTATTTCCTGTCAATCTGACTCCCTGCATAATCAGAATCAGAATACCTTTCTAGAGAGCAGTGCCCATTTTTCCTGTAATGAAGTCCCTTGCCAGGAGACTTTTTTAGATATCGCAGAATATGACATAGTGCATCCCAGTGGCACTGTCTGGGTTTATCTAGGTACCTGCTAAGAAGTCCCACAGAAGTAGATATGTTAGCTCTAGTCACAGTTAAGTATATCATTTTACCAATCAATCTCCTGTACTTTTTATTATCAGCAAAAGATGGAGACGAATCATCATCCCAATTGACATTGGGATATAGAGGAGTGTCAGCAGGTCTAGCTCCAAGCATACCAGTTTCCTGTAAAAGATCTAGAACATATTTCCTCTGAGACAACACTAGTGCATTAGAGGTTCTGGATACCTCTATGCCCAGAAAATACCGCAGTTTACCCAAGTCTTTAGTAGCAAAGTGCTTGCAGAGATGGGCTTTAGTATCCTGAATAGCAATAGAGTCACTGCCAGAAAGAACAATATCATCCACATAGACAATAAGAATTACAATGCCAGTAGAGGTCTTCTTAGTAAAAACAGAATGATCCACTTGAGATCTCAGAAAACCAAAAGCAATCAGAATTTTGCTTAATTTATCGAACCAGGCACGAGGGCTCTGTTTGAGCCCATAAATAGACTTCTTCAACCTACAGACTTTGTGTGACTCCCCCTGAGCAACAAATCCAGGGGGTTGCTCCATATACACTTCCTCTTACAGATCACCATACAGGAAAGCATTCTTAACATCTAATTGCAGCAGAGGCCAGTCCAGATTAATAGCAACAGAAAGATGAATTCTGACTTAATTAAGGCGGGCAACATGAGAAAAAGTTTTAAAGTAATCAATACCATAAGTCTGTGTATACCCTTTTGCAACCAAGCGTGTCTTCAGCCGTTCTATAGTACCATCAGGTTGATATTTAACAGCATATACCCATTTGCAACCTACATGCTTACATTGAGGAGGTGGATCCACCAACTCCCAAGTTTGTCTGTCAGTAAGAGCACGCATCTCTTCTTGCATAGCAGAAGTCCAGGCTGTACTTTGCAAGGCATCATGAGTATTTTTCGGAATAGCGACAACAGATAAAACAGAGACAAAATTGCTAGCATGAATACTCATATGTGCAGTAGATACATGGTTAGCAATGTTATGAGAAGTGCAGGAACGAGTTCCCTTTCTAAGAGCAATAGGTATATCCAGGTCAGAAATTACCTCAGGTGTGGCAGGGCCTTCTTGAGGAGGAGATTGGTGTTGAGTGGGGGGTACTTGTTCAGGTAGAGGCCTGTTCCTGTGCTGATAAACAATAAGAGGTGGTGTCGTATTCTTAGGTGGCATTTGATCAGAATTCTCAGACACACATTCAGTAGTAATAGGCAGAGGGAAAGCAATAATATCAGGCTCCAGACTGTCTTCGCTAGATGAGTAGTATGGGGTATTCTCAAAGAAGACAACATCACTGCTGATAAACCATTTCTTTGCAGTAGGACTATAGCATCTATATCCTTTTTGTGTACGAGAATACCCTAAGAAAATACATTTCTCAGCACGAGGATATAATTTATCATGAGTAGGACCAAGCAATCTCACAAAACACGTACAACCAAAAATCCGAGGAGGTACAGTAAATAAGGGTGCATCAGGTTGTAGAATTTGGACATGTACTTTATTTCCAATCACAGAGGAAGGCATCCGATTAATTAAGAAACAGGCAATCAATATTGCTTCAGGCCAGAACAATCTGGGTACATGATAGTGCATCATAATAGTTCTAGCAACTTCTAACAAATGTCTATTTTTCCTCTCAGCTACTCCATTTTGCTGTGGTGTATATGCAAAAGAAGTTTGATGTAAAGTGCCAACAGAACGACAAAACATTGCAACATCTTTTTGGACAAACTCAAGTGCATTATCAGTACAAAAAACTTTAACAGGCAGAGCATATTGTGTTTTCACCTCAGCAAAAAAGAATTTAATAGTAGACAACACTTCAGACCTACTTTTCAACAGAAACAACCAAGTGGTCCGAGAGAAATCATCAATAAATAGTAAAAAGTATTTGTAGCCAGACAAATTAGGCACTTTACAAGGACCCCATACATCAACATGAACAAGATCAAAAACGTTTATGCTACTACTCTGAGGACGTTTAGGGTAAACAACCCTAGTCTGTTTCCCTAACTGACATGATTCACACTGAAACTTATGAGTGCCAACACTAGAAATGACATGTCCTAGTTTTTCAAAAGAAGGGTGTCCAAGACGGTAGTGCCATTGTAATGCAGAGACTGATGCAGATAATGCCGATAAAGTAGAAGCCAATGCAACCTTGTCCAGTCTTGGCAGATCATCCAGATAAAAGAGGCCATCAGATCCTTCATACCCCCCCACCAATCTTCGTCCTCGTGCGAAGGTCCTGAAAAACATACGAACCAGGTATAAAGGTTAGGCTACCTTGCATGCTGCGTAAGATTTTGCTAACAGATAATAAATTCAGCGGAAAACGAGGCACATATAAAGTCGACTTCAGAAGAAACTTAAATACAATGTCTCCAACCCCAGAAACTGCAGACTTAGAACCATCAACAAGCATGACAGAAGAAGCAGTAGCTGGTCTAGATAAATTTCTAAATAAAGCTTGATTTCTAGAAATGTGAGACGATGCGCCCGAATCGATAACCCATTTTGTATTACCAGCACTAGAAGATGGAGTACTGAGGAAGGCAGTATCACAACCCGAGTAGGTCGCAACATGGGCTCCACTTGTAGTGGCAGTAGAAGAGGAGCCAGTACGCTCACGTAGTAGGCGCTCTACCTCAGCACGAATGTAATCCGCAGTGCCAGTACCCGAGTCATCAGGCAGAACAAGCTGGGTAGGTGTCTCTGAAGTAGTAGTAGTGTCACTGGCCGCATTGGCCCATGTAGGTTTACCATACTTTTCCCAGCACTTGTCTTCAACATGATTGGACCGGCCACAGAAGTTGCAGAAGCGTTGGCCAGTCTGAGGACGAGCAACAACAGTAGTAGATCCAGAGGATGCTCCATGACCTGCAGAATTCCTCCCCCTGCCAGTACCAAGAGGAGGACGATCATCATATGAACGACCGCGTCCACGACCACGACCACGACCAGACATCGCAGCAAAAGCAGTCGAATCCCCAGTATTAGTAGGAGTCTCAGATGTCGATGCATGCAAGCGCTGCAGTCTCTAAAAGGCAGTCTGAAGATTAGTCAGCGGATCATTGGCGAGAGTCTAATCCACCACCCCGACATAGGAATCAAGTATGCCACAGAGGAACTGGACTACTTGCAACTCCTGTCGCTGTCGTTGCATAGTAGCCAAATCAGTAGAAAAGGGATGGTAGGCTTCTAACTCCCTGCACAATCTCTTGAAAGCAGAGAAATAATCCGTCAGATCAGAACCAGAGAAACGCAGACGGCTGAGTTGCTTGTTGATATCAAACACCTTCTTTGGATTTTGACTGTGTGAATATGTGCTGGCAAGTTGATCCTACATTTGCTTTTCCGTATGCAGGTACAATAGTGTGACACTAATCTTGGTCTCACTACTATTCAGAATCCATGTCATGACTGTGGAGTCGTTCTTCATCCAATCATCATAGGCTTTCACATCCTTCGAATCGGCTGTTGCAGGAGGCACGGGTGGTGAATCTCGTGTCAGGTGCGACATTGTTCCTTGTGATTTAACATATATTTGCATAGAGCACACCCAGTGCTGGTAGTTTCGCCCATCCAGCTTCACATTTGTCACCTGACGTCGTAGATCTTCATGAGTAGACGCCATCAGGAAGAAACAGATGCAGACGTAGAGTTACAGGCAGGCAGCAGCAGTCAGGCACATGCAGTAGAAGTCAGCAGTCAGAGGCAGAAGTCCAACACATGGACTAGTAGTAGAAGGTAGAAGATCCACACATGGATCGTAAAAAAAACCCACGTAGGGGCAGCAGAGAAGAGAAAAAACGTACGTCAACATGGAGGATCAGTCACTCCACCATGAGGCGCAGGCAGACAGGGAGGATGAAGCCCGTTACGCCGTCAACGTGCCAGAACTTGAAAGTTACCGAGGCTGTCCGGATATTTCGGAAAGAGAAACAGAGCTAGACGGAGGGGCTTGTGGTGGATTAAGCCACAAGGATGGAGGTTATTACGAGATTAGAGGTGGATGGAGGGCTGCGGAGGGGTGGACGACATTACTGTAGCGGCGACGCTACTGTAGCAGTACTGCGGAGGGGATGGAGGGCTGCGGAGGGGTGGACCGCTCTGATACCATGTGAAAGACAATGAGATTTGGAGAGCTTAGGGTTGCACAATGTGTGCACCCTTCTATTTATAGAAAAGTAACAATTACAGAAAGGTCCAGATATAATGGAAAATAACATAATATAAATAAAGCAACACATATATTAACAATATACTTGTCACTTCATAGTTTCTAAAGGTTTATAACATGACACAGTACCTCGAATTTGAGTTTCCGTGATCTAAGACCTTACCATCTTTTGGTAACCTATCAGTGTGGTGTTGGGATCAATGGTCACTTCTTTGTGGTCATCAATATTTTCAGCTAATTGACAAGTTATCCGTAGTGGTTATTTACAGCCAACTTGACTCTGCTGATACAAGAACTATAGGAATGAAACCTGTGACTAGAGTTTGTTTGTCATCACCATGCATTCTTCACTTTGAGCGCTGGCCATGCTGATTATAGCTAACTGCATAAGACAAAATTAAAGCCTCCCTAATTTCTTATTTATTCCCTTTACATTGGCAGTGAAGTCGTATCGTGCACTAGCTAGTAGCTACTGAATTGAGAAAAGTGATGTAACATCTGTTGATGACATGATAGACACCAGTCAGTTTACAATTGCCGTCACCCCAATGTTGAGTTACAATGTCAGTAGCTGCTGGTTTTCACAAATCTTAGTGGTAAATAGGCCTATATTCTTCTTTTCATAGATTTGAAGGCTGTACCATCTTATTATATGTTCTAGGAGGAGAGATATGACTTCAGGAACTTTGATCAACCGGCTCCTTCTCATATATTATACTTCCGTTTCAACACCAACAAGAGGATTGATTCTCTTGATTTCATGAGCTCCACACTGGAGATGAAGATTTATTCCTTATAATAGTTTGGAAATTCATTTCTCAACAGTGGAAGTATTTCTTCATGAAGATCGTCTTTTTCTCTGTACAAGACATTTATGAGTTCATATGTTCAATACACTTATGTCGATACCGGTTTGATCTTCGAATCTTGCTTTCTGATGACAGAGAAGAAGTGAAGAACTCCAGGCTGCTGGAATGCAGATGGAATCTATGGGAAATCTCGGAAATAATACATCTGGTTCTAGAGGTAGTGGGACTGGGCAGACAGTAAGTAGTGCTAATATCACATATACAGATGGCTTTGACACCTCCACTGTGATAATAAACAAGGTATGCTTTGAGACTTCCACAGGCCTGGTTGTAGCAACATTCTATTGTTAGATTCTTATAATTTTTTCTTCTTATTTATCTCTTGGTCATTGGATATACCAGGCTATTGTTATGTATCATCTGCATGAATATGATCTTGCTTTGTCATTGTTGGAGCCACTTTACCAAAATTTGGAGCCTTTAGACGAGGTATCATTAAATTCGCTTTGACCTGACGTGGTAGCAACAAAAAGGTCATGAAAATTAAAGATTGGCAGTATACGTCTGTTTGTTTAATGCTTCTTCTTCTTTTTGGGGTGTGCAGAAGACTGCTCTGCAGGTGTGTCTTCTTCTACTTGACATCGCATTGGCCTCTCAAGATGCTTCAAGAGCTGCTGTAAGTTTGGAATGTCATTTTTTCTTCCTTTCCCCCCTCTGCCGCAGTTCAAAATATCATTCCTCTTAGCAATTTTGTTGCTCACATGAGATGTGTAAAATTTAGCTAGCTTCAAGAAGAGATCTCGAGTTTTCTGTAATATGATCTCCTAACAAAGCTTACTTAATTCCTTCCGAAGGTTCATGGATATAAAATAATGATATGATGTGTTCCTATACCCAAATTCTCTAAGTTGGTTAATGAAGATTCTGCAGTATTCCTCTAACAGCAAATAAGGTGACTCTCATTTTCTAGTGCAATCTTATAGTGGGGCGGAAATTGACATGCAGGATTGGGCAACAAGATGTTGCAGATCTTGTTTCAAGTGAGAGACTGTTTACCTGTCTATCTCTCTACCTGACCCTGTCATTCCTTCTTTAAAATTGTTGATCAAAAGAACATATTCAATTGCTTGACGGTCTTGTTGTAGTTTTGAGCTTGGAAGCACAAACACTTCCCAGAGGCTGTCGTGTCCGTGTCCGACACGTGTCCAACATGGACACACCTAGACACGCGGCGGACACGGCTCTGGCGTGTCCAGCTTCATTTTTTTTATTTCCAGCAGGACACGACATGGACATGTCTTGGACACTTTCTAGACACGGCCAGCCTAACCTACGCATCTTGGACAATACTTGCAGCAACTGTTGCAAGAAACAGCAGTGCTGGAGCCGCTGCAAGCAACCACCAGAAGGAGATGGGAGCTGCTACAAGTAGCTTTTGCAGCAGCGACGGGTAGGAGTTGAAGCTGCCACAAAAAAAACCATTTGCAGCAGGAGCTGCCAACACCTAGACCAGCCACAAGCGTACGACTGTCTACCCTGTAGGGGAAGGGTAAGGGTAAATGGTTTTCTTACACTTTACCCACCTACCCACTACCCTCTAACCCGCTACTTTAGTGGGTCTAACCCACTACCCGCCAATATTTATGTATAATATATTATATGTATGCTCATTGTGTTGAACGAGTCTATGGAATATTTATTATTATGTGGTCACCATCTTATACAATACATGATATTCTTATATACTTGTTATGTAGTTAACTTGGTTGTGTATGCAACACCATTTTGGAAGTGCAAACACATGTATAAAAATAGTCTAATGTTCCATTAGATACTTGTGTGGTGTTGGACAAATATGTATAATAATTACAAGATTTGATCTTTAATGTACCATTTGATACATATGTGAGGTGGTGTTATCTACTTTATTTGTGCTTTATTTTTTGATGCAACAACATTTTAGAGGGTATAAGATTTTTTTTTTTTGAGAGCGGGTATAAGATATATATGTTTTTAACAATAACTCTTTGTGACATATTGTCATTTAATATCATTTTAATGTAGCAATCTTTATCTTTTGGGAATAATTTATTTGTTCAGACACCAATATTGGGCTACTACCATTTGTATATGCATGCAATACAACACAAACTATTTATATAATGTCGTATAAGATTATTTATACTCATTTTGGGTATTTAAAATCCATTCTTGAGCATCTTGATATTTCAGTGAATTAAATAAATGTATTATCCATGCCATTATTATTAGTATTAGCACGAATTTGAAAAAGACGTATAAATTCCCCGCTTCATCCTTACCCTCCCCGTTTACCCTATGGGTAAGAGGGTAAGGGTAAGGATGTTGGTGGAGTAGGGAATTACCCATACTCTTACCCGTCACACTTGGTGGGTAAGGGTAGGGGTAAGGCGGCCTTACCCTCCTCCCCATTGACAACCCTACACAAGCGGCAGCCATTTGCAGCAGGAGCTGCCAACACCTAGATCAGCCACAAGAAGCAGCTTCCTTCCCCTCTACAAACTCTTTCCCTCTTCTTCCTCTATATTTACTTCACTTGTTCCTTTTCTCCTTCCTCTTCTCTCTACTTTGTCGGTCCTATAATGTGTACACTCCTCACATGCCTCTTCTTCCTAATCCATTGAAAACTCTCCTCCCCTCTTTTTCCTCCTTAAAACATGCAGTCCACCTACTTTACTATTGTCTTTTCCCTCTACTCCACTCCTACATGACTACTAAATGCGTTATCCTCCTCTTGCTTTGCCACCATCATCACTACCAATACACATCTCCCCTCCCATCACTATTGCTTCCCCTCTTCCTTGTAATCCACTCCATTAGTATTAACTATAAAATTCTTACTCTATGTAATAACTTTAATGATTTTTCTATAATTTGTCATTCTTGGATATTATAATATATCAAACTGTATGCTAAATCTGATATTAATTAGCATAGCGACTTTGAATACATATGTGAATTAATGTGGGTATTTTTGACGATCTTTATTCGTGCTTGTTGTTGAGAATTTTGGATCTTGTTGTCTTTTACAAATAAATTATATACATATATACGTCTAAAGTTGTATGCATATATAACTACTAACTATATATGTATGTTTATATGTATATATATTGTCATGTCCAACACCATGTGCGCGTCTTATATTTTCGAAAATTGCCGTGTCCTGTGTCCGTATCCGTGTCCGTGTTTGTGTCCATGCTTCTTAGGCAGACATGACTTGCTAGTGGGTCCATGTGTTGATGAGGCATATTGCTATGTTGAACATGTCTCACCTATCAACACCTGGACTGCATCCTCTATGCATATCTATCCCGACATTTTCCAAGCATATCTATCCCGACATTTTCCAAGCATACATTTTAATGCCCTTATTATTGGTAAGCTCATTAGTATTTCGTTAATGTTAGGAGAACCCGGAAAATTCGTTTACTAGTTCAATGTCTTAATGTTAGGAGAAGTTTTGTAAATTTTTTCAATATATCATACCATTTGCTGACAATATCAATAACTCTGTTAGTACTCCAACTTAAAATTTTAAGCATCAACATTTAGAAAATATAGAAATTAGAAACTAGATATGTACAAACTTGATTTGACTCCTAATTAGAGTTAAAGGTAAAATTAGGTTTGGATAACATCTCTAAGTTGAATAGTTGATATCTATATATGATGATATACTGACATGTCAGATTAGGGTAGAGTGGCAAAAATTAGAGGATAGATTGACCTCTCACTCTTTTTACGAATTTGGATTCAATCCTCAATAAACCTCATGCTTTTATTTCTAACTTTTGTGAAATAGTCTAGCTAGAAATGCTCTATATATTTGTATAGCAATTCAAGACTCCAAAGTTTACTAAAGAATATAACATTATCATATTTGAAGTTGTAACCTATGATATAGTGTTGAATTAATCCTTAATTTTATGAAATTACCAATCTTATAATTAATAATTTTAACAAATGGGCATATGTTATGTATCATTATAGTTTATTTTAGTATTATGCACATATACATAATTTTGAACGCCATGCACATATTAATCAGTGATGAACAATTTCCTTTTTTCTTGTTCTAATCATTCACATGCTAACTGGGACCATCTTAAGTTTCTAATATAAATTCGGTATTTTAACAAACTACTACTTGATATCACGCACATTAATTTGTTAACCTAGAAAGGTTGGTATAATGGGTGTAGTGTTTACATGTAATTTAGCAAACATGTTCAATGCACCAGCATGTCATGCCATCATTGGAGGTCCACCGTGATGCCACATCATCTAGCCATGTCAGCATGTGGGACCTACTTGAGTGCCATGTCAGCATATGGGACCCAATTAAGTGCCACATCGGGCATACATAGGGCCCCATTCTGGTGCCATTTTAATATGATATATTAGGTAGTGAACTATGGGCTAGGAACCATGGTTGTATAGGCGGCCAGGCGGCCAGGCGTTCCAGGTGGAAGCCCAGACAGCCTAGGCGCCCAGGCGGACGCCCAGGCGTTTCCAGGCGTTTTGATAGATTTTTTTTTTTATCAAATATATGTAAAATTTCTAAAAAATACCAGCCTTACACATAAATATACATGATAAATATGCAATCAATGCGCTACCAAATTACCAATAGTGGAAGAAAGCAACAAAAGCATCAGATATGGATTGAATTGTGGAAGTTTTGCCTAAACAAAATTTATATAGAAATCAGAAAGCTATACATGTATAATGCTTGTAGCCAAAATAGAATGTAGATGAGCATCATAATCTCAATCAACATGAACAGAAACAAAATATATCATAGCTAACATAAGCTCAAGGAAAATCAGAGATATGACTAGATCACTCATCATCGCTGAGATCTGCATCATCATCACTATCATCGTCTAATTCGAAATCTTCCTCTGCTTGTTCCTCCTCAGTTTCCTCGTCATCAAACTCGTCATCAAACTCGTCTAGTTCCTCAAGTGAAACCTCACTAGGAACTTTTTTCTCTTGGATTACAATACCCTTTGTTGTCTTTGCATGTGGCCGTTTGGTCTCCCACAGTTTTGTAGCTTTTCTCTTCCGTTTGTAGACAACCTTTGCTTTTCCCTTGTCATCAACCTTGGGTTGAGATGCTCCCCTTTGAGGCCTAGCAACTTCTTCAGATGCTCCCAAGGCCTCGTCTACAAGTTTCCAAGTGAGACCATCATGATCAGGCACTGTAGCGGCATCAGGAATCCCTGTCATCCACTCACTGGTCCACTGCACATCATCAAGTGCAATGCCATCAAAATCACTTTCAACATTCATATCCCTCATCTTCTGAAAGCGCTCCTCCAATCTACGGTTGTATTGAATGAAGACAAGTTTATCCAGCCTCTTGCTCAACAACCGATTTCTTCGCTTTGTGTGTATCTACATTAAAAAGGTTATGAATTATAATGTTATTAAAAAAATGCACAAATTTATTTAATAACTAGTAACACTTACAAACTCAAATGAACTCCAGTTTCGCTCACAACTAGAGGAGGTGCAACACAAGCTCAAGAATCGCAGAGCCAACTTCTTTAAGGCAGAATTCCCAACACCATATAGCTCCCACCAAGCCACTATAAAATATGAAGATATTAATCAATTATACTAATGTTATAATCTATATCTATTATATATCAACAATTATATTATATGTACTATTTACTAGATATAGTGTCTTACATGGTGACATGGTGCTCCTATGGCGTAGAGCAGCTGGGTTCCCGAACAAGCCACGATTGTTTTTGTAAGCATCGACATCAAAAGCTACTTGATCAATTAAAGATAAATCTTCAACTGTCTTCAGGAAGCAAATCATGAAAGCTTCTGGAGCTATGTCAATGGTTTTTTCTGTGAATTCACCTTCTTTCACAGAACGAAACCACCCATTGGGATTGAGGAAGTAAGCTGCATCGTGCAATACTGATACCATCTGATCTTTGTATCGTTTTTTGATAATGGACACAACAGGACCATACTTTCTCTCATCCCGTCCTAAATTCAACTGAATGTTGTCAACTGCGGTTTGCATAGCTCTGCTTATGTATCCCATACATGGCTTGGAATCAGAATCAACTAGCCTCAACAATTGCACAAGTGGCGTAGTGGCCCTCAGATAGCTATCCACCGCCTCGTAGAACTTATGTGATAAAGCAGTCCTTGCAACCTTATCCCCAGAATTTGATTTAGCCCATTTACTTGTTGTCCACAAATCAGATAGGAACAAGGTGCCCAAGGCGTTCCTGGCATTATGTAAGCTTTGAAGTGTCAGAAAAGCTGTTGCAAAACGAGTGATTGAGAATCTAGTCAACTCCTTCCCATCTGAAATTTGGAGATAAGCATGATGTAGCATTGTGTGAAGGTAAATGTAAGATGTCAGCTTTCTAGCTTTGTTTATTACTCCTGCATACTGCGGCAACGCTGCAATGTCCTCCAACATCAGATCTATACAATGAGCGGCACATGGTGTCCAGAATAGATGCGGCCAGTTTGCCTCCAACATCTCGCCAGCTAACTTAAAATTTGAGGCATTGTCAGTTACAACCTGTGTAACATAACTAGGCCCAATCTTCTCAATGGCCTCATCCAGCAGTTTGAAAAGGAATTCACCTGTATGGTTATGTGCAGATACATCAACAGAATACATGAAAAAGGTTCCATGAGGTGAATTAACTAAAAAGTTTATTAGACTTCTTCCTCGCCGGTCTGACCATCCATCAGACATGAGTGTGCAGCCATACTTCTTCCACGCCTCTGCATGTCCATCCCGCAAGTTTCCGGTCTTATCGTATTGAGCATCTAACAGACGTGTCCTGAGAGATTGATACTTTGGAGGTTTGAAACCTCTCCCAACCTGAACAGCCGCCTCAAATGCAATTTCATATTGACTGTAGTTGGCAGCATTGAAAGGTAGACCGGCCTGGTAGAACCACAACGCTATCTCCTCATCAGCTCTAACTTGGGCTTCTTTCTTGTATGCAGAGTCAACATAATTTTGCTCTTTTCCTGCGTTCCTCAATGCAATCACCTCACGAGGAAGAGGTGACACATATGCATCCATGGGGCCTCGATCAGCAACCCCTGACGTCTTACCAAACATTTGAGGGCTAGCAGTTGTCTTAGAAATAGAAGCACCTGGTTTTTGCGAAGCAATGACAAAATCCTCATGTTCACGATCATGATCCCCACTAGGAAATAAGTGCAGCTCCGCATCTAGGGGTTTAGACTTCTTCCTAGTCGTCTCCATGTAGTCCAGTATCTCTTTTCTGATAGCAGTTGTAGTGTTGTTGCACTTCAAGACGTTAGAACCCTTCCCGGTAAGATGGTCCTTCACCCTCTTGATCCCTCCATTACACATATGGCCACATAGACCACATTGCACCCTATTCTTATCACTAAGATCAGGCCAAAAAGAATATTTCCATCCAGGATCATTGGACTTTGCTTTCCTTTTTGGATCATTCACCAAAATAGAGTAGTGATTCGGGGGTACACTGCTGCTCCCAGTGGGAATAGTACTCCCTGTCACTCGCTCGTCAGACATCCTAAAATTAAAGAAAAGAATGGCAAAGTCCGGACAAAATCAGGAATATATGAATAAAAACAAACAAGTAAAGTAAAAAATATAAGGAGATACAAATATAAGTAAATCACTAATGCAAAACAATAGATAAATACATATAAATCAGTAAACAAATACATATAAAACAATAGATGATTAAATGTTTTCTTAATCAGTAAATACATAGGCGCAAATCAGTAAACAAATATATATAAAACAATAGATGATTAAATATTTTCTTAATCAGTAAATAAAGAGATACAAATCAGTCAACGAATATATATATATATAACATTAGATGATTAAATATTTTCTAAATCGGTAAATAAAAAGATACCAAACACTAAATTCATATAAGTAAATCACTAATGCAAAACAATAGATAAATACATATAAATCAGTAAACAAATACATATAAAACAATAGATGATTAAATGTTTTCTTAATCAGTAAACAAATACATAGGCGCAAATCAGTAAACAAATATATATAAAACAATAGATGATTAAATATTTTCTTAATCAGTCAATAAAGAGATACAAATCAGTCAACGAATATATATATATATATATATATATATATATATATATATATAACATTAGATGATTAAATATTTTCTAAATCAGTAAATAAAAAGATACCAAACACTAAATTCATATAAGTAAATCACTAATGCAAAACAATAGATAAATACATATAAATCAGTAAACAAATACATATAAAACAATAGATGATTAAATGTTTTCTTAATCAGTAAATACATAGGCGCAAATCAGTAAACAAATATATATAAAACAATAGATGATTAGATATTTTCTTAATCAGTAAATAAAGAGATACAAATCAGTCAACGAATATATATAAAACAATAGATGATTAATATTTTCTAAATCATGCACTATTACAGTTCTTGCAAGAGTTTGATCCTTAAAATGTAAATTACTGATTCTAAATCAGTCACTATTACAGTACTTGCAAAAGTTCAATCCTTAAAATGTAAATTACTGATTTTGAAGCAGTGCAAGTAATACAAATCAATAAATTAAATTTTAAAAACTGAATCACTAAGTTTTGCATTACTTAAAATTTTTAAGTTAAAAGTATTACATACATACACAATTATACGTGGGCTTTTAGCCTTTTACTTAGCAATTAGCATCACTTATTTGCCATCTACAGAGTATAGATTCTATAAACAATAAATAATTGTTGTATTAAACTTACATTTACATGTTCAAAGTTCAAACAGATTACAGCCATACAACAGGTTCAAAGTTCTATGCATACTAACAGGTACATGCGTATGCTTGTCAACAGCAATACATATATAAAAAAAGAAAACATCCAGTTCAAGATGGCGAGAAACAGGGGATGATGCCAAGTGTTAATGGTATTGCTTACCTGCCGAGATAGCCGAAATGTGGCACAACCGTCAGCAGTCAGCACCGACTTGGAGCAGTGGCTACTAGCTCTTTGGCGACAGGGACTGGATGAGAAGGAGGGGGGGAGAAAACAGAGGGAGAAGGACAGCTTCCGTCAACAGAATCCTATAGAACGAAAAAAATAAAAGCAGAGGACGCGGTGAGAAGATGAGGGGGAGGGCGCTGCAAATAACTGGATAGAGGGGAGGGAAGGGGAGAGAATACATACCTGATCGCCTGCCGGTGGAACCGTGGAAGACGCACACAGCGGGTGGGCGGCCCAGCAGGTTCTTTGCGTCGGCCCAGCCTGGTTGTCGCACACAGCAGGGGCGTCGCCGCGTCAATCGGCCCGGCTTGCCGACAGGAGAGGAGAACGGGGGTGGAGATGGGAGGGAAAGAAAGAGGAGGGGAGGCGGAGGGGATTGGCAAAGACTTGCCTGGCAGCATCAGACTTGACCGGCAAGAGTTGCCGCGCGCGCGGTGCGGAAACAGGGCAGCGAACAGCGTCGGGCATGATGAAAATAATTCCTCTCCATTAGGGTTCATTTATATGTTTCCTCTTTTTTTTTATCTTTCTTAGTACTCCGTTCGTATCTTTCTTAGTACTCCTCTTTTTTTTTATCGGAACAACATGTCCTAGTGGGCTTGCAACGTTTTTTTTTTAATTCAATGGGCCACACTGGGCCTCACGCCTGGGCGGAGCGCCTGGCCCGCCTAGTCGGCCGCCCGGCCGCCTGGACGCCTAGCCCGCCTGGATTGCACAATAAAACAGTGGGCGCCTGGGTTGAGGCGAGGCATGGGCCGCCTGGGCCGCCTGGGCGCGCCTAGGCGCCGCCTGGGCGCCCGCCTGTACAACTCAGCTAGGAACACATACACTTCCTAGAGGCTGTCGTGTCTGTGTCCAGCGTGTGTCCAACATGGGCACCCCTTGGACACGTGGCGGACACGCCTCCAGCGTGTCCATTTTGATTTTTTTTTTATTGAAGTGTTGGACACGGCTTGGACACTCCATGAACGCATCCAAGACACACCATCTCAACATCACTTAAGCCTAAGCCTATGAAGAAACTCCAAGCCTTCTCTAAGTCCCTGACTCCTGTCCTCTACTACTACTTGCCCTACTAACAATAGTTAATTAAGCTTCAGTTGCTACATGCAAGCCGTTGACACCCTTCTTTAGCTACTGCAGCATCCATACAACAGTACCATCTCCACCAACTATTGCAACATCCATGGACTGCCACATCAACCCCTATTCTTTTTCCTACTTTAAAGCTATAGTAGCTGCAAAAATGTTCCTTCACCTCCTCTTTTTTCTGCTTTATGTCTGCTTTTCCCTCATCTACTTTTCATTCTCCCCCTCTTGCTTCTCTTCTCATTCTTGCCCCTTTTCTTTTTCCTATTTGAATGTGGCAGCAGCCGTAAGACTGCTCCCTATCCCCCTTCTCTTATTTCACGTTGGTCCTCCGCGTCTTTTTCTACCTTCTCTTACAACTCCTCCCCCTACTCTTCTTCTCGCTCTTCCAGGTAAGAGTAGCAGAGTGTTGTCCTCCCTACACGCCTACTCCTTTTCTTGCTTGTCTACATCTACCTCTCCCCTCTTCTCTTGCCCCTCCATCTTAAGTAGTTTTCCAATATGTTCTCATGGAATCCTTCTTTGCCAATCAGCTATGCTATGGATTATTATGCTGATTAAGATATAAAGGTTCAAAATCTCTCGTCTTAGAAACTAAAACTAATACTCATGAAAACCAGTATATGAAGTCATGACCTTATACATCACCAAGCACGATGGTGTCAAATGTGAAAATCAGGTACTTGTCGAATGCATCAAGGTGACCAAGTCACCAAATGACTATAATACTATAATCCTAATCTAAAACCATGTCTATCAAATGATGATGGCTAAGTTTGAGGACTACGAATTGGTACATTTATAAGAGTAGATTACATGATGACATGATGATATACATTCAGGAAGCAGTAGTTTGATTTGAATGTGTTGAGTGACACTGACAATAGTTATAAACATATAAACAACATGGAGATAAATAATCTTGTTTGATCTTAGTATTTTTTTGCAAAGAAATATAAGTTTATATCAAAACCAATCTTCAAAATTTCGACGAAATTGTCAAAATTTCGGCCGAAATTTCTGTTTCTGTGGCAATCAGACATGGAAATTGACTGACGAAACTCTCGAAACTGGCAGATCATCGATTTTTTTTCTACGTTTTCATATACTATGTACTACTTCGAGCATATATTTTTGCACAGTTTTGTGTTTTTAAGTCTATATATTGTGTTTCAAACTATAATGACTTAATTCATTGATTTCACCATTGAGAATTAATATAAAAAATCCCCATCAAAACAGTTCAGGACCATTCACTAAAAAATGATGAGACCCCACCCCCCACATATACAATATGAAATATTATTGCATATTTGAGTAGATACTACACTAGTAGATCATTCTGGTAAAATTTCATAAATTAATTCTTTTATTTTTCTGTCGAAACGCCAGGAACACATTTATCAAAATTTCTGTAGAAATTTGTCGAAATTTCTGTAGAAATTTGTCGAAATTTCTGTTTCTTTGGCCACCGAAACGGGCATCGAAATTGGACATTTTCTTCCTTGATCAAAACTGGGGTCGGGGTGTTGGAGGGACCCTTGCATTTGCCCTTGTGCCGATTATTTGGGCAGGCGCCACGTGTTACATTGACCTAGTCAGTTTTTGGCTTCTAGACCGATTCTATCGGCAAACCAATTGAACCAGCTCGTAGGCCGATTTTGTTATTTTTTGGTCTAGAGGCTGCCTGGACTAGTTATGTGACACCTCTCAGTCCAATCAGTCCAATAGATCTTCCTTTTCATAGCTCCACTCTATATTAAAATAATGTCAGAATTGTCATAAACCACATTCTCGAACTCTTTCCACATTCCTCAATTTGCAAAATTGGTTGAACTAGCTCACACTTTCAAGCACGCCTCAAAAGCCAAAGGGACTTTGTGCTGATCTTTTCTTACGAGCCACAAGCTATTAACATTGGCAGAACTCAACGTGTATAGATTATTAGATGCTGCTTGGAAGCCACTAGCGTTTCGTGCAATCACTTGTTATTGTAAATAAAAAATCCAATGAACACATCATTCTGCTTGCGCTCATTGTTCCACTTGTGTTGCACTCAGAGAAATCTAGCACATCATTTACTTATTGCTCATACACTAGTTGCTAGCCTTGGGATGCCTTGTGATGAGCAGTGGCATAATGTCTGATGTCTCCCATTTTGGGAGTTATGGTGTCCCTTCTCATGGTGGATTGAATCATATACGTTGTCCATGCAGGACTGTCGCAACATGCGTTGTTGATTGGAGGTAGCTTCTATGCTGCAATTGAAAATTGTTGTAGAATTTACTTTCAAAGCCATAGAGAATTGTGTTTTGATAAATGATTAATTTTATAACATCGTCCCAACACACTCCACCAACACCTTACATTTCATAGGCACATCACACATTCAGTTTCCTATCGGTGCCCTAACATCTATTGAAAGTAATCGAATTCCAGAGCTAAGTTATTTGATTGATGCATCCCAAGAAATGCACAACTCTCAAGTCCAATTCACCCAATATTAAATTTCTGAATCTTGAACACAATTATGTAAACGCTCCTTCCCAGATTTAATTACTCTGGTATAATTTATGAGATTTCTAGATTGGATTTGGTTCAATTCTCTTTTTTTGGTCACCCGAGCATGCTGCTTCTTTTATTGCTTATGTTAAGAAATTTGGTTCATATCTCAAGCATGTATAGATAATGAAATCACACTTGATTTTGGATGAAAGTTTGGCTATTTAGAATCTTGTATGGGTCTCTCTTGGCATCTTATCAGGCTAAAACATTGCAGTTAGGGCATCCCAATGGATTGATTAGTTGGATAAAATGTGAAATATGTTGGGGTACATCCTATTTCTGATTGGTAAGATTTGGTTAGCATTAGTGGATGGCAAGTTGGCATTCTTTGAGATAGTGTCTATCACTTAGACTTATTCTATGTAAGTGCCTTTTCTTTCGATACCGATAACTAGACAAATAGAAAAACTTAGGAGAGGTTTCTAATATGAAGGACAGATATGTTTTTTTATAAGTGTATAATCTAATGTAGTTCAACCCTTTGATTGTCTGTGTATATAGCATGTTTCACAATTAAATTACTCATACTTTATCCATAACCCCACCCACGACGAAGCATGTCTTCTTGAAGGAAATACATAACTAGCGTTGCTCTTTCCTTCATTGTTTCCTTGTTATGTATCTTAAAACCCACACAAGTTCATTAGTCACTTCCTCAATAGGTTTTCAGTCATTGAACTCCTTGCAATGCTCTTTTGTTTTTACTTGCTAGTCTCGTCCCAGATTTGTTTCTCACGAGGAGTTTAAAAAGTATGCCGCCTTAAGAAAGCTGTCTATGGACTAAAACAAGGCCCAAGAGTGTGGTTTGATAAACTAAGTCAAATCTTTGCTACATTTGACTTTCAACGCTCGCATTCTGATGATCTGATCATTCTGTTTTGAAAAAAAGATACTGTGGGAATAGTCATTCTGATTGTGTATGTGAATGACATCATCCTTTCTGGGAGTGACCATCTGGGTATTCAGGATACCAAGAAATACTTAAGAAAACATTTTGTTACTAAAGATCTAGGAAAACTGTGCTAGTTTTTGGGAATTAAAGTATCACATTCCTCTTCTGGAGTTTGTTTATCTTAGTCTTGATCTACTACAACAAACTGGCATGTTGGGTGCCAAGCTGGTCATCACGCCTCTGGATCTTAATACCAATTGGGACGATGATTCTTCTCCATCTTATCCTGATAGCAAGCAATATAGAAGACTTGTAGGAAAGCTCATTTAGTTGACTGTTATACAAATAGATATTACATCAACTGTTGTACTTTGTACTTGTCAGCAGATATCTTGATAAACCTTAACATTGTCATTGGGACTATGTGTGCCTTTTTCTTAAATACTTTAAAAGCTCTCCTCGAAAGGGTCTTCTATACAAAAAATGAACACTGTAAGATTACTGGTTTTTCTGACTCTGACTATACCGGCAACGAGATTGATTGTAAATCTACTTCAGGTTACTGCACCTTTATAGGTGGTAACCTTGTCACTTGGAGAAGTAACAAGCAAACTGTTGTGGCTAGATCCAGTGTTGAAGTTGAGAGCCATTGCTTTATACTACCTGCTAGTTCATGTGGGTTCAAGGCTTATTAAAGGAGTTTGAGGTTTGTGATTCTGAGCTCATGCCTATTTATTGTGATAATAAGTCATCTCTATTCATTGCTAGTAATCCCACATTCCATGAGCACACCAAGCACATTGAAGTAGATTGTCACTTTGTCAGGGAGTCTATTCTATCGAGGCGCATATCTATTCCATACATTAGGACTCAAGATCAGCTTGTAGACATCTTTTCAAAACCACTGCCAAAGACAAGATTCATTTCTATGGTGGAAAAGCTGGGCATGCGTGATATCTATGCTCCAGCTTGCGGGGGAGTGCTAACATATTTAATTTTATGTTACTTATTCTGTGCCCTTTAGTATCTTGTCTGTATCCCATATTGGTGAACTCTGTTTTTACCGACTCCTATCCTAAATAAGGAGAGGGTCTATGCTTTTATTTATCTCAATAATAGAATACTTTTCTATTTCATTGTGTTTAATATGTATATATGTGTACGCAACAATAAAATTGTATATATCCAAGTTTCACCGTGTTTAATATGTATATATGTGTATGCAACAATAAAATTGTATATATTCAAGTTTCACTGTGTTTAATATGTGTATATCTCTGTATAAAACAATGAACATGTTCTGTCCCCATGAAACACATGTATATGAGTGGATTAACCACAACTTTATGGATTTACCTACACATATATATGAAAAATAACAAATATGTGAAGAGAAATATAACATATATATGAGAGTGGAAATGTTATCAAAATCATAACACATGTATAAATATAGGTAAAATCTAACACAACTATGAAAGGGGGATGTTATAGAAATCGAAATAATTGTTTACATATAGGTAAAGTGTATATGAATTTAATTTTCTCATAGCCGCCTAGGCGCAAGGCGCCCTTGACGCCTTAGAAAGTCGCGTTACTAGAGTTAGGTGAAGCTGGATTTATAGTTCTGGTCGTTTAAAATCTGACCATAAAATTCATTTGGGCCTCTCAGGGATCCTTTGTCATGCAGTATAGTAATAGATGTAGGCGCCAACCAAATTTGGAGACCAAATCTTCCGTGACTTTCTAGACCAAAAAATGAGCCATGGTCAAATGTTTTTCTTGGAGAGAACCAACCCATGATTTTACCTTACTAACCTAGAATTGGTTAGTTGGTTTCCCTTTGGAGAAAATCAACCAAGTAATTACTCAAAACTAGGACTTGTGGGTCTCTGTCTTGTTCCTATCATTGATTTCAACATTAAGAGTTTGTATACAATGCACACATTCTCTAGAAGTTATTTACATCAAAGTTACTAAAGATTACTTGCTTAGAGTTTGATTTTCAGTTGCATGTCTTGACATTTCTCCAAATTAGGGTTTAACAACTAAAGGTTGGAGTGTGCCTATGTGAAATGAAATGTCTCAAGTAGCTTCATTACACCCAAATCAAGTGAAATGGTAGTCATCATCCGAGTATAGGATTGTCAATGTAGTCTTGGGGGGTTAGTATTCTCCCCCCTTTTAAAGATGGGAAAGCATTCAAAATATGTATTGAAATCATGTAAGTCATACTTGGAAACAAGTTGTTCTGAGGAACCGACTTCCTGCATGCTCTGAGTATAAATTGCCACTAATGATCCTTGCAAGTTGCAACCACGTAGTGGACAATGAAACATTTCTTGCTTCTCGAGAGCTTTCAATCTGTGTGCTAAAGTTTTGTACAGTAAGTTGAAACTACAAGTCTTCATTTTACTAATATCAATCTGGCTAATATCAATACACGTTTTTCAGATCTTTCACATTCTAGTCACCAACGTGCATATTTGCAATACTGTAACTTTGCTTTTGATGGACTACTAGTTTTTGGCAGAGATGGTTGTTAATCTGTTTGCTTTTTTAAAGTTTTTGATAAGTCATGTTTCTTGTGTGATGCTGTTTGATTTGATCAAAGATTCACTTTTAGTATGCGTCGGTCATTGATTTCTCTCTCTCTCTCTCTCCGTGTTCTTGTTTGCAGAATGTTATTCAGTATATTGAAACTGCTTTCGGCCTTGGTTCTATGAACTCAGGAGATTATAGTAATTTACCCCAGCATTCATCAAATATAAATTCTAAACTTGCTTTGGCTCCAACTGTCTCAATTGCACCGGATGCCTCAACCTCAGATGGCAACCAGAATGTTAATACTTCAGAAAACCCTCCAGCTGCAGTTGTAGATGACACAATTGAATACGAGACTCTTATATCGACATTGGGCGATGACAATGGAAATCCCCAACAATCACTTAATGACGTTTCCAGGACATCTATCAACAAAGCTGCTGGAGCTTGTGATTTGAAACTAAAATTGCAGCTTTACAAGGTCCGTCTTCTTCTCCTCACACGTAATCTGAAAGCTGCAAAACGTGAAGTTAAGCAAGCTATGAACATTGCACGTGGTAAAGATTCTTCTACAGCACTTCTTATGAAATCTCAGCTGGAGTATTTACGTGGTAACCATCGGAAGTCTTTGAAGCTTTTGATGACGTCCAGTAACAAGTCAGATGCTGGAACTATGATCATGTTGAATAATAACCTTGGTTGCATATATCATTGGCTCAAAAAGCACCAGTGCTCAACTGTTTTATTTTCGAAGTCACTAAGATGCAACTCTTCGGCTTTATTAACAAGACCCTTGAAGCTAACTACATTTGCACAGGATAAATCTCTTCTTATAGTTTACAACTGTGGCCTTCAGTATTTGGCCGGTGAAAAACCTCTTATGGCTGCTCGGTGTTTCTATAATGCCTCTTCACTGTTGTCCAAGAAACCCCTTTTGTGGCTCCGTCTGGCAGAATGTTGTCTATTGGCATCAGAGAAGGGATTAATGCAACCAGATGATCCTGTATACAAGGACACCAGAATTAAGGTTGTTGGGTATGGAAAACTACGGAATTTAGTTTTGCATCCGGGTTCAACAAATAGGACATCACATATTGTGTCTCAAGATGGCTTAATAGGTGACGATCAGCAGCACCGACTTTCAATTCCTTTTGCAAAGCAATGTTTGTTGAATGCACTACACTTGTTGGATACCCTTGATCTGAAATCCCCAAAATTGTATGACCCTGATTTAAGGGGATCAATTTCTACTTCATTGGGCTCCAGAATGATTGGTTCAGGGGTTGATTGCAAAGATCCAAAAGGAAGTTCTAATACTGTACTACAGAGCTCTGTTTCTACATATGAGAGCTTGTTAGGAGAAAGAAATCAAATGTTAAAGCAGGTTGTTCTGGCCAACCTGGCATATGTAGAACTTTGTTTGGAAAACCCATTGAAAGCACTGTGGGCTTCTAGAAGGCTTCAACAGTTGTCCAGCTGTTCCAGATTATATGTTTTTCTTGGTCGTGTCTATGCAGCTGAAGCACTTTGCCGTCTTAATCGACTCACAGAGGCTGCCGAGCAACTAGAAGTTTTTCTTTCTGACAACGGTGTAGAGTTGCCTTATGGCGAAGAAAGCAGAGAAAAGTCAAACTTGAGAGGCGGGGATAGTGATGATTCAAATGCATCTAATAATTCTAAGAGGGCATCTGCACAGTATCCTCAAGGTGGCACATACCTTAGGCCTGATGAGGCTCGGGGATATCTGTATGTAAATCTTGCTGCGATGTTTGCCATGCAAGGTGATTTAGAGCAGGCTGACCATTTTATCAGGGAAGCTCAGTCTATTATTCCTAATAATCCACGTGCTTTGCTAGCAGAAATTTATTTGGACGTCTTGCGTGGTAGGACACAAGATGCTGTTGCCAAATTGAAAAGATGCAGTCACGTAAGGTTTTTCTCTTCGACTGAGTCATTAAGCAGTTGATAAGAGATCTTTTCTTGTCAGTCTCCAAAGCTTCTGTCATATCTAACTGCTTGAGGTGTTAGTAATTTGGTTTTAGGTCAGGAATCTAGATTTTTGTAACATAGATACATTTTTTTTTCACAATAAGTACTTTCTTTGTTTCCCAATCAATTTTAAGAGGCACGAGCAGTGATGTATTTAGAGGCTAATTTCAATATAGCAACGGATTCACGTGAAGAAAGGCCCAGATGGGCTTGGAAAAACTGGTGCTTCCTGTTCCCGTTTGACTACTGTCCATTAATCAATCTGTTTGAGCTTTCACCACTAAGTAGTCAATTCGTTCACTGAATAGGATCGACTGTAACCGGTGAAAGCAGCGCTCTTTGTAGACCATCAGTAGTTCGCTGTGCAGTTCGTAACACCCACAGGATGGTTCCTCAATTGTATTTATTTTCTTTCCCAGTTGCTCAGCGAGCAACTCGATTTGAAGTTATTGGCACCAAGTGCGTATTAAACAATTTGTTCATGAATGCTAATACTTTCCTAGGGTCCCTATATTTGTAAAAATAATAGTCTACCGTGGTTCAAAACTTGCTTGCTTCTTTTTGTTTCTTTGGTGGCATTAATCCTGTTAGTGCTCGTGGGGGAATTACTTGTTTGACTTTGCAACCTGGTTCTGGGGAGTGTATGGACTTTTTGTTTCTTTGGTGGCATTAGTCCTGTTAGTACTCGTGGGGAAATTACCTGATTGAGTTTGCAACCTGGTCCTGGAAATCACCTCTATTTCATATGCACAATAGGCAGGGTGCGTCCAGCTTAAGCTTGTGGACGTACGAAGGTGAACACTTCACGGAAGCTTTAATTCTTATGGTGACAGTCTGGAGGAAGCTGTATATTATTGCAGTCTAGAGGAAGCTATATAGTTTTGTATCAGAAGATGTTCTATCTTTTTGGATTTAAGTACTTAATTCATTCTAGTACTGTGGTGTATACAGCAATCTAAAGTTTATATTGATGAAGGGTCTCACCATAGAACAAGGAAGAAGGGAGACTATTGCCTCGACCATTCACCGGTGGTGAAAAATGATAAGCGGCATTATTATTTTCAAACAATAGTCACTTGGGAGAAGGGAGACTTGCCTCAACCATTCACCGGTGGTGAAAAATGATAAGCAACATTATTATTTACAAACAATAGTCAGTCGGAAGGAGACTATTGCCTCAACCATTCACCGGTGGTGAAAAATAATAAGTATTATTATTATTTACAAACAATAGTCAGTGCTGAATTTTAAGTATACACAATTGTAATATTGTGGGCGATAACGCAGGGTGATAATGACCACACACGGATACTGTAAATTGTGGGCCGTATAAAGGTGCTTTCATGGGTCAATGATTGTGGGCTGTATAAAGGTGCTTTCATGGGTCTATGACTGGATTTGGACGACGTTGATGAGGCTGGTTCTGTTTTTATGTTCTGATATAGTGTCATGTAAAGGTTTGTGGATGGTCGGCTAATGCTGCGGACAAGAATGGCCGGGGTTGTCTTATAGACGGGGATTCATAGTCCCCCTTCCAGTGATCCTCAATCACATAAGAAACTCTGCAAATCGCACTCATTGATGTCCGCTGACTCGCTAGTTCCATGAGGTGTGAGATGGAACTTATTCTATAGGTTAGAAAGCTTAGAACTCTTATGTAACAATGCTGCATTTTGTACATGGTCAGTGGATGCATTGGTTTGAGTGCCGGGCGTCCTCAGAATCTTGTTTAATAAATTCCCTCTTCCCAATGTTTTAGTTGTGTGCCTACGAAATGTATGTTTTGGCAAATGTGGCCTAGTGACCCACGTAAGACTTTTGCTTTACCATTGTTCAGCCAACTTTGAAAATTAAAATTAAAGATAGTCGAGGGTTGGCTATGGCAAGAACCTTAACTACTAAATTAGTTTGAGGCAAGTGAGGCATGCATGGTTGATTTGATTTTTAGGTAAGCTAGATAATAAATGTCTTTCTATGTAAAGATCGTGGTTGACTGATCTATCATACTAACCGAATATGTGATAGAGGAAGAGGAATGCTTGAATGAGCAATATCTGACGAATAGCAACTTAAAAGAATAACTACTTCAAAGATAATTGATTTAACAAGTAGAAACCATTAATATCGAGATTTATTACTTAATGTCCACTTGATTACAACTAGTACTCCAAAAATTACATTTCTTAGCAATCCATGATTATTGAAAATTTAGAATCAAATGAGTAGAAAAATTCTATCTCAAACACGTCAAGAATTTAGATTCTAGAGATGTTGAGCCAATTTCATATGAAATACACATTTCTATTAGATTGAATCATAAAAACATAACACTCACATTTTTTTGGTAATTGACCAGTCAACACAACATTCATCAGCCAACAAAAAGCCCATCAACTTGGGTAAGTTGTTTCTATCGCTACTAAAAAGGCAATAGTGAAAAACACAAGTACATTAGTAGGACTTTTGCAATATGATTGCTACCTTAACACACACAATATACAACGCTCATCGTCATAACCAAGTTCTAGAGGGTATCGAGCGCAACATACATACTACATCTTGATCCCTCTAGGTGATCTAAACAACATAGCCTATTTTTCTTATGGACATCTCTCCATTATATCTTTTAGATTCCATTACAAGATCCAAGTCAAGAACATAGATTGAGGTTATCTTAGCAGCATCTTAGATTCTAGATATAAAACATGAGTGCAAATGCAATTGTAGTAGGCATAAGCATATAAAAGTGAACTAAAACAACCCACCCATACATTATATCCTCATGCATAACATAACTCGCAATGGATAAATGCATCAAGTAAAAGAACAAAGAGATACACAATGAAAACCCAAGAAGCAATACAATCCTAGACTAGGATCTTGCTAGCTCCTCACCAAAGACAACAAGTATCTAAGCCCTACAATTCACACTTTTTTGAGATCATATATATTCATTTCAATGAAAATAGAGAATACATTTGACATAAAGCTTGTATGTTACATTGAGCACCACAAGAAAAACTAATGTATGCTATGCTTACCAATCTTGTGCATAACATGCATGAACAAGTATCTCAACCGTATAAAAACTATGCAACACACTCATATAGTAAAATCCACATGTAGAGGAGTATGGTGTGTATACATATAGTAGAGTTTAAGAAAAATAAAGCAATTATGTTGGTGTATATGTATGAGGCTAACCCGTGATATATGACTACACATAAATAATAAGGAGACTATATCTCCACGCCTTCCCATGTCATGCAACCCTGAGTAGTGGACATCAAGATGAAAAACATGGTCTATGTGAATAGGAGACATATCTATTTACACTCTTAAATGGGGGTTTACTCAATGACTTATCAACATTGGTCAATATTACCAACAATATTATGTTTGCATGACCAAGAAATAACCACTTGTATGGAGACAAGCAAAAGTAATGTAACTTGATGATATGCCTACCCATCAAGTGACACCCCTTGATTTACATAAGAAATCAAAGACAATATAAACATCCACACATGTATTAGAGTGGGCATGATATGAAATTTATGACCATACATGATAGTTCCAACAAGTATAACATATCCCATGTTAAACATATCTAGATTATATACATGGCGAAGTAATCCAAATACTCACACAATTAAGAATTAAAGTAACTCTCTCTATTAGACTAACCCAGAAGACCTAAAACTAGACATGCATCTGGAGAATTGCAAACACAAGAACCTATCTAGATACTATAAAATAAAATCTAATTGGAGATGTAAACATCACATCCATCAAAATATAATTGTTTCTAGGTGTAATGCTATGTTCATTGAGGCTAGATATACCTACGAAATCTCTTAATTAAAGTGGTTGATGCTAGAAAGTACATCATGATATCTACCAAATCCTCATTTATTGCCAAGATCCTATTGTTAGGTTTCCACACTTCTATCAAAACTAGAAATCACCTTCTTAGGGTTATTATTCCAATGTAGGCTCCAAAATATATTGAGTTACCAAAGAAAAATAGTTATTCTTATAGGAGTAGACAATAAAAGATCATTTATACATAATTTATAATATGAATATCCTCATGAATAAATTATATTTATTACAAGAAGGTTAACTAATTCTAATAATAACATCTTTGTGTAGACATGGATATATGTGACTAACCAGTAGTTTTTGTGATTTTTGGACCTTCTAGAATAAATATACATTTCATACATAGCTTATACTTTGTTTAAAATTTAAATAATATATTTTTAATGGATATAATATAAAAATATTGGATTTGAAGAATCCTAAACCCCATTTTTGTGCTCTATCCCTTTTCCTTCTCTTGCTTTGTTCACATGTCCCAACATAGATAGCTGGCCTACGACACACACCCACATGGTCAAAATTCATCTTTAAGAACATACTTAATAAGAGTTTGTTCCACGTTTCCCATATCTTCCTCTCTCTACTTATATCTCGATTGTTTCCATAACTAGTTTGACCGACATGTCCTATCTATAAGTCAAGTTATTTAGTTGAAGTTGGATAAGGGAAAAGGCTAACTGTGAGGACCTGTATGACTGATCAAACCATAATTGACCATTAGGACAAGTCCCCTGATACAACCAACCTAAATGTAGAAATTGTAAAAAATGAGTTGAAAAAAATTCTAAAATAAAATGAATCACGTAAAGATCCTATAATGGCTAACCATCATAAAACCTTTCATAACATCATATACAAGTGTACTTCTACAAATCTGAATCATTCCATCAACGAACACGATAGAGAATAGCTGAAACATCTTCTTATTTATTTCATTGAACACATTACAAGATGTTCCATAAAACATGATATCATAACATCATAAGATGATGGATTCAATTTTGCAACTCATAGTGATATAGAAATATAAGAGCAACAACGTACCATTTACATCTTAAACTACCCATCTAACTCAAGAAAGTGAGATTACATGGACACTTTAGACTTAACTACGTTATTTGTTGTTAAACGTGATCATCACATTGTTTATGATACATCATCATATGTAAAAGATGTGGATAAATACGAAGTGAGACCCATGCCCCATTGATACGATATAACAAACAATAACAACTTATGCTTGTAATTTACTATTAACAAAAGAATAAAGACATATTAAGTGAAGATCAATAATATGTATAATATATGTAATGTATAAAAATACAATTTACGTGCAACAAGTCATACTTTGCTTATGTAGAAGAGCAATAAAAATAATGCATTGTAGATAAAAAGTAACCCTGACTAGATATATTACATTTCTATATTACTTGTTTAATATTAAGACCTGGGTAGTTTGAGGCATACCACACAAACTACAAGCTAATAACTACAAAATCCCTCCTAGCTCATCATGTATGGTTTTAAGATTACGAGTTCCGCTAAGACTCCTTCGTGCCTCAAATAGAGTGAGTATAAGCACAAGGTAGTGTGATCAAAGGCAAGACTACATGTGGATTTCTCAAAATAGGTCCATAGACAACTAGGTTCATACTAGGTACACATGCCATGACATCTAAAAAAATACTTGACAAAACATACTCCAATCATCATAAGTTTCCATTATCACATATCACAATTAAATGTCTAAGTAAATAACTCCAATCATTTGCATATACTCAAGTATGTGTAACAATCCATTGCAACTTAGCCATCTAATTAGGGTTTACTTGGATGATTACATGCTTGACTTGAGTGATCCTAATATTATCTTTATTGATGATGATAGTTTGTTATGATGTTTTGAATTTCATTTTGAACTTAAAAATATTTTTTAGTTTGGATAATTAGGGTTGTAAGTGAAAACCCTAATTGATTGAAATTTAAGATTTTGAAATTACATGAATAAATTATTTGATAAATATAATGGTGTAATAATTTTTTAGTATTTTATTAGTAACTTGGATCAACTGAAATTTTGATATAAGTTGAATGTATCAAACTTACATGTTATTACAAATTTTAGGATATTTGAATGTTCTTTCAATGTGTTCATTTGGTCGAATTCCAGTTCGACATACTATGCTGTAGACTGCAATATCACAATGTAGTGTTCGATTTCTATTTTTTGTTGGTAATTAGGAATGAGACAAAATTTAAAGTGGAGATTTTAAACTTTAATTCATACAAGACAATAATGTTTTCAAAATTTTAAAGGAGTTTTGAATGGTTTAGATAATGTTTTTCAGTAACATTTCATAGCAAAAAATTCTACTGAAATAAAAGAAAAAATAAATATGGGCTAATTTGCAATTGTTCCAAGTGCCTCAGTTGATCTATATGGGTAACCTAACACCCTAGTAGATCCCATATTTCGTGATTCATTTTATAGAAATGAAATCCCAGAGAGAGGGGGAAATTAGGGTTTAAAGGAAGAAAGAGGCGGAGAAGGTGATCTAAGGTTTTATCATCTTAGGGGTGATGAAAACAAGTGACTTTACCTTCTTTAGATAGTTTTTCATGATGGATCTTCTCTTTCATGTCTAAATTTCGTCCCTCCTTTGATTTGTACCATAAGGAGATGAAATCAAAATATTTTGTCTTTCTTTCTTTCCTATTTTCCATTCTAGGATTTGTGAATTGAGAAGAGCAATGATGATATATTCATGAAATGAATATGATGAAGTCTTTCATATATTTACTTTAAATATACGTAGGTTGACCTAGATTGAATGAAATACACTAAAATTAGATTATGGAGGATTTCAATGAGAGAGAAACATTATGCATTAGGTAAATTTGAATGATTGATTCCAAGAATAGTAGTGAACATGATATGAAATACGGTATGACTAATGATTATAAAATGATGATAAAATGAAGAAAGATGATAGTTGGATACAAAAAACTAAATGTAACCCTATCATGATGAGCTCTGTGATAATAGTGAACAATACGTTGAGATAAGGGATTAAGGAACATACATAAGTATAGTCTAATTCAATTATAAGATGAAGTTCAAGGATGCAATTTGATTCATAAGAATACATGTTTGAATTGTATTTTTATTTATAATACTTATATTATGAGAATAGTTGAATCTGATGGATTTCAAATGGGATTACATATATGCTTGGCGGTAACCCTAATAGAAAATGGTAAAAAGTGAAAGAGGATAATAAGTGTGTTATGGGGACTTATGCTTGAGATTTATTCATATCTATAGAAATTGGATGGAATACGTATATGTTGTAGGATAAATCTTTTCTGAGCATGATGAATGATACTAGATGTCTATATGCTTATACCTTTGCTAGTTTTAATGTCTCTATGAATATCTGATGAGATCTATGATATGGAATGAACTGATAGAAATATGCTGAGATTCACTGAATATATTTAAGAAATCCTATTGAGGGTAAATGTTGGATAATATGATTATGTCTCAGGATGAAATCCCACTTATGATTGTTTCCATGGGATGTTCAAATGGAAAGAAACTTATATGTTACAAATTCTAGATTTGTTGGGATTCTTGTTTCAATTGTTGTCATTAATGTTAACCCTGATATGATATATATCATTCTATTTTTGCGAGAATACACACACTTGATAAATGACAATTTTAATACTTTTTGAGATAATTAAAAGTGATTAATAATGAGTAAAAAGATGACATGTCTAGTTATGTGCACTTAACAACATGAGTTTTGGCTGAGTGCCACACTGGGAAAATGAAACAAATCTCCTTGTAGTAATCTGAGTATTATGAGAAGGGTTTCCAAAGTGTGGATGGAGACCTTGAAGGTTAGACCACTAGGATTCATGAATTAGTCATCTGGTGTAATTTTGACTCTAAATCCTATGCTGTGAAAGTCT
This sequence comes from Alisma plantago-aquatica, assembly GCA_963693085.1. Classification (NCBI taxonomy): domain Eukaryota; kingdom Viridiplantae; phylum Streptophyta; class Magnoliopsida; order Alismatales; family Alismataceae; genus Alisma; species Alisma plantago-aquatica. The sequence continues at coordinate 1,303,264,856 of OY856409.1, forward strand.
ATGTATGTGGGGAACAAACTATGATGGAATGATAACTATGAAACATGAGAATATGATGATATGTGATATTTATGTGAAATATGATGATATATGATATTCTATTATTCTGTTCCTATCTCGTGTACCTGAGATCAAAACCTGATCCTATTTAGGCAAACTTGTGGTGGACCAAGGTCTGTTGCTGATATCTTAGGATGGCATGTTAAAGCCTAAGATAGTGATAGCGATTCATTGACACAAGAATCAGATGTGACGACTTCTTCTTGGTGAGGTACAAGCCAAGTTTTTCTAGTACAAATGAATAAAAGATGATAAGATGTGTTAAAAGGGGGTGAATGTTTGTTATATTCCTTTTGATGTTACTTGATAAATGTACCATTGTTGAATATGTTTCTTTTTGTAAAAATTAACCATTCTTTTATAAATATGATATGTTACATTATTCATATATATCTAGTATGAGATCTGATCTTAAATGTTGACAACTAGTTGATGTTGGAATTTAAATCCATTCTTAGTATGACTTGGATATACTTGTCATTTGAATAGTTCTATCTGATAGACATGTCTTATGTGTACTTCAACTTCAATAATACACAATGTGTGCCTGGTCTTACTGATGAAGTGTCATAAAGATGATGCTAGTGCTATGTCTTGATTTGAAATGTTTATATTTGATTTGTTACCTCTCTAAAACGTTGGAATTTTACTAAATGAATTATTTTATGATTAATGAGATTATTTTCATGGATTACATATCCTATATACTTTATTCATATGTTAGAATTATAATTATCTAGAAGTCTGTTATAAGTTCAAGATACTTAATATGATGCTGATGCAAGTACCCAACTTGAGTGGGAGGTACCCACACATTGGTTCTCTATATGAGTCTCATGAGGTTATTTCAAATGTTTTTAGGTATAATGCCATCCAGTACAGAGGATGTGCCAAAGAATATGTAAATAGAATAACTTAGATTAGAATGTCACTGTAGTCTCACTTTCTAGGATGGGTAGTATACTGAGTTTTTATATGTCATGTACATGTATCTAATGTAAACAAAGCTTCACATGAGTAGTAAGATTTGATTCTATTTTTGATGAAGTTGAATAAGATTTGTGATAATGTGGCAATAGTTTATGAGTTTCATGAGAAAGGGAAAGGAAAAAAATGTATGTGTTTTTTTTGTATATTTGTTAATCGTGTTTGTCGAGAAGCAGGTTAACCTGAGTTTCGTTTATGGATTTCTCTCTTATAGTTAGCATTTATGCTGATCACAAGAGAGGGCTACATATATGTGTATTAGAGTTTAGGTTAGATGAATATGTAGGGACAATAGGATCTAGGGCTAAATGATAATATAAATATTGAACACCACTTGAATGATATACATACTGACTGAACTCAGTATTCAGATACTCTGATCGAGTATCCAAATATTGGGATAACTCAGTATGAAACTTCTAACTGTACTTATTCTGGTTGCCCTAACCAAGCATCTAGACGAAGATAGTTTGGTATTATAATAGATGATATATGAAAATACAAATCATGATCATGAATTAAGATAAAGGATTATATAACTAAATATGGAACATACGATAAGAACAAAATTTCATATGAGAAATATCAATGCATCTAATAGATTTTGAATATAATTTCTAATGAATTTGTATATGAATTTGAGTATGAAATTGTAAGAAAAAGCTAATAATTGATAATGATGTCCACTAAGATAATATTCTTATGAAGAATATTAATGGATGAATATAATAATATAGAATGGATTATAGTGTTGATCCATCAGATATATAATCTAAATTTATAAAAAATATCAAAGGTGATGTGAATTACATCGTGATAGTGATAGATTAACAAGATTTGTAAAATAAGTGTCTATGATACTCATTAAGGTTATGGTGATTTCATTTAGTTCCAATAAACTAAATATTTCAATATAAAAGATCCAAGAAGCAAGAAAAAAGATATGATATAAAAGAATGATGAACTCAAAATGATTCTAACAAAACATTTAGAGATACACATGATTAGATGATATGATATTATTCCATACCTTTTCTTTGATTTTAAGATAAAATCCTAAATGGAGCGGAGAATTTGTAACAACTTATTCACAACTTAGCCATCTAATTAGAATTTACTTGGATGGTTACATGTTTGACTTGATTGATCCTAATTTTATCTTGATTAATGTTGATATTTGTTATGATGTTTGAATTTTGTTGTGGACTTTGAAACATGTTTTTATTTGAAGAATTAAAATTTGCAAGTAAAAACCCTAATTGGTTGAAATTTAAGATTATAAAAGTACATGAATACATAATTGGATAAATACAGTGGTATAATAAATTAATTTTGGTATTTATAAGTAAGATAGATTTATTTGAAATTTGGATATTATATGTATGGCTCAAATGTACGTGTTATTTAAAAATTTCAAAGTATTTGAATCTTTGATGATGTACTAGTAGGTCAAATTATGATACGACTGACCATGCTGCAGACTGCATTATGCACTTTAGAGTTTGATTTTTAGTTATTTATTACTAAATCAGATTGAGCTAAAATATGAAATGGATCTCTGGAAATTTAATTTAGTTAATATAATAAATTTTCATTTTTTGAAGGAGCTTTGACTGGTTTAGATAACAATTTTCAATAATATTTCATTACAAAAAATTCTATTGAAATAAAAGAAAAAGTAAGTGCGAAACTAATTTGTAGTTGTCCCAAGCACCTTAGTTTCTCTATATGGGTAACATATCACCCTAGTATATCCCATATTTTGTGATCCATTTCAAATAAATGAAATCCTAGATAGAGAGAGGGAGAGTTAGGGTTTGTAAGGAGAAAGAGGTGGAGAAGGTGATCTAGGGATTTATTGTCCAAGAAGTGATGGAAGAAAGTAAGTTTACATTCTTCAGATAGGTTTTAATGGTTAATATTATCTTTCATGTCTAATTCCATCCCTCCTATGATTTGGATCAAAAGGAGATCAAATCAACATCTTTTCTCTTTCTTTCTTTCCTATTCTCCACGTATAGGATTTTAGAGTTAAGAAGAGTAAGAAGTGGATTCAATCTTCACGAGTTGGTTGAATTTCTAGAAATTCAGATCATATGGTACGTTTTTAAGGTTTTTGGAACCTAAGGCGAGTTTTTATCTCTATTTTAAGCTCTATAATCACATTGAAAGCCTAAATCCATATGAATAAGATAATATACATCCTTGCTTATTTTTTTATGCGATTGAATGATCAACACAGATGATTATTGGGAAATGATTTATATTGAATTACATTCTTTTATTTTGAGTTTTATATGTCTAGTTCCTGATGTAATTGATTCAAGATCTATCACATCTTATGGATGTAGAACCATGTCATTTTACACATATATTGCCTAAGATTGGCTTAATGAATGCTATACTTGCAAATTGAGTTGACAAGTATACATTTATGTATGAACTTAATAAGAATGAGTTATCAAATGTATTTTTCATATATTTGATAAAATTATATATGGAATGTACATAACGATCAATGTGATTATTTTAAAAGGATAAATTCCATGTCTAGGGTCAATTTGGAAAATTGACTCGAATGAGGCGATGAATCGATGCATACTTGTAATTGATGGATGAGTTGTGTTGAATGGAAACTAGGGTTTCCATGTGTGTGAGTAGACTTAATGAAATCATGTACACCATGATGAGGCTAGTGAATAATAATGTTCTTATGATGTATCGAGTTGAACCAAAATTTTGAAAATCCTATTAATCCATTATTGAGATGAGTATGAGTGATAAAGTTAGAACTTGTAGATAATCCTATAAATGTGATGAAATACTCAATTGTAGGTACTATTACTTCAATTAAAGTTGGTAAGTCTTATTATGACGATCTAAGACTAATAAATATATTGTATTATAATTTATGGAATAATGATTAATTCCTACATGAATGCAAGATTTTTATACAAGTTATATAACAATGAATTGAGAAGATGACTAAAGGTTAAAGAGTAAGAAGAAGTAACCTGATATGTGGTACTTCCTAAATTGAGATTTTTTAAAGGAATTTTGGGGATTTATTTCAATTACTAAAATTCCACTAGAAGTCAAATGACATGATACATGTAACTAAATACAATTGAATAAAAGAGAGACAAAGAAGAATGGCCGCGCTAGGGTTGGGTAGCGCGAGCGGGGGGAGAAGGGCGACTGGGGGAGATGGCGACCGCAGCGACCAAGGATCTCAGGGAAATCACATCGATGGTAGAGAGTTGGATCCGAAGGAAAGAGAATCTGTCTCGAAGGAGAACGAGGACTGTGGCCCGATGGAAGAGATACTCCGAAGGGAGGAATCTCGACGAGGAAAAAGTACCCATAGCGTACCGGAGATAGGACTGACGTTCACGGTGGCGGGCATGAGAGGAACCGCAACTATGAACGTCGATCACGCTAACCTAGACGCAAGTTCTCAAGGAACAATGGATGAACATCTCCACGGAGATAAGATCCCAGAAAGAGCAGCCAGAATGGCGGAAAGAACCGTCTCGTTCGCAGATGTCGTGAGCTCGAAGACAATTCCTAGTAGCGGCAACCCATCGGAGCGGGAGGAGTTCTTCTTGGAGAATCTGTTTGAACATAATTTACCGCTGGGAGCGGTATCCCTGTCTGATGATGAAGGAGTCCCGAGTATCAACGTAGACCCAGATGCCGAGGAGGACCTAGCTCGTCCGTGGAGATATGCAGTGGTCGTGCGGATGCTTGGAACAGAGATAGGGTATATGACCCTGAGGGATAAACTGAAGCTTTTGTGGAGAATTAAAGGAAGGTTCAATATGTTCGAATTGGAACACGGACACTTCGTCTTGCAGATGTCGTGTAAGCATGATTATGAGACAACCCTTACTGGAGGACCATGGAAGTTATTCGGATGCAATGTTATTGTATGGGCCTGGTACCCCCTCTTCCAACCAACTGAAGCATTCCCAGACTACATAGTAACCTGGGTACGTATTATGAACCTTCCATTGCACTTGTATGTGGAAACAATGTTTGAATATATCGGCATGGCTTTGGGGAGCCTAGTCAAGGTGGATAGCTACACAGAGAACAGATCGAGGAGTAGATTTGCTAGATTGGCGATAGAAATAAATACAAACAAGGAGTTGGCGAGTTTCATTCTTATAAACGGTAGGCAATACAAAGTTGTTTATGAAGGATTCCCATGGGCATGTGCCAAATGCGGATTGGAGGGACACATTTCAAAGGACTGTCCTCAAAAGGAAACTGATGCGGAGGGCCAGGAAACACAGCTTGAATCTAACAGAACAAGAAGAGATGGCGCCAACACTGTGAACGATACAGGAGGATGGCAAACGCAGAAGACGAAAGGAGGCAGAAGAAGACACCACAGAATACAAGAGGCGGCAAAGGAGGTCCACACGAATAGATTTGAAGGTCTTCAGGAGGAGGAGGGCGATGTACCGCAGAGAACAGAGGTTGAGTCAACCCAAGTTACTGATCAGCAACACAACATCCACAAAATAGCAAAAATCTGGAGGAAGAAGAAGGCGACCACTGAGCATACGAGGGGGGGAAAATGCTGCTGGGGAAAATAATAGGAAGGCTTTGGGAGACATATCTAACACGGTGGGCAACAAACTGACGAAGGACAAAGCAAGGAAGACAGGAGACAAAAGTGAAGAACATCACAAAGTAGCTACCCCAGATGTAGATGAGGTTATAAATGTTGAGGATATGGAAGAAGAGCCGGTTATTACCACTGCTGCTGAAGGAAAAGAAAATGAGGGGAACAAGAATACACGATTGGAAAAGACACCAATGACAACTCGTCTCAAAAGAACTAAGATCGGAAAAGGGGTCACTAACAAAGCAAAAAACCTACAGCCTCGGAGAGATGGAGCATCTAGCGGCTCTTCGACTAAGAGAAGACGCAAACCGCCGGGCACAGAAGTAGGCAAGCGTAGAAGTGCCCGCTTGGCTGAAGCTATTGTCGATAGTGTGGAGAAAGGGGACAATCCTGCTGGTGAGAATGACAATATGAGGGAGTCGCCGCAGGCTGAGAGGTCTGTAGAGAACACGGCCGCTGACGCAAGCCTCTGCTAATCTTATCCGAGTTACGTCTAAGAAAGTAAGCAGCTATCTTATAAGCTCGAACCAACATGAACTTTCTGTGCTGGAACGTCAGGGGAATAGGTAACAAGGATAGGTGCTCCACTCTTAAGGAGTTTATGTGGGAACACAGACCTGATGTAGTAGCTGTGCTGGAACCGCGAATAAGCGAAAATAAAGCTGTAAAAACTATAAAACATCTGGGGTTCAAATTCTCTTATCGCGTGGAGGCAAGGGGGTTTGCTGGGGGGATATGGGTGTGCTGGAAGGACGATCATCTGAAAGTTCAGATCCTTTGCTGCCATCGACAGTTCGTCACTTGTAGATTTAATGACAGTATGGTGGTTTCTTTCATATATGCCAGTCCTCATTTTGCTTTCCGTCAACTCCTATGGAAACATATCATAACGTTGAGCAGAAGCATCAAGGAACCATGGGCTGTGCTCGGTGATTTCAATACAACACTCTCACCTGCTGAGAAGGTCGGGAGCAGTTGGTATAATTATAGAGAAGCCAGGACTTTCAAAGAGACACTTATGGAAGCCGGTTTATCTGATTTGGGGTTTTCAGGGATAAGATTCACCTAGAAGCATGGAATGCTGCAAGAAAGGCTGGATAGGGCCGTTGCAAATCTGGAGTTCATCAATTCATTTCCGTCGGTTCAATTAATACATCTAACCAGGATTTCTTCCGATCACTGCCCTCTGCTGCTTCGGATGAAGAAGGAGGAAGGAAGGCCCCATCGTTTCATAACCAAAAACAACTGGAATAAGGAGAAGGAGTTCAAAGATATGCTGGAATCCAGGTGGGAAAGCACAGCAGATTTTTACTCCTCCCTCAATGCGGCAAGACAACACATCATCAACTGGGAGAAGAAAAAGAAGAAAGAGAAATCAAAGGAGAAAAATCGTCTAGTCCGCAACATCAACACTCTCCAAAGATTGCTCGCTGATCGGTATGACCCCATTACTGATTCTTTATGCTCTAATATGCAAGCTGAGCTGCAGGTAATAACCAACGAGGAAGAGGAGGATTGGAAGCAAAAATCGCATATAAACTGGCTACGCAATGGAGACAATAATACACGCTTCTACCAAGCCTGGGTGAAGCAACGCAAGCGAACCAACACTATACTGGCTTTAAAAGACCACCAGGGTAGCTGGATCACTGACGAAAAAGAGATCATGCTGATGGTTACTTCCCACTTTGAGAAGGTGCTGACCGCACCACCTGAGAACTGTCATCCCAGCAATCGCAGCCTTGAAGAAGAGGAGATCCCAGGAACGTTCAAACAACTCAGTGGTGAGGAAGCTACTAGGATTGCTGAAGTTCCAACATCCGCCGAAGTCCAAGAAGTGCTGAACAAGATGCAGCCGTACAAAGCAGCTGGACCCGATGGTGTAAACGCAGAATTCCTACAACACAACTGGAAAACAGTTGGGCATTCAATCACTCAATCGATTCAGAGTATGCTTCAAGGGGAGACCCTTCCAGAGGAGGTTTGCAACACATCTATTATCCTAATACCCAAATGTCCCAATCCAGAGAGATGCGAACAGCTGCGCCCCATATCCTTAAACAATATAATGCTGAAGTTAGCGTCTAAAATTGTGGTTGAAAGGCTTAAAAAACATATTCCGAACTGGATTTCCGAGGAGCAAAGCAGTTTCGTGCCGGGGCGCCGGATTACAGACAACATTGCTTTGGTTCAGGAAATCATACATGGTATGAAGAATCCAAAAGGAGCGAAGACCATGGCGATCAAGATTGATTTAACGAAGGCGTATGATCAAATGTCTTGGAGATTTATTCAAGATACCCTGGACCGAGTTGGAATACCGGCAGCCATCAAAAAGTACATTATGAATTCAATATCGGGCGGTGATACCTCACTGATATGGAATGGAAAGACGGCTCGGCCTTTCAAAACAAGTCGTGGACTGCGGCAAGGAGATCCAATGTCTCCTTATTTGTTTGTTCTTTGCATCGAACGGCTAAGCCAGATGATTCAGGAGCGGGTCTGTAGTGGGAAATGGCGACCTATTAAGATCGGCAGATCGGGTATATCTGTTGCTCATGTATGCTTCGCAGACGATCTAATACTCTTTGCCCAGGCGACCAAGGAACAGATAAGATGTATTCTGCAATGTTTTAAAGTTTTTGAAAAGAAGTCGGGACAATCTATTTCAGCTGCAAAATCCAGGATATTCTTCTCGTCTAGTGTTCCTGATTCGACTCAAAGACAGATCCAGCGTACTTGCCATTTTCTTGTTACAAATGATCTTGGACGCTATCTTGGGGTCCCTGTAATTCACTCTAGAGTGACGAAGCATACCTATGCAGATATAGTTGAGAAGGTGGAAGGCAAAGTGAGTGCCTGGGCAGCAAGGAGTTTATCTCTCTCAGGAAGACAATGCCTCACTAAATCTACCCTTACTGCAGTTCCTACATATGCTATGCAGACAGCAGTCCTCCCGTTATCTCTCTGTGATCGGCTGGACAGTATTATACTGAAATTCTTATGGGGAGGTAGTAGAAGCAGGTCGGTTTCTCTGGTGTCGTGGGAGAAGGTCACTAGCTCGAAGAGCAAGGGAGGACTGGGGATTAAAATGATGCGGGACTGGAATCAAGCTCTTCTGTCTAAGCATGCCTGGGACATTACGTCCGGAAGGCAGACCATCTGGTGTAGAGTAATGCGGCAGAAACTAAGTAGATGCAGCGCAGGACGGGAGGGAGCCTTGTCGAGACTAGGGAGAGCTTGTGCAGATGCAGTTCCGTTCATAAAGCACCATTCCAAAATGATCTCCTTGAACGGCACGGCAGTGAACGTGTGGGATGATTTCTGGGTGAATGAAAACCTGAAGCTTAGGGAGGTCGCCAAGAAACCTGTTCCTAACGATCTTTCTGATATGAACGTAAGATCCATGGTCATTGAGGAGGGACGATGGGACTTTGCTTTTCTGCAGGATTGGTTTGAGGATGATATTGTTCAACAAATTCTCCAGGTCCATACACCTCTAGCAGGGGATCTGCTGGATCGAAGCTGCTGGAATCACACGGGTAATGGTGTCTTCACCACAAGCTCAGCCTACGAGCTGATCCGAAGATAGAAGGAAGTAGTGATGCTGGGCAAATGGGAATCTCTGTGGACGCTACGAATGGCGGGAAGAGTTAAGACGTTTGCTTGGCTTGCCCGACAAGACGCACTGCTCACAAATGTCAGGAGGAAATATAGGCACATGACGGAGGTGAGTACGTGCCCTAGATGCGAGGTAGAAGATGAATCTCTTATCCACGCCTTACGAGACTGCAGTGTCTCTAGATTCATGTGGCAGGAACACATTCCTTCGTCCAAGCAGCAACATTTCTTTGCAGCAAGAAATGTTGAGGCGTGGCGCAAAACTACTGTCAAGGACGCTGGTCTTCAAGAAGAGCATTTCTGGTTGATCTGTCACGGACTGTGGTATGCACGAAACAGCAGCATAATGGACGGGAACATCTTAAGCAAGGAACACACTCGGGCGAGCATTAGGAAAGACATTCGCTTGCATAAACTGGCTTGGGCGGCCACTACCCATGAACCTGCACATGATAGAAAAGAGGCATGGATACCACCACCAAGGGGTACTATTAAGCTTAATGTGGATGCAACTGTTACAAAAAGGGGAGCAGCGATAGCTGCCATAGCCAGGAATCATGCTGGAGAGTGGGTCGGGGCATGGGGCATGCCGATAGACACATCTGTTGCAACGGAGGCTGAGCTTGCTGGAATTTTATTAGCCCTGGAACAGGCTGAACTAAACAACTGGCCGGCTGTTATCCTGGAATCGGATTGCAGTGAAGCAGTGCGCTTGATCAAGGAAGACGATGACGCTTGGCCCAGGTTTGCGTTATGGCTTGCGAAGATTAGGAAGAAAGCTAGGCCAACTGTCGAAATCTGCTTCAAGAGGAGAACTAGTAACGGGCTAGCGGATAGCCTAGCAAAGTTACAGCTAAAGAACAAAGACCACTGCCACTTCTATCAAAGGCCCCCAAAGGAGATCTCAGTCTTGTATAGTCAAGATTTAAATAGAATCAAACATAATGTGGGTGTAACCTGTATGTGAGTAAGTAGCTATTCGATATGTAAAAAAAAAATACAATTGAATAAATGGACCAGGGAGAAAGGAATTGCAAAGATAAGTAATATTGAAATATTAATGTAATGAGTGTGAGGAAGTAGTTCATATATTTACTTTAATTATATGTGGGTTGACCTAGATTGAATGAAATACACTAAAATTAGATTATGAAGGATTTCAATGAGAGAGAACTTTATGCATTAGGTAAAACTAGAATGATTGATTCTTAAAATATATGTGGGATGACCTAGATTGAATGAAATGAACTAAAATTAGATTATGAAGGATTTTAATGAGAGAGAAATTTATGCATTAGGTAAAATTATAATGTCTAAATATAGGAATCATAGTGAACTTGATATGAAACAAGTTATAACTAATGATGATGAAATGAAGGAAAAATGAAGAAAATTAATAATTGGATCTCAGAACCTAACTATAACACTAATATGATGAGCTATGTAATAATAGTGAATAATACTTTGAAATAAGGAATTAATGAATGTACATATGTATAGTGTAATTCAATTACAATAGGAAGTTCAAGGATGTAATTTGACTAATAAGAACACATATTTTGATTGTGATTGTCTATAAAACACTTGTAATCTGAGAATTATTTAATTTAATGGATTTCAAATGAGATTACATATGTGCAGGATAGTAACCCTAATAGGAAAATGGGAAATAGTAAAATAGGATATTAAGTATGTTATGCATGTTTATGCTTGAGAATTATTCATATCTATAGAAATTGGATGGAATAAGTATGTGATGCATGATAAACCTATTCTGAGCATGATGAATGACACAAGATGTGCATATGATTATACAATTGATATCTCTAATGTCTCTAAGAATATCTGATTATAATTGTGATATGGAATGAACTAATAAGAAATATGTTGAAATTGAATTAGCATGCATTGAATATATTTGACAGACCCTGTTGAGGGTAACTGCTAGATAATGCAATTATTTCTTGAGTTCAAAGCCTAGTGATGACGACTTCTATGAGGTGATGTGGAAATGAAATGAAACGTATCTATTACAATTCACAATTTTTTTGTGATTCTTGTTTCAATTCTTGTCGTTCTTGCTAACCCTGATATGCTTAATATCATTCTTGTTTCATAAGAATACACACACACACTTGATAAATGATATTTGAATACTTTTTGAGATGATAAAAAGGACAAATAACAAGTGAAATAATGACATATATATAGGTGATTTGAACACCATGAGTTTCCCCCGAGTGCCACATTGGGGAAATGAAACAAATCTTGTTGTCGTAATCATAGCTTTATGAGAAGGATTTCCGAACTATGAATCGAGCCCTTGAAGGTTAGACCACCAGGAATTAGGGATAAGTTCTCTGGTGTTATTCGGACCCTAGATCCTATGTTTTGAAAGTCTATGTTCATGAGAAATAGACTTTGATGAAATGAAAACTATCAAGCATCAGAAATATGATGATATCTGATATATCTGTGAAATATAATGATATGTGATATTCTATTATGTTTGTTCCTATCTGGCGTACTTGAGATGAGGATCTGAGCCTATTTAGGCAATCCTCTAGTGGACTAGGGTCTATTATTGATATCTTAGGGTGGTTGTTTAAATCCTGAATAGTGATAGTGATCCGTTGACACGAGAATAAGGTACGACGACTTCTACTTGTGAGGTACAAGCCAAGTAATTTCAGGTCAAACGAATAAAAGATGACAAGCTATGTAGAAAATGAGTTGAATGTTTGTACATTAGTTTTTATGTTACTTGAAAAATATATTGTTTTTGAATACGTTTCTTGTTGTGGAAGTTAGTCATTCTTTGATAAATATAGTTTCTTGCCTTAATCATATCTATCTAGTATGGGATCTAATCTTAAATATTGACAACTAGTTGATGCTGAATTTAATATCCACTCTTAGTATGATTTGGATCTACTTGTCATTAGAATAGTTATATTTGGTAGACATGTCTTATGTGTATTTCAACTTCATGACTACAAGATATGTTCCTTTACCGACTGATGGGGTATCACAAAGATGTGTTACTATTTTGTCTTGATTTTCAATGTTTGTATTTGACTTGTTATCTCTATAAAATGTTGGGACTTGATTAAATTTATGCCTTTATGATTAATGTTATTATTGTCATGATCTAGAACTCCTATATCTTTGAATTATCTATTAGACTTAGAATTATTTTCAAGTTTATTACAAAATCAATATACTGAATTTGATGCTGATGCGTGTACTCAACTTGAGTTAGAAGTATCCACTGACTAGGGCTCTATATGAGTCTCATGAGGTTGTTTCAAATATTTTTAGGTATAGTGTGATCCACCAGAGAGGACGTGGTAAAGAATATGTAAATAGAATAATCTAGATTAAAAAGTCCCTATACTCCCACTTTCTTGGGATGGGTAGTATACCAAGTTTTTTATTTGATGTACACACATCTGATGTAAACTAAACTGTAAATGAGTAACAAGACTTGATTCTTATTTCAATGAAGTTGAATAAGATTTGTGATAGTGTGACATTGGTTTATGAGGTTTAATGAGAAAGACAAAAGAAAATACATATATGTATTTTTTGTAATTTTTAAATGTGTTTGTCAAGAATGAGGTGTTCTGTTTCTTAATCTGGGTTCAGTTGTTGGGTTTCTCTCTAATGGTTGGAATTTATATTGATCAAAGGAGTGGGTTTCTCTCTAACATTACATTTCTCTTTTTGGACTTGATTGATTATAATAAAGTTTGCATAAACATTTAATGGAATGAGTATAAAACACATAATATTACATAATTTTCCATGTTATTTTATCCATATTCACACATAGATGAACTTTAACCATTGGCCCCTGTCGTCATCCCAATGATGACACCCATATAATTTATTTCTAGGTATCAACCTTAATTACACATGATATATGCATATATATGTATCCCATATCCAAGATATATTTTATAGCACCACATTTTAAGTCATATTTAACCAAAATATTTAAGATTTAAAAGGACACGAGATAAAAATGGTCACCAATTGAGGTGGATGTTAATTCTATTAAGTATTTTACTCATATAGGGATATCATTGTATGAAAAAATCTCATAGTGACTTAAGTATACCCTCAAATTACCTAATGTTCATATATTGAATCAATTATATATGTCACACAAACAAACACATGGGTACACACACTCACAGGAATGCACACACAACCATGCACACCCACACCCACACCCACACCCACACCCACACCCACACACATAGGTGCACACACACATACATGCATGCAAACACAGACGCAAAAATACAAACACACACACATGCACGCACATGTACATACACACACGTGCACACACACACACACTGCTAAAGTAATGTCGAAAACATAAAGTCTAGGTACACAATATTAAATAAGGCATCAATATGGAATATTTATCTTTCCACTATTTCATTCAAACATGCATATAAAAATATAAAATATAGGCCGTTATTCATATATATAGAAATCCTTATGATTAGAGAAAAGCCTACTTACGTAAGAGGACTAACCATCACCATTCCCATGTAGGGGTAATTACGAGGAAAGATCATATTGTATTGTTAATTATATGTAATTTGAGACAAACAATCAACATTTCATTTCTCTTTTTGGATCGACTAACACATAAGATTACATAATTTCTCCAAACTATATTTTATCCATATTTACATGTAAATTAACTCACCATTGGTCTTTTCATCATATAAAAGTTGACACCCATATCATTTAACTCTAGGTATCAACCTTAGGAAATTTATAATATATGTATATATATCCCATATCCAAGATACACTCTATAGTATCACATTTTAAGCCATACTTAACCAAAATGTTTAAAATCTAAGAAGGAGAAGAGACAAAAGTCAAGGTCATTAGTTGAGGTTGATATATATTTGATTAAGTGTTATACTCAAATAGGGATACCATATTATTATAAAAGCTCATATTAACTCAAGGAATCCTCAAAATTATCTCATATTTTCTTTATGGGTTGACCCAATCATTATGTCAGACATAGACATGCACATAAACACAAATATATATATCCATATAATATAATATATATAATTATATAATATAATTATAATACACACACACACTCACTCACACACACACACACACATATATATATATATATATGTTGGATCTATGGGTGATGGCATCTAGAAGGGGGGGGGAGGTGAATAGAGATAAATGCACTTAAACAAAATTCATTAGACCTTCAAGATATTTCTAGGATAATATGGCTAGTATGAACTTTGAGTGCAACTAAAACATACATTGAAAGGGAGAGAGAGATTGAACAAGCACAAGAACACAAGCTATGTAGAGTGATTTCAATGTCCAATTTAGGAGAAAGTCGGTCCATTACATAGAGAGGTCAAGCTCCAGGATTTTGCAACCATTGCATACTTATATTCCATTATTAGATATACAATATATGACCTTCCTTTTCTGGGCAAAGGATCCCAACCTTCTCTGTAAGGAGAAGGGAGCCACCAAACCTACCAAAGGACTTACCTATCCAAGACCAAATATTTAAACTCACCAAGGACTTACCCACTTTTATAAGGAGTCTTCTACCTTCACCGAGGTCTTACCCACTCTAGCAACAAGTCTTCCACCTTGAAGAAATTACCCACTCTTCTTGGATCTTCCACCTTTGACTTCAACTTTTCTAAGGAGGAGCTTTCACCAAGGGACTCCTTCACTTCTTCTTCACCTATCTTAGCCAAGAGAGAGAATCTTCATCTGCATCTTCATGGTATAAATGAGGAAATGAGAGCCTCACAAGATATACATGTAGGACTAACTCTATTATAAATATCCTACTCACTCTATTGGATGTAGCAAGTGATTAATATTGAGAGTGGAGGGAGGCACTCAACTATAATGTACATATATTCATAGTGTTTGGATAACCATTGGATGAAGCCTAAGGGGTCCTATTTATAGCTGGGGATACCTACTAGCCAATAGAAACACTTAAGGATGAATTTTAGTCATTTGGGGTGTTGCAACAGACCTATTTTTGATGTTTGCAACACTCCACGGCTAGAAACACTTTTTTGGCACATACCATACAGTCCATTTGATCGAGTTTTAATAAAGGTGACTTGACTAATTGCACTATACGAAAAAGAAAATTTGAAGCATCAGTCGAGTTTATCCTAGATGAAACCGGCCGATGGCTTGAATTTATTTTGGTTGTGCAGGGCGTCGGTCAAGTTTGTTCTGGGATGAACTCGATCGAACCTGGCAGTTCCCAAAATCCATAAAGGGTGTCAGCCGAGTTTAGCAGGGATGAAACTCGACCGAACATGCAATTCGTGATGAATTTTAGAAATCGTCATTAAAGTGCTTAAACATTCATTTTATGAGCTCCTATTTTTAAAGCTTAGTTACAAGTCATACAATCATTACAAGTGATGTACAACATGACTCTAATAAATTTGAGGTCTTTACCATAAAAGTAAACTTGCATTGATTTTAACTTGTTTTTCTCCAAGTTAGGATGCACAAGTTAGGGCATTTTGGACTGTGTTATACCTAATTATAAATTAGTCAAGTAGAAGCATTAGATACAAATAAGTGGAATGGTTTAGTCATCATCAAAACAAGGGTTTAGTCAATTGAAATAAGGGTTTCAATGTAGACCTTGAGTCAACATTCTCCCCATTTTTGAAGACAACTAACCATTCCATAAATGTATTGAAACCATTTAACTAAAATTATACCTTTGGAGAAACCTAGGGGTTCCAACAGAATTGTGTTTATATGATCCCCCTTAATTGATCCTCATGGAGTTCTCATACTCCCCCTCAATTGATGTTATTTGTCCTACATCATTAGCTTTCATAACGTTTATAGGGACTTTATCTTCTACTCATATATGTTCTTCATATATGTCTTCTCCCCTTAACATCTCCCCTTACATAAGACATGCTTTCTCCCCCTTCATCATTTAAAAAAGTGAATGGGTGAAAAACACAACTTGTTAGTAAAAGAATATAACAATTTTTAGAAAGGAGAGAAGAAGAACAAAAACTAGGTTGTGTCCAAGAATATTATATAAAACAAATCAAGACATGAATTTGAACAACCCATAATGTAATTCTAGTAATAACCAAGGAAAAAATAACAAAAAAGTCCTTGAATTTATAACAATGTGCTGCAAAAAACTAATAAAGCATGATGTTGACCCTCAAGATGAAGAAATTCACACAGAAAAATCTGGGATCATGACTAAGGCTATGAGTCTTGCTTGAAAGGCCGTTTCTGCATAAAAAACACTGGTTTTGCACCAAAAACTGATACTAAAGTAGACCATTCAAAAATTGCATAGATTCTTCAAATGCTACAATATCTGCGTATAACATAGCTCTATTTGTTGCTCATCACAAGGCTATGCAAGCAACTCATGATAGTAGACATGCAAGTTAAGAAACAAGCTTGAATATGTATGAGAACAAGATACAAACATAGCATATATTTGAATAACACTTGATGAATAAGACTAAAACTATATGTAAATGGAATATTAGTATATGATATCACAAGTTATGACTACTAGTGGGATTCATACATAGCAAAGGGTACACAATTTTAAGAACAAGCTATGATTACATGTAGAGGAATATCCAAATAAAGAGATAAGTAATTTCAAAAACAAGAAATGATATTACTCACTAGCAAATATGCATTCTTAACAAAATATCATTACCATTAAGAAGCTCAAGGTTTAATCAAAGCAAAATATATAACTAGATAGATGTAGTAGGTTAGAGCACAATGGAAGCAAATGAAGACAAAATCGAGAGATCCAAATAGATCATGATTAGAACCTTCATAAAAACTCAAGATAGGTAATTGCAAGATATGAAGATACTAATTTA
Source organism: Alisma plantago-aquatica (assembly GCA_963693085.1). NCBI lineage: Eukaryota > Viridiplantae > Streptophyta > Magnoliopsida > Alismatales > Alismataceae > Alisma > Alisma plantago-aquatica. The sequence continues at coordinate 1,303,282,100 of OY856409.1, forward strand.
GAGCAACTAGAAAGATAGAGTAGTATGAAAGATAAGAAATTTAAAGCATGCAAATATGCATATATAAAGGTGACAATGGGAGTTCCAAGGAATAAGGCTATTGGTTGAGAAAATCTAGTTGAGAGAGAAATTCCAATCCAAAAAGCCATATGTATATTCTATGCACATTGTTGTCAGTCGAGTTTCTGAGTTGAACTTCTCGACCAACATTAGCTATTGGCAACACCCATTGGTTCTTATCGATCAAGTTTTCATCAGGACAAACTTGACCGACAACAACTACTATCAAAAAGCACGTATATTTCAAAAATACACATCTAGAGGCATGACTAAAGATATAGAAAATATCTAAACATGTATAAGCAAGCTAGTAATGCACTATAAAAGCAACATGGGTAGTTTTTGAGCAAGAATGAGATGGGAATCACAATATACAAAAATGACTAAAAAACTATATGTATAGTGTATACTAAGTTGGAAAAAGCACACTATGATTGGATATGAGTAAGAATAACATTACCTCTATTCTTACCATTTCTTTTCCACTTGTTTCCACCCCATAAGAATCTCACCTTTCTTCTTTCATGTGAATTGAGAAGTTAATTTGCAAATCAATAGCTCAAGTCAATCCATTAGAAAGTAACATACAAGAAGAAAGATGAAATGGTCCCCAATCATATTTTTGGGTCTGGAGGGATTAACTTAGCAACCCAAGTCCTATTTCTCTTGGGTGCTTTCCAAAAGGACAATATGTAGAACTGTGGCATCCAACTTATAAAACACAAGATTAATTAAGCAGAAGCGAATCATTTGTAGTGGATTACTGAAAATCACTAAAAATTAAAACTTTTTGCAAAGAGATCCACACATAGGAAATCTTTTTCATCAAGAACCAAAATATAATATTTACATTATGTTCCATAAGTACACAACCTATACTATCTCTTATTGAGGATTACAACATCAGTTGTCCTATTCAACATTATGTACATACAACATAAAACCTCGAGGCATCAAGTCAAAATCTCGAGTCGATGATGAAAGCACTATATATAAATCCCGAGGACCTGAGAGTACAGAGACGACACATAAGACTACTATCTATACAACTAGACATGTAGTATCTCTACCTGAGATATTACTGCTGTCCTCGATGCTGCTGCTGTTCCTTCTCTGCTAAAGGTTTCCTGCCTCTTTGTCTGCGTCCACCTAAAAACATTGGATCCCACGAGGGTGAGACAATTGTAAATTGCCCCAGCGGGAGATATAACTCTCTGCCAAAACATTGTATTGCAATTTAAAGAGATGAAACTGAGCAGAGGTTTAATAGTTTAAAGCATTCTCAACTTTGTAAGCATTGCAACTATTTATAATAGAGAAATATATCATCTATTCTTTTAAATAAGGAATAGGAATGACATGTATATCATTTATTCAACATGTTATACCATCATATCAAACTTTTCTTGTGACACTCATCATCTTGTTATGTCACCCATGAAACATTCTTGTTTCATTCTATTGGCCTTAGCCAACCTGTTAAACAAATAAAGAGATACATCTACCATGTACTCATTTATCATCAATACAGGAATTGGATTAATACCAATCCTAAATCATCATTACATGCATTGGGTTATTACCAATCCTGTGTTATCACTACATGCATTTAGCCTCTGCCATGTATTGGACTCTTCCAAACCTGATTGCACCGCCAGGCATTGGACACTACCAATCCTGATTTCACAGCCAGGCATTGGACTTTAACCAACCCTGATTACAAGCATTACACCTCTGCCAGGTATTGGACTCTAACCAAACCTGATTACACAGCCAGTCATTTGACTCTAATCAATCCTGATTACACAGCTAGGCATTAGACTTTAACCAATCCTGATTATACAACCAGGCATTGGACTTTAACCAATCCTAATTTCACAGCCAAGAATTGGACTTTAACCAATCCTGATTACACAACCAGGCATTGGACTTTAACCAATCCTGATTTCACAGCCAGGCATTGGACTCTAACCAATCCTGATTTCACACCCAGGAATTGGACTCTAACCAATCCTGATTTCACAGCCAGGCATTGGACTTTAACCAATCTTGATTACAGGCATTACACCTCTGCCAGGTGTTGGACTTTAACCAATCCTAATTACATGCATTACACCTCTGCCAGGTATTGGACTTCAACCAACCCTGATTGCACAGTTCATGGAATTTAATTCCTTTAACCCATCATTGATCATCACATACTACTTTAGGCTCTGAACCCTGAGGTTAGCCTACATAGCTTTACACATTCTTTATTGAATACAGTTGTTCCTCTTATAAAGTTTATTAAAACATTATCCTTTCTTATAATAAACTTTTATAATCATTTTGGTACCTCTCACTATGCCATAATTACTCTCATGGCTCATAAGGCCCGTAAAGCATCTTGTCACCTCTCACTAGGCAACATTTAACCATATGGCTCACAAGGCCATTAAACATCTTGTCACCTCTCACTAGGCAACGATAACATATTACTTCATGTAATACAATAGTAACACCTCTATTCCCTCAATAGGGTTAGGGCTTATTATTCATATCATATTATGATTTCTCATGTTCCATTACCCAATTTAGGGTTAAGATTTCCCATCTCACATTAGGATTTCATAATTATCAAAGTATATCAACTTTGAGATGCTAACTGTGAAGTCTTTCATATCTTGATGTATCACTTACCTCATTACTTCCAACTTTCTTAAGTTATCAGCTTATCTTGGATTAAGGTATTTCCCATCTTAATCCTTTCATCCACTAACCTATCACTCTTACCATGAAGTGCATAGGTTACACATAAGAATGGTCCAATTATCTTTAATGATATGAACTCATCTCAGGTTAAGGCATTGCTTACAATAAGCTTGCCTATAATCAACCATTTATGATATTTCACCCTTATAATGTTTTACCCACTGTTTTATTATTAGGGTTCTAGGTTGTCATCATGTTGTTCAAGATTAAGGCTTCATGTATTATAACTTCAATCAGGGTTTCACATACCCTACCCTTTATTAGGGCTTTGGGATTTCACATGCTATCATACTTCATTAGAGTTAGGATTGCATATAGCATCACCCTTCATTAGGCTTCCACATCTCATTACCTATACTTAATGTGTACTATTCGTCCCAACTAGGGATTTCTCATGGCATCACCCTCAATTAGGGTTTATCATGGAATCAAATTCAATTAGGGATTCACATTGAATCAACCTCAATTAGGAATTCACATGGAATCAACCTCAATTAGGGATTCACATTGAATCAACCTCAATTAGGGATTCACATGGAATCAACCTCAATTAGGGATTCACATTGAATCAACCTCAATTAGGGATTCACATTGAATCAACCTCAATTAGGGATTCACATGGAATCAACCTCAATTAGGAATTCACATGGGATCAACCTCAATTAGGAACTCACATTGAATCAATCTCAATTAGGGATTCACATGGAATCAACCTCAATTAAGGTTTTCACTATGGTTACCCACAACCTGGGTCTACTATTCATCTCCAATCAAGGTTTTACATCTCATTTCCCTAAATTGGAGTTTCATATATCATTACCCTAGATTAGGGTTACATCCTCACCCTGGATTAGGGTTTCATTCAAAATTTCCCTCAATTAGGGTTAGAGTTCAATAGCCCTGTCAATTAGGGTTTATGTTCATGATTAGGGTTTCATGATTTCTTTGCTTAAGAATCATACCCTTAATCACCTCATGAATCATATTCATGTATGAACCTCATGCTATCATCTTCTCAACTTGATTAGGTCATATCAACCCTTCAATCAAGTACATACAACTATGATTAACATAGAGTACCACCTCATTGTTCCTATAAGCAATTAGGGTTCATCCCTTAATTGTCACTAATCACTTAGGTACTATTAGGGTTTCAACCTTCTACCTTCATTGATTGTCATTACTAATCATCATGGGATCAATGGATCATTCACCATCTTAATTCTCAAGAGATTCAATCACATTGGACCTCCATTACATAAGGTATCCAATTGATTTGACCAATTGAATCTTCAATTACAATAGGTGTCCAAGTGGATTAACCAATTGAGTCCCCAATTAATTTTGACTACTTGAGCCCCAAACGGTCTTGGTCTTTCAAAGTTCAACGGTTTGAAACCATTTGGTAAAGGTGGTCACTTGAAACTGTTTGCTAAAGCAAGTACTTGAAACCGTTTGCTAAAGCACTCTTAAGATCGATTGGGCCTCAAATGGTTTGGGATCGTTTGGTCCCAAACGGTCTTGAGACCGTTTGGTCCCAAACGGTCTTGAGACCGTTTGGTCCCAAACGGTCTTGAGACCGTTTGGTCCCAAATGGTCTTGAGACCATTTGGACTCAAATGGTCTTGAGACCGTTTGGTCCAAACCTCCTCAAAACCGCATGGACCAAACATGGTCTCCACCTATCAAGTCGATTTGGGGTTCTCAATGTTGATTCCTTCAATCATTGAATTCATGTAACCAATCTTCAATTGGACCCATCAACATACTTCAATTGAGTTAATTAGGTCATCCTTCAACTTATTTGACCCTCAATTAACCTTCAATTGATCATCAATTAGGGTTTGAAACAATTGGATTAGGGTTTGGAATCGATGATCCTTCAACATTAACCAATGTGAAACTAGTTACTTTAAAACTATTGGACCATTATCCAAATTGGGCATGACCTGACCCCAAACGGTCTTGAGGTCATTTGGATGACCTCCAAACGGTCTTGAGACCGTTTTCCCATGTCAACATCAAAATCCAAGTCAATCAATCAAAGTTTGGATCATTGGATTGATCAACAAGTCAGCATTTGATTGCACTTCAACTTAGTACCTTTAAATTTTCAAACACCTAACCATAGTCAACCCTAGACCTCCAAAAGATCTTGGGTGACCCCCAAACGGTCTTGAAACCGTTTGGGTGATCCCCAAATGGTTTTGAAACTATTTGGGTCAATCAACCCAAGTTTCAAACTCAATCACTTATGAAATCAACACTCAACCCGATTAGGGTTTAGGTGATTGATGGACCTTCAACTCATGAACCAATTGGAGTTAATCAATAATAATTGGTGGGTCATTAACCTAGATCATTATGAACAAGTCCCAAAATGGTCAACCCTGGTCAACATCACCAAATGGTCTTAAACTGTTAGCTTCTATGCGGTTTAGTGAAACCGTTTCATTCCAAACGGTTTGAAACCGTTTGCTCCCAAAACACAAACCGTTTGGTCTAGATATTTTGGGAGGTGTGTGATTATGATTATGTCATCATCATCAAGCTCTAGACCCACGAAACCTTCTGTGATTTCCATGGAAATTGCATCAATCAACCAAATCAATAATTGTAAATAGAGAAATGATCATTATTTGATGGGGAATTGAATGCAATAACAAAGTTAGGGTTTCAAGTTATAAAACCCACCTCCATTTGAGCTCCAAAGCTCCATGTTCACGGAAAAAATGGTGGATGTAACTCCCTTCACCATTCCAAGGCTCGTCCTCAAGATTTGAGTGAAAAGGAATGGTTAGAATTGAAGAGGAGATCGAAATAGGAAGAAATCCATAATTTATTTTCGATTTCCACCATGGAATCAAGGTGAAATGGATCAAGAACCTTACCAACAGGTTGGGGGTCGTCCTCCTGACCCTCCCAAGCTCCCTTGGTCGTTTCCCAAGCAAGGAGAAGAAGTGGGGTCGAAAAAACCTTCCATTTGACTTGTAAAAGGTTCTTTTATAAAAATTCAATGAGAGAGAATATGCTTTGCCAAAATCCATTTAATCCCAAAAATGTGGCCTCCTCTTCCCCCTCATCTTCCTTAGGGACGAGGCTATCTTGTTTGCCTCTTATTACTCTCAATTATCCATGATTTAAAGAAAAACAAATTAAGCACCTCAATTCATATTATATTAATATCCATATGTGAGTGGATATTTCTTTTTCTTATAAAAATTGTGTGTGGGTTATCCACTCCCTTGGATATTTTCGTGGTCCTTGAAAGGTTCAAGGATGTCAAACACACATTTGAATCCAACCATTTTAATTTTGGTTGAAGGCCCTTTAATTAATACATTTATTTTTGCCCTAAATCAAATTAGGGGTTCGATTAGGATTAAATCTTGATTATTTTAATATCAAGATTCTCTCTCCTCCAACTTAATTCAAATGAGGCACCCCTCTCATTTTATTTGCTCTACTTGATGCCAAGAAACATTAGGGACCTTATTGAAGTGGTAATTTACATATTGTACCCTGGGTTTTGGGTAAATTACACATTACACCAAAACTAGGTTTTCATGCACATACATTGCTTTATCAGCTCTTTCTTGGTATTCAGGCTTCCATAAGCCATACCTCAGCATCATATTTACTCTCATGATGTTTCAACACATGAGGAACATATTATAATGCACAATTTTCACTTAAACCCCTCAACTTGGGTAATTTGCACTTTAGTCCAAAACAGGCAAAACATTGATTTCAACAATGTTAAAAAAGGACTAGAATTACAACATAAGTTCCTCTTGAGCCCTAATTACTTTTCACAAGATGAGATTAAGAATTTAATCACCTTTCTTAATCAAAACACCTAGGTTTAAAGTATAATCCAGGCCAGGGATGTTACAAATTATAAACCCCTAACAAGGATTTCGTCCTCGAAATCCAGATTAAGGAAGACAGATGTATTTTATTCATCATACTATCTAGTCTTCACATATCATATCCTTATTATAGAGACACCGTAAAATTTTGATCAGCACAAAGTGTTTCCATACAAGATTCTCATAGAATCAACACACAAGGCACATGCCCCACTGTCCCTCATCATTGACTATAGAGTCAACTTTGTGTCAAATAACACTTTTCTTATTCAGAGAAGCATCATACATTCTTTATTAATATCATGTTTATGCAGAGCATAAACCCCTAACATATGATGTTCATATTATTATAATCAGACTAATTTCACAGTTGACCACTCCAGGTAGCCAACCTAACCCATCTGATAACTCTCAGATACCATAATATTTCACCTTGGTATCTATCACATGTGTTGGAAACACATCATATATATCTCTTCCTTTCATCTTGGAACATTAATTGTTTCATATGTCCTCATCTTGGGACCAAAGTCCAACATAACTGATACTTTTCTAAGTATCCATCACATGAACACATTTATCTTATGCACATCAAGTATCCTAAGACCCACTTGATTGCCATGTCCCTGAAAGGAAAGAAAACAAGGATTCATATTCCTCTTATTAATTCATGTATTTTCAACTATTCATGAACCATTTACTCTTTATCTCATCCTAGGTTCCTTGCCTTTAGCATTGGAATTTGTAAGGATGATTGCATGTCATTATCCCTTTCTTTATTATTATCTAGCATGTTTATGATCATCTCATGATCTCATCACATTTCCCATTTCCTCATTATGGGAAAGATCTTTATTATGCTGGCAACATTATTGAATAAGGTTCATCTCCCTCATTCTTATTCTTATCTTATGAGGAGTACACTTTTGGTTCCTCATACAACATGATCATCTGAGATTATCTCAGACTTCTCTTTCTTATGCATGGGATATGACACATTTATTCATTCCATATTTCCGATTTCATGATACTCATTAGATTGTCTCAAAATGACTACTTGATCAGAGCAATAAAAAAGACAACAATCTAAGAGTTTCTATACCCACTTTATCATCAATAGTTGTATACCTGGCCAGGGTATATAAATACTGAGATTAAGTGGTATGCACTTTGTATACTATCATATTCCTTCTTTTCATATTATCACAAGCATAAGGCTTAACATCCCTGGATTTAGTCCAGGCACCTCTTATATACCTCATCTTTTCTTATAGAGGTAAGGACAACATAAAACATTTGTAATGGTTTACTATGCAAAACATAAGTCCTCACATGACTAATCAAGGAAAGTTCAATCAATTCCTTTCTCAGTTAATCCAGGAATTCATAAAATGACATATTTGAATGACATTATCGTGTCTAACTTGTCATAATTCATGAAGTATTCACTGTCTCAGGCTAACTCTACCTCAAAGATTGATTCAACATGCTAAGTTTGAGCACAAACTCACTTTAAGTCCATAAATTCATCATTTCCTTTTGCTTCAACCTGGAGATGCTGATTACAAATCATGTTGATATATAAAACATCATCAGTGGGGTTGGTAATCTAGGTTACACTGCCAATGCTTGATCCACTATACACATTACTATTGCCCTAAATTCTCCAACAGTAATACTTAAAGAAAGATTTTCTTATCATAGATGGATCATCTAGGGGATTCTCAGGCAATTGTCTCTCTCTCGCCTGCTCCCATGCACCTCTTCTTGGTGCAACATTACTGCTCTCAGCAGCAACCTACTCATGTGACCCAGTCATCTTTAAGTTCTTCTTCTCTTATATGAGCAGATGACACTATCAGATACACTAGATGACACCAGAACAGACTCTACTACCTTAGTCCTATGTCTCTGTAGACTCAGCAAACCTAGAGCTCTGATACCACTAAATTGTGGCATCCAACTTATAAAACACAAGATTAATTAAGCGGAAGCGAATCATTTGCAGCGGATTACTGAAAATCACTAAAAATTAAAACTTTTTGCAAAGAAATCCACACATAGGAAATCTTTTTCATCAAGAACCAAAATATAATATTTACATTCTGTTCCATAAGTACACAACCTGTACTATCTCTTCTCGAGGATTACAACATCAGTTGTCCAATTCAACATTATGTACAGACAACATAAAACCTCGAGGCATCAAGCCAAAATCTCGAGTCGATGATGAAAGCACTATCTATAAATCCCAAGGACATGAGAGTATAGAGACGACACATAGGACTACTATATATACAACTAGACAAGTAGTATCTCCACCTGAGATATTACTGCTGTCCTCGATGCTGCTGCTGTTCCTTCTCTGCTAAAGGTTTCCTGCCTCTTTGTCCGTGTCCACCTAAAATCATTGGATCCCACGGGGGTGAGAAAATTGTAAATTGCCCCAGCGGGAGATATAACTCTCTGCCAAAACATTGTATTGCAATTTAAAGATATGAAACTGAGCAGAGGTTAAACAGTTTTCTCAACTTTGTAAGCATTGCAACTATTTAAAATAGAGCAATATATCATCTATTCTTTTAAATAAGGAATAGGAATGACATGTATATCATTTATTCAACATGTTATACCATCATATCAAACTTTTCTTATGACACTCATCATCTTTTTATGTCACCCATGAAACATTCTTGTTTCATTATGTTGGCCTTAGCCAACATGTTAAACAAATAAAGAGATACATCTACCATGTACTCATTTATCATCAATACAAGAATTGGATTGATACCAATCCTAAATCATCATTACAGGCATTGGGTTATTACCAATCCTATGTTATCACTACAGGCATTTAGCCTCTGCCATGTATTGGACTCTTCCAAACCTGATTGCACCGCCATGCATTGTACACTACCAATCCTGATTTCACAGCTAGGCATTGGACTTTAACCAACCCTGATTACATGCATTACACCTCTGCCAAGTATTGGACTCTAACCAAACCTGATTACACAGCCAGGCATTTGACTCTAACCAATCCTGATTACACAGCCAGGCATTGGACTTTAACCAATCCTGATTATACAGCCATGCATTGGACTTTAACCAATCCTGATTTCATATCCAGGTAATGGACTTTAACCAATCCTAATTACATAGCTAGGCATTGGACTTTAACCAATCCTGATTTCACAGCCAGGCATTGGACTCTAACCAATCCTGATTTCACAGCCAAACATTGGACTCTAACCAATCCTGATTTCACAGCCAGTTATTGGACTTTAACCAATCCTGATTACATGCATTACACCTCGGCTAGGTATTGGACTTTAACCAATCCTGATTACAAGCATTACACCTCTGCCAGGTATTGGACTTTAACCAACCCTGATTACACAGTTCATGGAATTTAATTCCTTTAACTCATCATTGATCATCACATACTACTTTAGGTTATGAACCCTGAGGTTAGCCTACATAGCTTTACACATTATTTATTGAATATAGTTGTTCCTCTTATTAAGTTTATTAAAACATTATCCTTTCTTATAATAAACTTTTATAATCATTTTGGTACCTCTCACTATGCCATAATTACTCTCATGGCTCGTAAGGCCCATAAAGCATCTTGTCACCTCTCACTAGGCAACATTTAACCATATGGCTCACAAGGCCATTAAACATCTTGTCACCTCTCACTAGGCAACGATAACATATTACTTCATGTAATACAATAGTAACACCTCTATTCCCTCAATAGGGTTAGGGCTTACTATTCATATCATATTATGATTTCTCATGTACCATTACCCAATTTAGGGTTAAGATTTCCCATCTCACATTAGGATTTCATAGTTATCAAAGTATATCAACTTTGAGATGCTAACTGTGAAGTCTTTCATATCTTGATGTATCACTTACCTCATTACTTCCAACTTTCTTAAGTTATCAGCTTATCTTGGATTAAGGTATTTCCCATCTTAATCCTTTCATCCACTAACCTATCACTCTTACCATGAAGTGCATAGGTTACACATAAGAATGGTCCAATTATCTTTAATGATATGAACTCATCTCAAGTTAAGGCATTGCTTACAATAAGCTTGCCTATAATCAACCATTTATGATATTTCACCCTTATAAGGGTTTACCCACTATTTTATTATTAGGATTCTGGGTTGTCATCATGTTGTTCAAGATTAAGGCTTCATGTATTATAACTTCAATCAGGGTTTCACATACCTTTACCCTTTATTAGGGCTTTGGGATTTCACATGCTATCATACTTCATTAGAGTTAGGATTGCATATAGCATCACCCTTCATTAGGCTTCCACATCTCATTGCCTATACTTAATGTTTACTATTCGTCCCAACTAGGGATTTCTCATGGCATCACCCTCAATTAGGGTTTCTCATGGAATCAACTTCAATTAGGGATTCACATTGAATCAACCTCAATTAGGAATTCACATGGAATCAACCTCAATTAGGGATTCACATTGAATCAACCTCAATTAGGGATTCACATGGAATCAACCTCAATTAGGGATTCACATTGAATCAACCTCAATTAGGGATTCACATGGAATCAACCTCAATTAGGAATTCACATGGGATCAACCTCAATTAGGAATTCACATGGAATCAACCTCAATTAGGGATTCACATTGAATCAACCTCAATTAGGGATTCACATGGAATCAACCTCAATTAAGGTTTTCACTATGGTTACCCACAGCCTGGGTCTACTATTCATCTCCAATCAAGGTTTTACATCTCATTTCCCTAAATTGGAGTTTCATATATCATTACCCTAGATTAGGGTTACATCCTCACCCTGGATTAGGGTTTCATTCAAAATTGCCCTCAATTAGGGTTAGAGTTCAATAGCCCTGTCAATTAGGGTTTATGTTCATGATTAGGGTTTCATGATTTCTTTGCTTAAGAATCATACCCTTAATCACCTCATGAATCATATTCATGTATGAACCTCATGCTATCATCTTCTCAACTTGATTAGGTCATATCAACCCTTCAATCAAGTACATACAACTGTGATTAACATAGAGTACCACCTCATTGTTCCTATAAGCAATTAGGGTTCATCCCTTAATTTTCACTAGTCACTTAGGTACTATTAGGCTTTCAACCTTGTACCTTCATTGATTGTCATTACTAATCATCATTGGATCAATGGATCATTCACCATCTTAATTCTCAAGAGATTCAATCACATTGGACCTCCATTACATAAGGTATCCAATTGATTTGACCAATTGAATCTTCAATTACAATATGTGTCCAAGTGGATTAACCAATTGAGTCCTCAATTAATTTTGACTACTTGAGCCCCAAACGGTCTTGGTCTTTCAAAGTTCAACGGTTTGAAACCATTTGGTAAAGGTGGTCACTTGAAACCGTTTGCTAAAGCAAGTACTTGAAACCGTTTGCTAAAGCACTCTTAAGATCGATTGGACCTCAAACGGTTTGGGATCGTTTGGTACCAAATTGCCTTGAGACCATTTGGTCCAAACCTCCTCAAAACTGCATGGACCAAAGATGGTCTCCACCTATCAAGTCGATTTGGGGTTCTCAATGTTGATTCCTTCAATCATTGAATTCATGTAACCAATCTTCAATTGGACCCATCACCATACTTCAATTGAGTTAATTAGGTCATCCTTCAACTGATTTGACCCTCAATTAACCTTCAATTGATCATCAATTAGGGTTTGAAACAATTGGATTAGGGTTTGGAATCGATGATCCTTTAACATTAACCAATGTGAAACTAGTTACTTTAAAACTATTGGATCATCATCCAAATTGGGCATGACCTGACCCCAAAGGGTCTTGAGGTCGTTTGGATGACCTCCAAATGGTCTTGAGACCGTTTTCCCATGTAAACATCAAAATCCAAGTCAATCAATCAAAGTTTGGATAATTGGATTGATCAACAAGTCAACATTTGATTGCACTTCAACTTAGTACCTTTAGATTTTCAAACACCTAACCATAGTCAACCCTAGACCTACAAACGGTCTTGGGTGACCCCCAAACGGTCTTGAGACCGTTTGGGTGATCCCCAAACGGTCTTGAGACCGTTTGGGTGATCCCCAAATGGTTTTGAAACCGTTTGGGTCAATCAACCCAAGTATCAAACTCAATCACTTATGAAATCAACACTCAACCCGATTAGGGTTAGGTGATTGATGGACCTTCAACTCATGAACCAATTGGAGTTAATCAATAATAATTGGTAGGTCATTAACCTATATCATTATGAACAAGTCCCCAAATGGTCAACCCTGGTCAACATCACCAAACAATCTTAAACTGTTAGCTTCTATGCGGTTTAGTGAAACCGTTTCATTCCAAACGGTTTGAAACCGTTTGCTCCCAAAACACAAACCGTTTAGGCATTTGATTGAAACCGTTTGGTCTAGATATTTGGGGAGGTGTGTGCTTATGATGATTTCATCATCATCAAGCTCTAGACCCATGAAACCTGCTGTGATTTCCATGGAAATTGCATCAATCAACCAAATCAATAATTGTAAATAGAGAAATGATCATTATTTGATGGGGAATTGAATGCAATAACAAAGTTAGGGTTTCAAGTTATAAAACCCACCTCCAATTGAGCTACAAAGCTCCATGTTCATGGCAACAATGGTGGATGCAACTCCCTTCACCATTCCAAGGCTCGTCCTCAAGATTTGAGTGAAAAGGAATGGTTAGAATTGAATAGGAGATTGAAATAGGAAGAAATCCATAATTTATTTTTGATTTCCACCATGGAATCAAGGTGAAATGGATCAAGAACCTTACCAACAGGTTGGGGGTCATCCTACTGACCCTACCAAGCTCCCTTGGTCGTTTCCCAAGCAAGGAAAAGAAGTGGGGTCGAAAAAGCCTTCCATTTGACTTGTAAAAGGTTCTTTTATAAAAATTCAATGAGAGAGAATATGCTTTGCAAAAATCCATTTAATCCCAAAAATGTGGCCACCTCTTCCCCATCATATTCCTTAGGGAATAGGATATCTTGTTTGCCTCTTATCCTCTCAATTATCCATGATTTAAAGAAAAGCAAATTAAGCACCTCAATTCATATTATATTAATATCCATATGTGAGTGGATATTTCTTTTTCTTATAAAATTGTGTGTGAGTTATCCACTCCCTTGGATATTTTCGTGGTCCTTGCAAGGCTCAAGGATATCACACACACATATGAATCCAACCATTTTAATTTTAGTTGAAGTCCCTTTAATTAATACATTTATTTTTCCCTAAATCAAATTAGGGTTTCAATTAGGATTAAATCTTGATTATTTTAATATCAAGATTCTCTCTCCTCCAACTTAATTCAAATGAGGCGCCCCTCTCATTTTATTTGCTCTTATTGATCCCAAGAAATATTAGGGACCTTATTGAAGTGGTAATTTACATATTGCACCCTGGGTTTTGGGTAAATTGCACATTACACCAAAACTAGGTTTTCATGCACATGCATTGCTTTATCAGCTCTTTCTTGGTATTCAGGCTTCCATAAGCCATACCTCAATATAATATTTACTCTCATGATGATTCAACACATGAGGAACATATTATCATGCACAATTTGCACTTAAACCCCTCAACTTGGGTAATTTGCACTTTAGTCCAAAACAGACAAAACATTGATTTCAACAATGTTCAAAAAGGACTAGAATTGCAACATAAGTTCCTCTTGAGCCCTAATTACTTTTCACAAGATGAGATTAAGCATTTAATCAACTTTGTTAATCAAAACACCTAGGGTTAAAGTATAACCCAGGTCAGGGATGTTACAAGAACACTGACCAATTTCATTGCAATTATTACATGATCTGCTAGCCTTGGAACTAGAGGATTCTTCATTGAAAATTGAAGGTCCTTTGTCTTTGTTGTTCCTTTGTCTAGTATCAAGTCCAAATCCATCTCTACCCATTTGTTCGATAGTATGATCTAGGATTTGATTAAGATTCTTTTTATCATCTAAGAATATTTGCATATAAGATCTCAAACTATGATTATCATGCATAAGAGAAGCAATCGTAGAAGACAATTGATTGATATTATCTCTAGCATGTAAAAAATCAATTTCTAAGAAAACAACATTGGTCATATAGGAATATTTATCAATATGAAGAGCAACAACATTATTCTCTCTACTAGTAGAACTAGAATAAGATTGAAAGACATTGATTTTAGTAAGAAAGGAAACATTTTATTTTCCAAACAAAGCAATATTATAAAGATAAACACTATTTTCATATTCCAATCCTTGCAAAACAAAATCTTTGTCCTCATTCAGAATTCTTCATTCTCTTGAGCTCTTTCTCTTCTTCTCTTTCTTCTTCCTCTTGCTTGTCAAGTATAACTTCATGGGCTTGAAGATTTCCTATGAGTTCCTCAATAGGAATATCACCAAGAGACTTTTCTTCTTCAATGGATATCACCTTGGATTCCCACCTCATGGGGAGATTCCTAAGGATCTTTGAGTTGATCTCTCGTCTAGCCATGGGATGATATAGAACGGCATGACCATTTACAATGGTGTTGAGCCTTGAGCACCTCTCGGATACCCTCTCCTCCTTTCCCATCTTGAAGTTTTCAAGGAGGCCTTTGAGCATGTAGACTTTTCTTTCCATCACTTGCTTTGCCCCCTCATAAGTGACACATAGCTTTCTCCATACCTTAGAGGCCATATCATAAGAGGAAATATGATTGGACTCGATAGGGGACATGGAGGCATAGAGAATGTTGATGACTCTTACATTCAAGGTTGATTTCTTCAAAGTAGCTTCATCACATCCTTCTATATTTGTCCCTGGTAGCTTGTATGGAAGATCCACCATTCTCCATAGCTTAAGACTTGATCATTGGATGTAGTATTGTAACCTTATCTTTCAATAGAGGAGGTGATGCAACCCTATTTTAGGATTCCATCCTGTACCATTTTGCATGATAATCACATCTAAACAGTTTAGATTACAAGTTTTTCCCCTAAATGTGATCTTTTATGATAAATACACTTATGTCTCCTTTTGTGCGTATTTCAGGGCACTTATGCAAGCATTGATGCATGGGAGAGAGATGAAGGATGTCTATGGGGTCTTACAACCCAAGAAATGGATCTACCTCTTCCCCGAGCTGTCCTTGGATGCACAAGATAATTCAAAGCAAAAGGAGGCTAGATGAAGAAGATGGAGTAAAGATCAACACTAAAATGCCCAAA
Source organism: Alisma plantago-aquatica (assembly GCA_963693085.1). Lineage (NCBI taxonomy): Eukaryota > Viridiplantae > Streptophyta > Magnoliopsida > Alismatales > Alismataceae > Alisma > Alisma plantago-aquatica. The sequence continues at coordinate 1,303,298,049 of OY856409.1, forward strand.
ACGGCTGTGGTACATCCACCACGGCCATGATAATTTATGCACAAAAAGCTCCAAAACCAATAGGGAAAGTGCTTGTTTTACACATGAATGACCACCGCCGTGAAGCCAAAAATGGATGTGGTCACTGAAGACCCCACGACCGTGGCCCCCAGAATGGCCGTGGCCAGCACACTCTAACTCGCCCGTGGCAAATTATGCACAAAGGTTCCCAAAATCAATATGGAAGTGGTCCATTTTACACGTGAATAACCACGATCATGGCCATCACCACAACCGTGGTCCTTGAAGACTGCCTCGCCTGTGGCACGCCCCACACCCGTGGCGAACTGAAGACAAGACGACCTCCAAGCTACCTCACCCGTGGCCTCCTCCTCTAACACACCATGGTACCCCACACGACTGTGGCACCCCTTACCCAGCACGACCGTGGCACACCACCATGGCTGTGGTCACCACATATACTTAACACTTCCACTCCATTCCACATACCGTGTCATGCAACCCCCACCATAGCCGTGGCACCTCAACATGGCAATGGTGACTACCTAACCCTACCCATTTTCACCACTATTTTTCCTACATTGCCGCTACTTACCCTAGTGCTTCCCCACAACCTATATATATAGATAGGTGGCGGCCACAACATGGAGGTTACACTCCTCCAACTACCATTACTCCTCCTCACCCTCTCTTGAGCATTCATTGCATTCCCCTTGCATTTATGCTCTCCACCCACCATTTCCACCTCATTTCCACCATAGAAACCTAGTTTTCTAGGTTTTCTACCATAACCCCCTCCATTTTCATGCCCATCATCCACTTTGGAGGAAGGAGGTCACCCTACAACAACTAGGAGGTGAAGAAGGAGGATCTACTTCAAGCTCCATGGAATCCTATCCCCTTCTTCTTATTTCTTTTGCCTTTTCTTTGATTATGTCTAGATAAGCCCCTAGTGGTGGGCTGTTTGGGGTATAAATGTGACTCTGATACCATGTTGGGGGAGAATAATTTGTAATGAACATACTTTTATTCTATGATGATTGCCTTTGCTTCTATCTCATTTCCCATTATCTTACATGTGGTTTTTTCTCCTAAACATAAATTTCTTGCTTTGCGATGTTTGATGACACTTAGCTTCTAGGAGGAATTGGAATGTATGTAGCAATCTTAGGAATGGCTCCTAGGTCCAATTAGTGAATCCCTAGCTAGACCCCTTTATCCCTACATACATATCCCTCCTTCTACAAGTGAGTGTGAGATCTAAGTAGCTAGTGTAAGTGTGATTAATGCAATTTCCTAAAACTTTCCAAAGGCTAGATGGCTAGTAGCATGAGGTGAAAAACCCTCATCTCCACTCCCATTCCTACCCTTGATTCTCAATTGTCTTAATACAACTTTCCCTAGAAACCTAGACTTGATAAGTACTACTAGAATTACACCTAACCCTAGTTCTCCAACTACTAGTATATGGTACATTCTAATAGCACTTACCTTGTTGTTTGGTTTGGTAATCTAGATTGAATTGTGATAATTGCATGCCATGTTGACACCCTCAACTTATATCAAATCACATTCCCAAATGGTCCACCTACCTAATCCATTGCTTGAAACCCACCTTACCCTCCTTGCTTGTTAATACTAGTGTAACTTAATTGTCTTTGTTTCTTATAGTTAATTGCTTAGTCTTGCTAGTTGGGGTTAATCTAGATCCTTGCTTGCTTTAGTGTTTAACTTAGTTCTCATTTGCTAATTTCCTTGCTAGAGTAGAGTAGACCATCTTGGTTTTGTTTAGTTGCTTGCTTAATCTAGCTTCTTAGACCTAATTTTCTTAGGATAACTTTTGGTAATCTAGTTTTCATATTGCCTTTACTTATTAGTTGCATAGTGTAATCAAACCAAACCCCCTTTTAAACCCTTCAACCCTAGTCTCCACTTTAGGAATATAGCCAACGCCATCTAAACTCTAGTGCCCCCTCTATCTTTGTGGTTTGACCCCCATTACTTGCCTCTCACCTATACTATAACATGCCCCCATGCGCTTGTTGGAGCATATTTTAGTGTTGTGAGTGAACCTATTTAAGGGAAATCTTATAAATATCAAAAGACCACACGTGCGTACAAAACAACACCAAGATTTCTGGCTCCGTTGCTGGGGATTGAGGCACTCATCCTAGCTATATAGTGTAGCTTAGCCTTTCCTATTGCCCTCATCATTGCTATTCTTTATTCTTTGTTCACTTTTGCATATTGCCATTCTAACTTAGTTTCTTGTTGTTTGTTTGTGTATTGTTCCGGTGACAACTATGCATGTGCCATACATGTTCTACTTGTACCGACTTGGTGTTGTAAGACCCCGATATAGGTAGGAGGAGACGCCAAAGCTACCGCAAGAAACACCAAGCAACTGACATGGTAGAAAACAACCCTCAAGGAAATGCTCAACATCCGCCTCAACCCAACCGCTCCCTCCATGAGTATTACACCCTGAGGAACTACAGTTCTCCCATTGCAACCCTTGTTGATCAAATGCCGGGGCAACAATTCTCCATTCCACCCGCACTCCTTGGACTCCTCCCTACCTACTATGGGATGGAGAATGAAAATCCCTACCATCATATTGATGCCTTCCTTGAGACTTGTTCCACCTTCCGCACCCCCACTGCTACTGATGACTCCATCCGAAGGACTCTCTTACCTTTCTCTCTAAAGGAAAAGGCTAAAGAATGGTACATTTCAAAGCCGAAGCTGGTGACTTGGAATGCGGTCAAAAATGAGTTTCTCAAGAAGTTCTTTCCAATTTCCAAACTGACTCACATGAGAAGATGTATCACCACCTTTGCCCAAAAGGAAAATGAACCTTTCCACAGGGTGCGGGAAAAATTCCAAAAGCTCCTTTGTGACTACTCCCATCATGAGGTACCATTGTGGCAGCTGGTCCAAGCCTTCTACATCGGGCTTGAAGAGTTAAGCTAGAACAATGTTGACCCATCATGTGGAGGCACATTCATGGAAAAGCCACCTGAGGAGTCGTGACCATTGTTTGAACACCTTATTGAAAATTCTTGCCATCGAGTTTCTACTAAAGGGGAACAGTGTAGTCGGAACTATGTCCCTCCACCTCCTCCCGTAGCTCCAGCCCAGACCGCTGCCAACCCTGACATGATGAAGATGATGGCAGACATGATGAATATGATGAAGAGCCAAGCTGGTGGTTCTTCTAGTCAATCCACCATGGCGGTTGAAGCCGAAGAAGAGGAAGTTCATTCTTTTCACTCTTTTGGCAACCAAAACAATCAAGATCCTATGTCCAACACTTACATTCTTGAGTGGAGAAACCATCCTAATTTTTCATGGAAACAATAAAATGAAGATGGTCAAGGACAAAGGCAACCAAGGCCAAGATATAGCTCCAAGTTTGAAGATGAAGTGCTTGGAAGATTGAGAAGTTTGGATGAGGTGAAGAAAGATGTATCCTCTCATGGGATATCTATCAGTCATCTTGAGAAAAAATTGGACCAAATATCTCTTTCACTTTCTAGGAGGGAGGAAGAGAGACTCCAATTCCAACCAATGCCAAATCCAAACAATGATGGCACTTTTATAAGAAATGCTCAAAGTTCAGAAGCTCCACCTTCATATCAAGCACCACCAAATCCCTATGCTCCACCACCTCCTCAAGCTCCTCTCAACTATCAATATGCTCCACCCCCACCTCACTCATACCAACAACCCCCTCCGCAATATCACCCTCATCCACAACAACCGCAACCACCACAACAACAACAACCACAACCGCAATTCATCCTTCAAAATCCCAACTGACCCCACCAAAGACCACCACCACCTTAACAGCCACAACCAAATCTACAAGCTTCCTATTCCTCTACCCATGACCATGTAAGGGTGGTGATGGTTTTGAGGAGTGGACGAACTTTGAAGCAGTCTTGTGATACTATTGTTGATAGAGCAGCTAGTGAGGATAGAGGTGATACTATGATTAGATAGGTTGATACTGAGATCCAGCTTGATGATACTGTGATGGAAACTAGAGTTGATACCATGGCACCGAGCAGTGATAATGTGATACCATGATTCCTATGATTTCAGTTGATGATTCTATTGATCTGAGCCATTTGGGAGCCCAACTTCTCCCATTTCCTGATGCTCTTAAGGAGCCTTCTGTTGAGAGAAGAAAGAAGAAACATACTGAAGATATCATGGAAACCTTCAAACAAGTGAAGATAAACATTCCTTTTCTTGATGAGGTCAAGCAAATCCCTTCCTATGATAAGTTTCTAAAAGATTTGTGCACTTTTATAAGAAAGACAATGGGGAGAACACCTAAGAAAGTCAAGCTCACCGAGTAAGTGAGCTCAATTCTGCAACACATCATTCCAAGAAAGAGAAAAGACCCTGGTACTCCCATCATTTCATGCTACATTGGGTCACATCGCATAAACCAAGCCCTTCTAGACATGGGTTCTAGCATTAACTTGATGCCGTATGATGTGTTTGTTGAGCTCCAAATGGGACAATTAGGTCCGACTCATTGTACTTTGTATTTGGATGACCGATAAGTGAAGACGCCTAGAGGGCGTGTGGATGATGTGCTAGTTAGAATTGATGATGAGACTTCTGCTTTCTTCCCCACTGACTTCATTGTTTTATATATGGAAAAGGACACAAGAAGAGTACCTATCATCTTGGGGAGGCCCTTCTTAGCTACAGCTGATGCAGTGATCTATGTGAGAACCGAGACTATGTATGTGACATTCATGCACATGAAGATCCGGTTGAACATCTTTAAATCTTCATCCACAACCAAGGTGATAGGAGCCACTGAAGAAGATTGCTATCTTGTTGAATGCCTTGATGAGATTGTAGAGGAGTGCCTACCTGTGTGGATTCAGACTGCCACTCAAGGTAGAGGTTTAGATCCAATAGTTGAGTTCCCCGATGATGATGATGAAGAGGATGGAGTGAACGAGCTGGCCTTGGTGGCTGCAAGCGACCTCCCATCAATTTCTGAACCATTAAAGAACTCTCTTGAAGAACCTCCAACTCTTGAGCTAAATTCACTCCCATAAGGATTGAAGTATGCTTTTCTAGGCTCCAATGACACCCTCCCAATGATCATTTCTTCCATTCTCTCTCCGGAATAAGAAGAGTCATTGATGAAAGTCCTGAAGAAAAACATCCTGGCCATTGGTTGGTCCATTGCTGATTTGAGGGGTATTGACCCCTCCATTTGTGTGCATAAGATCTATTTGGAGGATGATGCAAGGACGACCTACCAAATGCAAAGGCGGTTGAACCCAAAACTGAATGAAGTTGTAACTCAAGAGGTTATGAAGTTGTTAGATGCTGGGATTATTTATCCAATTTCTGATAGCACATGGGTGAGTCCCATCCAAGTTGCACCAAAGACGGGTGGGATCACAATGGAAGAGAAATGTAGACAGTGAGATTATGCCTATTAGAGAACAATCAAAATGGAGAATGTGTGTTGACTACATGAAGATCAATGAGAAAACTAAGAAGGACCACTATACTCTTCCATTTCTTGATCAGATTCTGGAGAGGTTGGCGGGGAAACATTTCTATTGTTTTCTTGATGGATACTCCTGGTACTTCCAAATTGCTGTGCATCCTACGGACCAAGAAAAGACAACATTCACTTGCCCTAGTGGCAATTTTGCTTATCGTAGAATGCCATTTGGGCTGTGCAATGCCTCTTTTACTTTTTAGAGATGCGTGACCTCAATATTCACCGATATGCTTGATTCATTGCTTGAAGTGTTCATGGATGATTTCTTGATTTTTGGTAAAACCTTTGATGAGTGTTTTCTCCATTTGGTTGCCATTCTTGAGAGATGTGTCAAGGTTCGTCTCATGCTATCTTGGGAGAAGAGCCATTTCATGGTACCTAAAGGCATCGTTCTGAGCCATCAGGTTTCAAGAGGTGGCATTGAGGTGGATAGGGCCAAGGTGGGACTCATTTCTACTCTCACCATTTCTTCCATCGTAAGACATGTCAGGTCTTTCTTGGGACATGCATGTTTCTATCTCTGCTTCATCAAAGATTTTAGCAAGATCCCGAGACCTCTCTATCACTTGTTGGAGAAAGATGTTGAGTTTCACATTGATGACAAGTGTGTTGAAGCCTTCAACTACTTGAAGGAAAAGCTCATTTCTACTCCTATGATGCAGCCTCCAGACTTCTATTTCCCATTTGAGATCATGACCGATGCATCATACATGGTAGTGGGGGCTGTGCTGGGCCAAAGAGTTGGCCAGATTCTGCATACCATCTATTATGCCAGCAAGACTCTAGATGAAGAACAAAGAAACTACAAAACTACCGAAAAAGAGTTGCTTGCAGTTATCTTTTCTCTTGTCAAGTTTAGATCACATCTTTTACAAAACAAGGTGATTATATACACGAACCATGCTATATTGAAATACCTAATGGCAAAGAAAGACTCAAAGCCAAGGTTGATCCATTGGATATTGTTTCTTCAAGAGTTCGGTATTGAGATTGTAGACAGGAAGGAGTAGAAAATTCTACCGCCGACCATCTTTCCCCAATTGAAGCACCTTTTGATGACACAAGTAGAATCAATGCCGCATGAGTAGCTATTCCTACTCTCATCCACTCAAAGGGCATGGTATAAACACATAGCTAACTTCTTAGCTAGTGGAAGGATACCAAACACTTGGATGAGGGAGGAAAGAAAAAGGTTGTTTTCTATGGCCAAAATTATGTTTGGTATGATCCTCACCTATTCAAATATTGCCCCGACTAACTTAATTAGAGATGTGTTCCAGAGATGGAGCAACAAGAAATTCTATCTATGTGCCATTTCAGAGTTTGTGGGGGTCATTTTGGTGGAAAACACACCGCTGCCAAGGTTCTCCAAAGTGGACTCTATTGGCCTTCCTTGTTTAAAGACTCTCATGAATTTTTCAAGTGTTGTTTGAAGTGCCAAAAGGTGGGCACTATCTCTAAGAGGGACATGATGCCTTTATCACCCATTCATGTGGTGGAGGTGTTTGATGTTTGGGGGATTGACTTCATGGGTCCTTTTCCTCCCTCTTTTAGATATGTCTACATTTTGGTTGCCATTGATTATGTGTCAAAGTGGATCGAGGCTGTTGCAACAAGGACAAATGATCACAAGGTGGTGTGTGACTTCGTGAAATCCAATATCTTTACCGGTTTGGTATTCCAAGAACATGATTGGTGATGGGGGAAGTCACTTCATCCATCACACCTTTTAAAGATTGCTTAAGAAACATGAAGTGAATCATCATGTGGCTACTCCTTACCACCCCCAAACGAGTGGTCAAGTTGATTTGGCCAAGCGGGAGATAAAGTGAATCATCATGTGGCTACTCTTTACCACCCCCAAATGAGTGATCAAGTTGAGTTGGCCAAGCAGGAGATAAAGCTCATTCTAGAAAAGACGGTGAGACCAGACACAAGGATTGGTCACTATGTCTTACTGAAGCTTTATGGGCCTACAAGACTGCATACAAAGCCCCGATTGACACCACACCGTTCAAGCTTGTTTATGGCAAAAGATGCCATTTTCTGGTTGAGATGCAACACAAGGCATTATGGGCTTTGAAGATCATGGACTTTGATAGAGAGAATGCTGGAATGAAGAGAAAGTTTTAGATGAATGAATTAGAGGAGATGCGCCATTAAACTTATGAAATGTACAAGTGCTACAAAGAGAGAACAAAGTTTATACATGACAAGATGATCAAGAAGAAAGACTTTGAGCGTGGAAAGTGGGTATGGCTGTATAACTCAAGGATGAAGTTCTTTCCCAGGAAACTCCGGTCTAGATGGGAATGACATTATCTAATAAAAAAAGTGTATCCATCCAGAGATGTGTTGATTTGTGAGAAATAAGGAGCTAAAGAATTCACCATGAATGGTCAAAGGTTGAAATCAGTTGTGGAAGTAGGTACAGACAAACAAATCAAAGTTTTAATACTGTGATGCTAGTGGAGGAACATCAGGTTGATGAGGATATGTGCTTGAATGTACATGAGAGAGATATTTACTTCAAAGATGCGTTGGGAATCCCACAAGGATGAATGACTTCAAGAATCAATAGGCCTGGATGAAGGCGTAAAATTTAGCGCTAGTGGGAGGCAACCTACCTAGGTTTGAGAACTTTTTCACCCAACCTTCTCTTTTTGATACTTTTGTTTTCTTTTCCACAAAATACACACACACACTTGTTCTTGATAATTTTTGTTTGAGTTTTGATGAGATACAGGTAACAGGTTGAAGAGAGAGATAGAAAGGGAAAGTCATGGTTATTGAAGATTAAATGTGGCCAAGAATATTTTTTTTTGCAAAGAGATCACAATTTTCGATTTTGAGTTGATAAATTACTGCATGAAGAACCACCACGACCATGATGCCTCAAAACAGCCATGGCGATTGAAGTGCAAAACCTCAAGAAAGTTATAACAACTCCACCAAATTTGTGAAGGAATGACCACGACCATGGTGAATAAAATGGCAGTGGCACATGCTAAAGAACACGACCGTGGCCCTCATCACAGTCGTGGAAACATGAGATCACCACGACCGTGGTGAATTAAAAGCAAAAATTCAAAGAAGTTATAAGGATGAAGGAGATTTTGTACATGAATGGCCACAGCCGTGGTGAACCACCACGACTGAGGCGGGAGGAGCACACCACAACTATGGAGAGAGTCGATCTACAACCATCTCCACCCCCACCACGACCGTACACCCACCACGACCATGCTACCAAACCCCCACCATGATCGTGGCGACCAACCACGGCCGCAGCGGGACCCGACCCCATACTTTTTCACTTAAACTCCACAAAACACCACAAACCCTATCACTTAAAAACACATTTACAAGACTCCATAATGCCCATGGCGACGTGCTCCACCCACAACACCTACAATCTTGCTTCTCCAGCTCAAATCCTCGAAGAAATTGACCTCCAATCACTTTCTACACCTCCACCACCTCTCCCTCTACCATTTCCACCCCAAAATCTCCACCAATTGAGCATCCATCTACATTTTTGTTCTCCACCTCACCTACAGCCGCCCCACACAAAAATCCACCAAAATCCATCCATTTTCTTCCAAAACCTCCAACCAATCCATCCTCCACCATCCAAGCAATCATCTTAGCCATTTCCACCCACCAATTAACCTCCATTTCACCTTCTCCACAAAAATCCGAATTTCAAAGCCCTATCACCACCTCCATATCCAAAAAAAAAATGAAGGGAATTACTAAGGCAATGAAGAAAGGGGCTCAAAAGAGCCTTGAGGTGATCATCGGAGGCAAGTTTCACACCAAGAGAGCCTCTTCCCAAGTCTCCATGCCTTCCCACACCCCTTCACCATCTAATTCCATTGCCCAATCACTTCCTCGCTCAATGTCCCTGAGTGCTTCCCACACCTGATCATGCGACATCCATTACATCACTGATAAGACATATAGGGAAGAGGAGGAGGAGGAAGCATCAGAGGACAACATCGACGACATGATTGATGAGGCTGACCCAAAGGTCATAACCCACCAAAAGTGGGGCAAGGGGACTGCAACCCCATCTTCATCAAGGCTGCCTCCAAGGACTACGCCGAAACAACACTCTACCTCCTCATTGGGGGAGAGACTGCAGTAGAAGCCATGAGCAAGGCGACAATTGATGACAGAAGAAGAGGATCAACCACAATGATACCCCGAGCAATGGGTACTGCTAAATCTTGACACAAGCTTGGGGTCAAGATCCTATAGAGTTGAAGAATATGATGATGATATTGTTGATGAGGAAATGGATACTGATTCAGAAGACACTCTGGCATACTTGGAGGCAGATAGGTTGAAGGGGTTTGGTAAAGCTCATGAGGGAATGACTTATGGCAAAGGACAGAGAAAGATGAAGATCACACCCATCTACCCCGAGTGCATGTCTAGGAGAGTGTTCTCCACTAGATACGAGTGTGAAAAGGTAATTGAAGACCAAGGAATCAAAGAAACTGTGGTAAGGAGGCAGAAGCGAGTTGGTTTGTGGAAGGTGCTCTTCACATCACAAACCACCTATGTTGAGTTGACTCATCATTTTTTTGCCACATTAGAGAAGATCAAGGACAAAGGGGAGGAAGCTATCAAGTTCTCTATGTTCAACAAAATTTATACTTTGACTGCTTCTGAACTAAATTGCATATTTGCAAAGGATCCTCAAGAAATTGAAAAGATGGGTGATGGCTTAATTGAGAGGGAGATTGATGAATATTCATCATGTTATTCATTTTCCATCTTGAACTCATTTTTTACTTAATACATCCAATTTCACTCACTAAATATCACAAGGTATCACAAAGTGCAAAATTACTTGATTGATTTATTTTTCAGGGTTTTTATTGAGTTTATGTTGATTTTATGCAGATCATTATCAGGTTCAACCATCAGATGTCACCTACCTCCATCCAACCCTAATCCACTACAATCACCACCATTTGATCTTCATCTCAAACAACTATCATCCACATCAAACCCTAATGAGTAGGACCCTCCTTTATTTGCCCTTGATCTACCCTCACTCATCCTTGGTCTTGACCATAAGGTCTCACCCATACGGTTTCATCCATATGGTATCAAGACCGTATAGCGTTTGGATCACTGTCATTTAATACCGTTTGGGCTTCTATCTCTCCACACCATTGGATCTTAGATCTACGACCCCCGTTCATTTGGGCAAATGGTCTGCCCTATCGTTCCCCTCCTAACGGTCCCTCAAGACCGTATGAGCTACCTCATCTCAAGAGCATTTGAGAAATATCGAACCCGGATCGATTGCCGCCTCCGCCTTCATTTTCTTTGTCCGTCATCTTCAACCACATGAACCCTAGCTCCACCTACAGCGTCAGCATCTCTGCGACCTGCAACCACCTCCTTTTCCCTAACCACCTATGTGTCTCCTTGCGGTCTTCTTCAACTGACTGCTGACATGCCAGCAACATCGACACCTCCTCTCCTTCTTCCTCTTCCTTCCACCCGACCTATAACCCTAGCAGCACCTGCAATCGCTTATCTACCACCATCGCCCACACTGCCCATGCTGCCGCCTCCAACCGAATGGTCTCAGACCGTTTGGATGCAAGGGACACCAAGACCGATTGCGACGATTGTATGGGCAGGAGCGATGACCGTTTGGGCAAGGAGAGATGATCGATTGGAGGCTGTCATCGCGGGATCATTTGGAGGCTGGATACTCGAGACTGGCTGGACGACGCCCAGCCAGAAACCGTATGGAGGTGGACTGCCCAGACTGTTTGCTTCTCCAAAGCACAAGACCGATTGGATATATGTGAATGATCAAAGCCAAACCGTATGAGGGCAAGCATACAAGACCATTTTGTCGAGTATTCAGGATCGTTTGGGCAATGTCCTCCAAACCATTTGATAAAGATACCAAGACCGTTTGGTCATATACATAAGAAAACCATATGGAAAAGTGGATCATGAGACCGAATGGGACATGCCATTTGGAAAAGTTACCAACACCAAACTGTTTGCACAAGGACTATGAGACCGTTTGGAAAAGTTACTTATCAAGACCGTTTGGTCATGAGCATCCAAACCGTTTGGACCAGACCATATAGAACAAACTCACAAAAAAAACGCGAGGACCCCATCCAAGCCTATAAATAGGACCACATGGGTCCTCATTTAATCATAAGTTCTGGGATGCCGACAGGCTACCTGTACGCTGGTCCAACCCTGTCACTATCACTTCACCTGCCGTTCCTACTGCAACTAAAGGAGACTGAGAAGAGAAGGAAGGAGGAGTGAGAAAGTCTGCCCGGTCTGTATTGGCGTCCCTCGTTCGTTGTCCAGATTTTCTCCGACACGACGTAGGAGACCACATCATCTTCACCGAGCTGCGACCACCTTCTACATCATTCTCATAGAAGATTCCTCTCTCTTTCTTATTCTTCTTGTTTCTCACATCATGAGCGAGTAGTTCCTTTTCACTGGGGTGTGGGGACTAGCCCTACTGCCCATGCAACCATGTCTTTTCATTTGAAATTCCAAGGCAATGTATATAACTTTTCATTTCATTGCTAATTGCTATGCTTGTAGTTGATTACTTTCTTACTTTCATCTTGTTCTTCTCTATGTAGTATAGAATGTCTATTAATGAGGTAGACTCCTTGATGAGAAATCTGATGGTGTTCCTTGAGGTCATAAGTGTATTATCCGTGAGGGGATGAGCCATCTAGCCTACAGTGACACTTCTGTGGTCTAAACATCCCTCAGGGAGGACCACAACCTTAGTTGGATGTTGTATCTTCTTATTAATCGTCGATGTTTGCCTGCAGACTAATCGCCTACATGTATCTTGATTGGCACGGTTGACTCCCGGACTAGAAATAGAATGGGGTTCCTTGAGGTCGTAAGTGTATGACTCGTGAGGGGACGAGTGATTCAGCCCGATTTTAGGGCTTAATTTTGTGTCTTTTTGCATTTCAGCCACATCTATACTTATTAGATTACATGTTATTTCCCCCAATATGCTTATTTCTATCAAATGCACTTATGGAGGCTTTTTGCATGTTTTATAGGTACTTTGTCCACTACTTGATGGCATGGAAAGAGGATGGTCTAGTATAGGGTTTCCTCAGGCTTGGATGAGCTAAAAATGAGGCCAAAATGACTTCCAACCTACCCCAAGTGGTCAAAGAAAGTTTTGAAGCAATACCCTCCATGGATGATCAAGTTCAAGGCTCAAATGCATGGGAGAGACACCACCACGACCGTGGTGAGTCCCCACGGTCGTGGTGGACATGCCCCAAGTACAAAAAATCAGTAAAACTCCCAGAAATTGATGAAAATTGCCAAAATGACCGTGGTGATCAACACGACCGTGGCCATAGGTCCCCACCACGACCATGGCCATCCATGCACACCTCCCTGTGATCTCACATTCTAATAAACCCACGACCATGCCCATCCACCACGACCGTGGTCTACCCTACCCACCACGACTGTGGTGACCCACCACGGCCGTGCTACTCACAAAATCCACCTAGTTTTCACTACTTTCCCCATTTTTCCCCTAACTTAACCCTAGACCCCCTAGATCCCTATATAAGCCCTAGTGGCGGCTGAGGGTCGAGGGATTGGCTGCTTAGAACCTCATTTTCACCCCCTTGTCACCTCCACTCCATTCCACTTCACCTCCACCTCCACCTCAAATCCACTCCATTTCACCATTTCCACCACATAACCCCCCATATCTAAACCTTCCATCCACTTCCCACCACCATTCTACACCTTTCCATCCAAGAAGGAGGAGGACGACCCTACAACTGCTGGAGAGAAGGATTTCAGCCACTACTCCAAGTTCCATGGCTTCTTCTACCTCTTTCTTCTCTATTTTTGTATTTTGCTTTGTTATGAATAGCTAGGCCCCTTGGGTGGGCTGTTTGGGGGAAATTATGTTACTTTGATACCATGTTGGGGGAAAATGGCATGTAAACGTTGTAATTCCATTTGTTAATGATTATATTCTATTTCTATCTCTTTCTCCATGGATTGCTTATTGGTTTGTGTGTGAAATCACCTAGGAATTTAGGCAAATTGCTTGTATGTGTGAATTTTGGGATTTGCCCCTAGGTCTAATTCTTGGATCCCTAGGTTGCCTCCCATCTTCCTACATCCTAATCAATCTCCCTAAACCTAAGTGAGAGATCTAAGTAGCTAGATTAGATAATTCTAGTGCAATTAGTATGGAGCCTTCTCAAGGCTAGAACGTGGGGGAATTGGGGTCCAAAGCCCTAATTTCACCTCCCCATTACTACCCTCGGCCCCTAATTGCCCTAGGAATTCCTAATCTAGAAACCTAGACTTGATTAGACTCTAATTTAATTGAACCTAATCCCTAACCCAATTGAGCCTCGTAAGGGTAGTAGGGGGTGTTAGGGACTAGTTCCCCTATGCACAACCTAGCATATCCATGGTCAGTTAGTAGCTTAGGTTAATTCATTAGACTCTAGCTTATTGTTTGGTTTGGATGATCTAAATGGAATAATAATGTTCATATGTCACCCCCCAACTTAAGTGATAAGTTCATACCCCTAAACATCCCACACATCTCTTTACTGCTTGAAACCTTAGTTTTGTGCTTGCTTAACATAATTAGTTCTTTCCTTGCTTAGTTAGCTTCTTGCTCTGCTCTTGTCTTGTTCATGCTAGTGTAGCTATTTATTTGTTCTTTTGGTTCTCTCTTGCTTGCCTTAGTGTAATTTGCCTTTTCATACCTAGCTTAGTCCTTCCTTGATTGCTTAGTCTTAATCTAGTCTAGGGTTAACGTAGATTTCATTCCTGCCTTTAACTGCTTTCTTGTTCATCCTTCGTTAACAACCAAATCAACCTTTAAACCCTTAACCCTAGTCTCCGCAGTAGGAACCTAGCTAAACTAACCTAGCTCTAGTGCCCCCTCTTTTCCCTGTGGATCGACCCTTTACTTGCCACCTTCCTATACTGTGACACGACCCCGTGCACTTGCGGGTGTAGTGTTTTAGTAGACGTAGGTAGCTAGTTTAGGTTTATAAATTTTGAAAGCAAACCCCCATCCACCGTGCATTATGACCTCGTGGGGCGCATCTATTCAATCGAGTAGTGTGTTAGCACCACTAGCGGAATCACACCAAGCTTTCTGGTGCCGTTGCCGGGGATTAGAGGCGTTCCTCATTTTTCCTTTTTCCGTAGCCACACGGGTCATTTGGTATGATTTGAAATATAAGACTGAATGCATGAATGTGAAACAAAACTCCTAGTCATCCTTGATTAACACCATCATGAAACGGTTTACGCAGAACTTTATGGAAGAATTATGGATAACTTGCGTATTCTATGCGCTATATTTGAAGTTCATATGCTTTGTGCTCTTTTCATGGTTGGATTGTGAAAGTAGGAGAGGAGAGAGGTGAAATGCATGCACTCAGTCATCTTTGATCCCATTCAGCAATAATATCTTTCACACCATTTCTTTTTGAGGAAGTTTTGTAGAGAGATTGAGTTGGAGCATACTTGAGGACAAGTATGTTTCAAGTTTGGGGTGGTGATTCAGCCCTATTTTAGGGCTTAGTATGAAAAGGCAAATTACACTAAGGCAATCAAGAGAGAAGCAAAAGAACAATTAAAGAGATACACTAGCATGAACAAGACAAGAGAAAAGCAAGAAGCTAACTAAGCAAGGAAAGAACTAATTATGTTAAGCAAGCACAAAACTAAGGTTTCAAGCAGTAAAGAGATGTGTGGGCTATTTAGGGGTATGAACTTATCACTTAAGTTGGGGGGTGACATATGAACATTATTATTCCATTTAGATCATCCAAACCAAACAACAAGTTAGAGTCTAATGAATTAACCTAAGCTACTAACTGGCCATGGATATGCTAGGTTGTGCATAGGGGAACTAGTCCCTAACACCCCCTACTACCCTTACGAGGCTCAATTGGGTTAGGGATTAGGTTCAATTCAATTAGAGTCTAATCAAGTCTAGGTTTCTAGATTAGGAATTCCTAGGGCAATTAGGGGCCGAGGGTAGTAATGGGGAGGTGAAATTAGGGCTTTGGACCCCAATTCCCCCACATTCTAGCCTTGAGAAGGCTCCATACTAATTGCACTAGAATTATCTAATCTAGCTACTTAGATCTCTCACTTAGGTTTAGGGAGATTGATTAGGATGTAGGAAGATGGGAGGCAACCTAGGGATCCAAGAATTGGACCTAGGGGCAAATCCCAAAATTCACACACAAGCAATTTGCCTAAATTCCTAGGTGATTTCACACACAAACCAATAAGCAATCCATGGAGTAAGAGATAGAAATAGAATATAATCATTAAAAAATGGAATTACAACGTTTACATGCCATTTTCCCCCAACATGGTATCAAAGTAACATAATTTCCCCCAAACAGCCCACCCAAGGGGCCTAGCTACTCATAACAAAGCAAAATACAAAAAGAGAGAAGAAAGAGGTAGAAGAAGCCATGGAGCTCGGAGTAGTGGCTGAAATCCTTCTCTCCAGCAGCTGTAGGGTCGTCCTCCTCCTTCTTCTTGGATGGAAAGGTGTAGAATGGTGGTGGGAAGTGGATGGAAGGCTTAGATATGGGGGGTTATGTGGTGGAAATGGTGAAATGTAGTGGATTTGAGGTGGAGGTGAAGTGGAATGGAGTGGAGGTGACAAGGGGGCAAAAATGAGGTTCTAAGTAGCCAATCCCTCGACCCTCAGCCGCCACTAGGGCTTATATAGGGATCTAGGGGGTCTAGGGTTAAGTTAGGGGCAAAATGGGGAAAGTAGTGAAAACTAGGTGGATTTTGTGAGTAGCACGGCCGTGGTGGGTCACCACGGTCGTGGTGGGTAGGGTAGACCACGACCGTGGTGGATGGGCACGATCATGGGTTTATTAGAATGTGAGATCATAGGGAGGTGTGCATGGATGGCCACGGCCGTGGGGGGTCACCACGGTCGTGGTGGGGACCTATGGCCACGGTCGTGTTGATCACCACGGTCATTTTGGCAATTTTCATCAATTTATGGGAGTTTTACTTATTTTTTGTACTTGGGGCATGTCCACCACGACCGTGGGGACTCACCACGGTCGTGGTGGTGTCTCTCCCATGCATTTGAGCCTTGAACTTGATCATCCATGGAGGTTATTGCTTCAAAACTTTCTTTGACCACTTGGGGTAGGTTGGAAGTCGTTTTGGCCTCATTTTTAGCTCCTCCAAGCCTGAGGAAACCCTAGACTGGACCATCCTCTTTCCATGCCATCAAGTAGTGGACAAAGTACCTATAAAACATGCAAAAAGCCTCCATAAGAGCATTTGATAGAAATAAGCATATTGGGGGAAATAACATGTAGTCTAATAAGTATAGATGTGGCTGAAATGCAAAAAGACACAAAATTAAGCCCTAAAGTAGGGATGAATCAATGAGCCATTTAGCCTACGGTGATGCTTTTGTGGTCTAAACATCCCTCAAGGAGGGCCGCAACCTTAGTTGGATGTTGTATCTTCAAAATCGTAAGTGCATGATCCAGATGGCGACGAGAAATCTGATGCCTAAGGGGATGCTTATACATGCCTAAACATCCCTCTAGGAGGGTTCACAGCAGTTCCATTTGGATAGTTAGATGCTTTCCTGGAAGTTATGTGTTTGGATGTGTTTGCATGTGTAGTGGTGGTGAAACCCGATACCATCCCAAGGATTCCATATCATTAATCTAGAACAAACTTTAATTCTTCTCTCTTACTTTCTCGAATTTAGTTTAATTAACCTCAACCAAATAAATCATTTTAAATATTAGTCTTACTTGAGCTAGATTCGACTAACAAAGATTCTTAAAAATGTTGTCTCTTAGGATTCAATCCTTAACTATAATGCGATAAGACCTGTCTACTTGCGGGTGGTATTATTGCACGGGGTTTTGGTAAAATCTCAGGGATTTCAATCCCGAGTGAATTTGTTAGTGCGATATTTGCCACGTCAAATTCTGGCACCATTGCCGGGGACAATGGAATCAGTTAGTCAAATCTAGTTCTTTTAAGGCTGATCTAGGATTTTACTTTTTCTTTTTGAAACCATTGATCATATACTTGAATTTCACTCTACTCCATCAATCTTACTTCAAATATTTTTATTTCAGGTACTTCAAGAAGGACTAGTGCATGCACTGTTTGAACAATTCCAGACTCACCGCCAGCTTTGATCCAGAGATAGACAGAACCTTTCATCGTCAAAATAGAGAAAACCAAGAAAGAATGGCTCAAGAGGAGGAAATAGCCCGAAGGGTGGCTCAAGCCCTTAATGCGCAGAGAGAAAGGCTCATGCTAGAAGCTAGAGCCGCGGTTCAAGAAGAAATCCAAGCAGCACAAGCAGTGATACAGGAAATAGAACTACAAAAGGATCTTAGAGAGTTCTCAATCCCCAAAGCGGCTAATGTTCGTCATCCAGTACAACCTCCCCCCATCAATACTACCAATTTTGAGATTAGGGAACATTGGATCACATTACTTCAAAACAGCCCATTCTATGGCAAACAAGGAGAGGATAGTCAGGAACATATCTTGAGATTTATTGATCTATGTGCCATGACAAAGCAAAATGGAGTATCCGATGATGCCATTCATCTCCATCTCTTCAACTATTCACTTGTTGATAGAGAAATAAGATGGTACAATTCATTACAAAGTGAACCCATAACCACTTGGAAACAACTTCAAAATGTATTTCTAGAAAAGTTCTACCCTCCCTCTCTCACCTATGAAATTAGGGGACAAATAAAAAATTTCACTCAAGTCCCTAGAGAAACCCTTGCTGAAGCATGGGATAGATACAAAGAGCTTCTATGCAAGTGTCCACACTATGGAATTCCTAAGAATCAACTCATCAAAATTTTCTATAGGGGTGTGGATGATGATATCAAAAGGTTTTTAGATTCCTCATCTGGAGGAAATTTCATGCGTCAAAGTTATGACAATGCATGGAGAGTCGTTACCCTTGGAGCTGAAAATCAAGCTAATTGGGGTAGGTTTGTAGGTAAAGGAGTATTGAAGGTAGCTATGGCTGAAGTTATTCTAGAATACAAGTCTATCGCTGAAACTCTCAAACTCTTAGTTGCCAAGCAAGATCATATCGAATCATCCCTTGCTGCATTTGGAAGAGAACGTGCACCCCCTCAACAACAAGAACAAATCAAGTTAGCTGCATTGTTCTATGAAGCATGTAAAGGTACTAATCATTCCACTCTAGCATGCAATGTCTTCTATGATGTTGTTCTGAGCAACGCATGTGGGCAAGGAGATAATAGTCAAATGGAGAATCTTAATGCTGTTAACACCATTCCTGGCCAAGGGTATTACAATTCTAATCAGAATAGGAACCATCCAGGTTTTCAATATGGAAACCCCTCTGGAGCAGTGAACTCGCATCAATTTGATTCGAACAACCAACCACGAGGCCCACCAAGATTTCAATGTAATCAACAACATAAGTTTGGAAATAAAGGAAACTTCAAGGGAAACTTCCAGAATAGGAACTTCAATATTTATCAAAACAATTCCCAGTACCAAAGTCTTAACCAAGTTCCTTATCAACAACAAGGACAACAAGCAAGTCCCGTATCTCCTGATGACAAGTTTACATCCATTAAAAAGATGTTGCAAACTTAGCAAACTATGATAGCTAACCAACAAGCTCAGTAGAAGGCTATTGAATCCCAACTAGCTCAACTTGCAGCTAGCATTAAGCCACCGGCTGGGGTTCTTGCTGGCCAATCAGAAAACAATCCTAAGCACCCAGAACAACTGAAGGCGGTCACCACTAGGTCAGGAAAGGACTATTCTGATCCTCCTATCAGGCCACCTATAGTTATTACAGACGAGGATGAACCCACGATTATATAAGACTCCACAGCTCCATAGTCTCAACCAAAAGAACCAATAACTGCTGATAAGACAGACAAGGAAAGCCCTGAGAAACCTATTGATGAAGAAACTAAAACACCAGAACCTGATATTCCTGTATACAAGCCTCGTATACCGTTCCCTGCTCGTTTAAGGCAAACCAAGCTTGATACTCAGTTCAATAAGTTTAAAGAAGCTATGAAGAAACTTCATGTTGATATACCCTTTTTGGATGCTCTGGATGAGATACCAGCCTGGACAAATACTTAAAGTCACTCCTCACCAGGAAATATATAACTGAAGAATATGAGACAGTCAAGTTAGCTAAAACTACTTCAGATATCATCCAGAGTAAGATGACAAAGATACAGAAAGATCTAGGATCTTTTGGGATTTCCTGCCATATTAGTGATTCTTCATGCAAGAAAGGACTGGCAGACCTTGGTGCTCGCATCTCCATCATGCCACTCAGCCTTTGCAAAAGGCTAGGGTTTGCCGAACTTCTCCCAAATGGCATGGCAATACAACTCACAAACAATTTGATAAAACACCCATTAGGAATTATTGAGGATGTACCTGTCAAGGTAGGAAAAGATTCCTATGTTCTGTGTGACTTCATCATCATGGACATAAAAGAAGACCCCAGATATCCTCTCATCTTTGGACGTTCGTTCCTCACCACTGCAAGAGTTCTAATTGATGTTGAAGTAGGAACATTGCTGCTCAGACTTGGTAAAGAAACTCTCGAATTCAAAGTTTTTGAAAGCATGCAAAGACCAAGCATGCATGAAGAAGTCTATCTGATTGACTGCATTGAGCAAATGTCACTCCTCACACAAGAGGAATATGAACAAGAGGATCCTTTAGAAGTGACTCTAACAAACCCATCTGCTAATAATTCCATCAATGAACAAGTTAAAGAGTGTGTTCTTGACCATGACACTGCCCAAGAAGATCCAGAAGCCAAGATTGAAGAACTCAAGGCTGTGGAAGCTACTGAAGAAACATGTAGAAAACCAGAGGCCCCCGAAATGAAGCCCCTTCCCAAGGGACTAAAGTACGTGTTTTTGGATGATCTCAAGGTTTGTCCAGTCATTATAAATTCCGATCTAATGACCGAACAAGAAGATAAACTTATGAAAGAACTAAAGGAAAGAAAGAAAGCTATCAGTTACAAAATGAGTGACCTCACTGGGGTTAGTCAAGCACTGTGTATGCACATGATCCCTATGATGGAAGATCACAAGCCAACAATTGAACATCAACGGAAATTGAATCCAAATATGAAGGAAGTAGTCCGTCGCGAGGTCATTAAACTGCTCACTGCTGGAATAATCTATCTGATATTAGACTCACCATGGGTGAGCCCAGTGCATGTAGTCCCAAACAAAGGTGGAACAATAGTGATACAAAATGAAAACAATGAACTCATCCCTACCCGAACAATCACAGGATGGAGGATGTGCATTGATTATAGGAAGTTAAACAAGGCAACTCAAAAAGATCATTTTCCAATGCCCTTTCTTGATCAAGTATTAGAGCGGCTGGCTCATCAAGAATACTTCTGTTACCTTGATGTTTACTTTGGATTCTATCAAATACCCATACATCCAGACGACCAAGAGAAAACTACTTTCACCTGCCCATTCGGAACATATGCATTTAGAAGAATGCCATTCGGCCTCTGCAATGCACCTGCAACCTTCCAGCGTTGTATGGCTGCCATATTCACCGATCTCACTGAAACAATTATGGAAGTTTTCATGGACAATTTTTCTGTGTACGGAGATTCATTCGATTCATGTCTAAAACACCTTTCCCTTGTTCTCAAACGATGTGAAGAAGCACATCTTGTGCTCAACTGGGAGAGGTGTCACTTTATGGTGAAGGAAGGCATTGTCCTCAACCATAGGGTCAGTAATTGAGGAATTGAAGTAGATAAGGCCAAGATTGAAGTGATTTCCAAGCTATCTATCCCTATCAATGTAAAGGAGGTTCGAGCATTCCTAGGTCATGCAGGCTTCTATAGATGATTTATAAAGGACTTCACAAAGATAACCAAGCCGATAACAAATCTGTTACTAAAGGATACTGAGTTCAATTTCGACGAAGAATGTGTTAAAAGTTTCAACCATTTAAAGCATGCTCTCACAACAATACCTATCATTAGAGCTCCTGATTGGGACCACCCCTTTGAAATTATGTGTGATGCAAGAGATTATGCTGTGGGTGTTGTCTTGGGCCAATGCATAGAAAAGAAACATTATGTGATCTATTTTGCATCGAAGACCCTTGATGAAGCTCAGAGGAATTATGCTACTATAGAGAAAGAATTTCTGGCAGTTGTGTATGCCTTTGACAAATTCAGATCATACCTTATTGGTTCAAAAGTTATTGTCCACACAGATCATGCTGCTATCTGTTACCTTCTGACAAAGAAAAAAGCAAAACCCAGGCTAATTAGATGGATTCTCCTATTGCAAGAATTTGATTTGGAGAGAAGAGATAAAAAGGGTACAAAAATGTGGTAGTAGATCACCTCAGTCGCATCCATACTCTGGACATCGAGAAGATTCCGATTAATGACTCCCTTCCAGATGACCAATTAATGAAGGTCTCAGAAGCCACACCGTGGTACTCATATTATGTGAACTACCTTGCTGATGAGGTTATTCATCCTCAATGCACTGAAAAGATTTATGCATGATGTGAAACAATACTACTGGGATGAGCCGTACCTTTTCAAACTATGTAATGATGGTCTATACAGACGATGTATTGCCGAAGAAGAAGCTCAACTTATCTTGGAGCAATGTCACTCAGGACCAGTTGGAGGACACATGATCTCTAAGAAGACTTCCTTGAAGGTTTTGCAATGTGGATTCGTTTGGCCAACCATATCCAAAGATTCCTATGATTTTGTCTTATCATGTGACAAATGTCAAAGATCATGGAATATAACAAAGAGAGATGAAATGCCACTGAACTTGTGGCAAGAAGTCGAGATATTTGATGTGTGGGGTGTGGACTACATGGGTCCATTCCCATATTCTCATGGATTTTCATACATCCTAGTGGCGGTAGACTATGTCTCAAAATGGGTTGAAGCTATACCAACCGTCACTAGTGATTCCAAACCCGTCATCAAATTATTCAAAGATATTATTTTCCCTCATTTTGGAGTACCACGAACCGTGATATCTGATGGAGGCTCTCATTTTCTCGAAAGAAGCTTTGAAGCTCTACTGAGAAAGTATGATGTAACACACAAGGTAGCTTCACCCTACCATCCAAAAACAAGTGGATAGGTAGAGGTTTCTAACCGTCAATTGAAAGCTATTCTGGAAAAGACTGTAGGCCGCAATCGGAAAGAGTGGGCAGTAAAAATCAATGATGCCTTGTGGGCCTACCGAACTGCTTATAAAACTCCCCTTGGGACTACACCTTTTTGACTAATCTATGGAAATTCGTGCCACCTGCTGGTAGAACTGGAACACAAAGCATGGTGGGCAATAAAACAACTGAATTTTGATGTGAAGAAAGCGGGCGAAGCCAGGATTCTGCAACTCCAAGAGCTGGAAGAACTCCGGATGACAACTTATGAAAATGCACGAATCTATAAAGAATGTACAAAACTTTGGCACGATGGTCATTTGAAAAGAAAGGACATACATGTGGGAGACCAAGTTCTTCTATTCAATTCTAGACTGAGGTTATTCCCAGGAAAACTCCGTTCTCACTAGTCAGGACCTTACATTGTGAAGAGCATCTATCCACATGGTGCTTTCTCTTTATGAAGTGAAAAGACAGGTGAATTTGTGGCAAATGGTCAACGATTGAAGAGATATTTCACCTCTACTGATACAGGCTCTGAAATGATGATGGATCTCACGAATCCAACATATCCACCGTAGAAGTTAAAGGAATCTAGTCGAGCCATCAACACAAAACAAAGGCATTTGTCGGGAGGTAACCTGATAAATAAAATTCGTATTTAGTTTTAATTTTGAATTAAGATTTTTCCTTAATTTTGTTTTTACCTTTTAGATAATTATACACCAAATAAAATTACATCGCGAGATTCTATTTTGAGTTTTGAATGGTCTTTTTGTTTGAGATTTTCAGATGGAGGAAACACGCTGATTAGAACGCAACCACATCAAGTGGTCCAAATGGCATGCAAATTCCCCTCCATCTCGGATTTAGAATTTGCTCAGGATGAGCAAATTTCTAAGTTTGGGGTGGAGGGTGGGTGGTACGTATCTTACTTTCCACCTTCACCCATCTAAATCAGACTTAAGTTTTCACTGTCACATTTTTGACCTAAAATTTTCAAAATTTCAAAATTTTTAAAAATTTTCATAAAATTTGAACAAATATTGGATGAATTTTTGACACTTTTTAAAATCTCTATGCATTTAGAATCATTATACCCTCCTTATTTGAAGCAGATCCTCAAAAGGACCACTTTCTAAAAACTAGCCTTTTGATTGAAATCATCTTGTGAAGCTTATGAATCCTAACATCATGATCTTTATGCAAAAATGGCAAGTGTCGGTCGAACTGATAGGGATCAAACACATCGTGCTTCCTAACTGACTAGTGGAGAAACACCATGGAATCCCCACCAGATCCTCATCAAGTCATTATTTGAGCAGAGTACAATAATGAGAAGATCTCGATGCACGTAATTGTAAATCAAGTTGCATTCTGATCTGAACTCTCTTCTACACTTCTTCTATCATCTTCATACCCCTCCGTCCATCAAAAAGAAACAAAAATAGCCAAAATAGTGCCAAACCCTAAGTTCGGGGTGGCACGCCACTTCCCTCTATATCAGCTTCTTCCATACCCCTCACAAATAAATAGGGGCGTACCACTAAGAAAAGATGCCAAAGCGCACACAAAAAGAAATGCAATCTCGATTCGAATAGAGGAGAGATTCACACAGAAAAATGCAATAAATGAAATTGCAAATAAAATAATAAAATCTCGAGTCGAATAGAGGAGAAATTTATTTCTTCCTTCCATACCTCCCTTCAGTCCCCTTTCTACCTAATGGCACAATAAATGCCTCCATCACCCTGAAATACACCAGTGTCAAATCAGATGCACACTTGTTGTTCTGCAGGTATCTCTGGACTCTTACAAACCTCTTTAACATGCTTGTTGTTGGAAAAGGTGAAGAGGAAGTGAAGTTGGAAAGAAAACTCAGGAACGAAGATATGGTAAGATGTGTTCAGTGGTCTCAAGAAGTTGAGATGCGTAGTCATACTAAGCAAAAAGGAAACAATCGTGACGTGAAGAGGAGGCAATCACATGACCAGAAAGTATTCATTTGGCGACTGTTTCAGATTTTGTGTTACTCAAGGACGAGCAACGTTTAAGTTCGGGGTGTTTTGATGAATGCATATTCATCATGTTATGCATTTTCCATCTTGAACTCATTTTTTACTTAATACATCCAATTTCACTCACTAAATATCACAAGGTATCACAAAGTACAAAATTACTTAATTGATTTGATTTTCAGGGTTTTTACCAAGTTTATGTTGATTTTATGCAGAACATTATCACGTTCAACCATCAGATGTCACCTACCTCCATCCAACCCTAATCCACTACAATCACCACCATTCGATCTTCATCTCAAACAACTATCATCCACATCAAACCCTAATGAGTGGGACCCTCCTTTATCTGCCCTTGATCTACCCTCACTCATCCTTGGTCTTGACCATATGATCTCACCCATATGGTTTCATCCATACGGTCTCAAGACCGTATAGGAAACCTCACCTCAAAACTGTTTGGATCACTGTCATTCAAGATCGTTTGGGCTTCTATCTCTCCAAACCATTGGATCTAGGATCTACGACCCCCATTCATTTGGGCAAATGGTCTGCCCTATCGTTCCCCTCCTAATGGTCCCTCAAGACTGTATGAGCTACCTCATCTCAAGACCGTTTGAGCAATATCGAACCCAGATCGATTGCCGCCTCCGCCTTCATCTTCTTCATCCATCATCTTCAACTACATGAACCCTAACTCCACCTGCAGCGTCCACATCTCTGCGACCTACAACCACCTCCTTTGCCCTAACCACCTGTACGTCTCCTCACAGTCTTCTTCAACTGACCGCCAACATGCCAGCAACATCGACACCTGCTCTCCTTCTTCCTCTTCCTTCCACCTGACCTGTAACCCTAGTAGCACCTGCAATCTCTTATTTGCCACCATCACCCACACTGCCCACGCCACCCCCTCCAACCAAACGGTATCAGACCATTTGGACGCAAGGGACTGCAAGACCGATCACAATGATCGTATGGGTAGGAGCGATGACCGTTTGGGCAAGGAGCGATGATGACCAATTGGAGGCTGTCATCACGGGACCGTTTGGAGGCTGGATACTCGAGACCAGTTGGACGATGCCCAGCCAAAGTCCGTATGGAGGCGGACTTCCCAGACCGTTTGCTTCTCCAAAGCACAAGAATGATTGGATATATGTGAATGATCAAAGCCAAACCGTATGAGGGCAAGAATACAAGACTGTTTGGTCATTTGAGCAATGTCCTCCAAACTGTTTGATAAAGATACCAAGACCGTTTGGTCATATACATAAGCAAACTATATGGAAAAGTGGATCATGAGACCAAATGGGACAGACCGTTCGGAAAAGTTACCAACACTAAACCGTTTGCACAAGGACTATGAGATCGTTTGGAAAAGTTACTTATCAAGACTGTTTGGTCATGAGCATCCAAACCATTTGGACCAAACCGTATGGAAAAAACTCACAACAAAAACATGAGGACCCCATCCAAGCCTATAAATAGGACCACAAGGGTCCTCATTTGATCATCAGTTCCAGGACACCGACAGGCTGCCTGTACGCTGGTCCAACCTTGCCACTGTCACTTCACCTGCCCTTCCTGCTACAACTCAAGGAGACCGAGAAGAGAAGGAATGAGGAGTGAGAAAGACTGCCCATTCTGTCTTGGCATCCCTCGTTCTTCATCTAGATCTTCTCCAACTTGATGTAGGAGACCGCATCATATTCACCGAGCTGCGACCACCTTCTACATCATGCTCATGGCGGATTCCTCTCTCTTTCTTATTCTTCTTGTTTCTCGCATCATGAACGAGTAGTTACTTTTTGCTGGGGTGTAGGGACTAGCCCCACTGCCCATGCAACCATGTCTTTTCATTTGACATTCCAAGGCAATGTATATAACTTTTCATTTTGTTGCTAATTTCTATGCTTGTAGTTGATTACCTGCTTGCTTTCATTTGGTTCTTCTCTTTGTAGTATAGAATGTCGATTAATGAGGTAGACTCCTTGATGAGAAATCTGATGGGGTTCCTTGAGGGCGTAAGTGTATGATCCGTGAGGGGACGAGCCATCTAGCCTACGGTGATGCTTCTGTGGTCTAAACATCCCTCAGGGAGGACCACAACCTTAGTTGGATGTTGTATCTTCTTGTTAATCACCGATGTTTGCTTGCAGACTAATCGCCTACATGTATGTTGATTAGCATGGTTGACTCTCGGACTAGAAATAGAATGGGGTTCCTTAAGGTCATAAGTGTATGATTCGTGAGGGGATGAGCCATCTAGCCTACGGTGATGCTTCTGTGGTCTAAACATCCCTCAGGGAGGGCCACAACCTTAGTTGGATGTTGTATCTTTGGAACCGTAAGTGCATGATCCAGATGGCGATGAGAAATCTGATGCCTAAGGGGATGCTTACGCAGGCCTAAACATCCTTCCAGGAGGGTTCACAACAGTTCCATTTGGATAGTTAGATGCTTGCCTGGATGTTATGTGCTTGGATGTGTTTGCATATGCAGTGGTGGTGAAACCCGATACCATCCCAACGATTCCATATCATTAATCTAGAACAAACTTTAATTCTGCTCTTTTACTTTCTTGCATTTATTTTAATTAACCTCAACCAAATCAATCGTTTTAAATATTAGTCTTACTTGAGCTAGATTCGACTAACAAAGATTCTTAAAAATGTTTTCTCTAGGGATTCGATCCTTAACTATACTGTGATAAGACCCATCCTCTTGCGGGTGGTATTATTGCACGAGGTTTTGGTAAAAGCTCGAGGATTACAACCCCGAGTGAATTTGTTAGTGCGATATTTGCCATGTCAGAGATCGACTTAGACTATGCTAGATTCTAGCACGCCATGACATCAGAGTGAAAATATACACCTGGAAAGTCCAAGACTATGAACATCAACAACCCCATGATTAGATACATGCAGAAAGTCATTTCCAACACCATTTTAGGGAGATATGATAATCAAGGTAGTATTTCAAAAAAATACCTCCTGGTGTTATATGCTGTAACCAAAGAACATCACATCAACTTAGGGTCATTTTTGATTGATCACATGAGGGCAATACCCTTCAAAAGGAAAACTCCATTTGTCATGGGAGGGATTGTGACCTCAATTTCCATTGCCCTAGGTTTTGATGTTACTAGTCTTAAAGAGGCAGAGTGAGCTTAGTTTGTTGATCTGAAGTATCTTGTTCTCTCTCAGATGATTACAATACAAAACAAGAAGTTGATCTACAATGTGAAATCCATAACCCCACAAAAAATTCTTGAGCTTCCCTATCATTCTACCCCTCTCCTTTCTTCTTTGGGGGTCCTCGACTTACTACATGAAAAGTTGAAGCAATGGGAGAGAGCCAACCCCCGGGAGAACTTCAACCCCACTGTTGCACAAGAGGAAGAAATATCAGAGTCAAATGCACAACAATAAGAAGAACAAGAGGGAGGGGAACAAAGAAGAAATCGCTAAAGGGTGAGAAGGAGGGATGAGACCACATCCCAACTGTAGGAGCCTTCAGTCAATGCATATGATATGCCATCCATCCATGCACAACTTGAAGGCATCCAGAAGACACAACAAGACATGCAACTCATACAGTAGTACATGTGGTAGGACCAACAAAAGATGCATCAGTAGGTCAACCAATTGTACCACTACCACCATGCATAGGCACAGAGAAACCCTGAATGGGATGAAGACTTTTGTGGTGATATTTCAGGATACTAAGAAACCTACCCTCCTCCTCAGGATGCTTACTGGGGCCATTACTACCAGTTCCCTCCAGCCCATCCAGGACCTCCACCTCCTCTCAATAGCACCAGTCAGACCAGCTAGACCTGACTGATCAACCATTGTAGGGAGACATGCCCTTTGACTCATAACACCATCCGTGATCATAAACTTGAGTTTCATGCTGAGGACAACATGACTCAAAAGTTTGGGGTGGTAGGGCGGTATGCACGACCCTATCTTGATCTCTCATTTTGTTTGCACCTGTCTTACCTAATTTTTTGGAACTGCTTGCTTTTACCCTTGTTAGTTTATATTTTTTCTTATTAGCATTCATGCATACATGTAGATTAATTTCATGCATTTTTGCATAATTTTTCAATTTTTATGCCCATTTTGCTCTTCCATGTCATGCATTGCATTCTCATGTAGTTTTTGGTAATTTTGTGTGTTTTTAATTAGGACTTGCTATTTTATGTTTTAAATTCCTTAAATGTAGGTTTATATGTGATTGATTGCAAATTAGCACCATTTTGGCCAATTTTGTCCAAATTTAGATTATTCTTGCCTAAAAGCATGTTTTAACTTAATCTCCAATATTTTGAGCCGAAATTTTGATCTTTGACAAATGCACACCGTTTCCTTAGATTTTATTACTATGTGGTCTTGATTGTTGACTTTTTACATGTGCACCACTTCTCTCAAGTTTGTGAATGTTTCAATTGAATTGTGAATTGAGCAAGCTATAAACGCTTATAGCATAAGGAACCACTTGATATAAATGTGAATCTCATGTTGTTCAATCATGTGGTGTGATATCATTTGATGAAGTGTTAGACTAGTTTTCATGTAGGAAATCTTATGTTGAAGACTACACTAATGACCCCTCTTTGACCCAACTCTTCTTTCACCATCTTCATACCTCTCCGCCTCATGAAAGGATGCCTTAGAGCACATATTCAACCTTGGCCACCTCCAAAAGTTTGGGCTGGCCATATCTACATCTCCCCACTTCACTCTATCCACCATATGCCCTACCTACACCAAGGGTGAAAGAAAAGAAAAGAAGAAAAGAAAAATAAAAAAGAAAATAAAAAGATGCTCATGTTTAAGAGCATCTAAATAAAGAAAAGATGAGTGCTCCATGTAATAGCACTCCAAAAATCAATCCACAATCCTTTCTTCCATTTTCATACCTATCGAGCTAGAAAACATCAAATCTAGCTCACTTTACCCTTTCTAAAGCCATGTGGGTCTTTTAGTGTGGTTTGAGACATAAGATTGAATGCATGAAGGTGAAACAACACTCCTAGTCATCATTCATTAATGCCAACATGAAATGGTTTGCCCGAAATTGCATGAAGGACATATGAAAAGATTGTGTATTCTATGCTCTATATTTGAAGTTTGTATGCTCAGTGCTCTTTTCATAATTGGTTTGTGAAATCAGAGAGGAGAGAGGTGGAACACATACACTTAGTCACTCTTAAGACCATTTAGTCAATAGTCATCTTTTTCCATGCATTTGTCATTCTTGTTTGTTGAAAGAAATTGAAGAGAGATATTAAGTTGGAGCATACTTGAGGACAAGTATGTTTTAAGTTTGGGGTGGTGATGAAGCCCTATTTTAGAGCTCCATCCTGTGCCTTTTTGCATGATAATCACATCTAAATATTTTAGATTACAAGTTTTCCCCCTCAATGTGATCTTTTATGATAAATGCACTTATGACTCCTTTTGTGTGTATTTTAGGGAACTTATGCATGCATTGATGCATGGGAGAGAGATGAAGGACGTCTATGGGGTATTACACCTCAAGAAGTGGATCTACCTCTTACCCGAGCTGTCCTTGGATGTACAAGAGCAATTCAAAGCAAAAGGACGCTAGATGAAGAAGATGGAGTAAAGATCAACACTAAAAGGCCCAAAATGGATGTTGTACATCCACCACGTCCGTGGTAATTTAGGCACAAAAAGATCCAAAACCAATAGGGAAAGTGCTCATTTTATACATGAATGACCATGACCATGGAGCCCAAAATGGCCGTGGTCACTAAAGACCCCACGAATGTGGCCCCTAGAACGGTAGTGGCCAACACACTCCAACTCACCCGTGGCCATCACCTCACCTGTAGCGAATTATGCACAAAATTTCCCAAAATCAATAGGGAAGTGGTCCATTTTACATGTGAATGACCACAGTCATGGCCATCACCACGACCATAGCCCTTGAAGACCGCCTTGCCCGTGGTTCACCCATGACCATGGTGAACTGAAGACAAGACGACCTCCAAGCTGGCTCGCTTGTGGCCTCCTCCTCCAACATGGTCGTGGTACCCGTTACCTAGCACGACCGTGGCACCCCACCACGGCTGTGGTCACCACATATAATTAGCACTTCCACTCCATTCCACACCTCGACTGTTCCATACCCCCATGACCGTGCCATGCAACCCCCACCACAGTCGTGGCACCTCAACACAACCGTGGTGACCACCCAACCCTACCCTACCCATTTCACCACTATTTTTCCTACTTTACCCCTACTTACGCTAGTGCTTCCACCTATATATATAGATAGGTGGCTTCCACAACATGGATGTTACACTCCCCCAACTACCATTACTTCTCCTCACCCTCTCTTGAGCATTCATTGCATTCTCCTTGCATTTATGCTCTCCACCCACCATTTCCACCTCATTTCCACCATAGAAACCTAGTTTTCTAGGTTTTCTACCATAACCCCCTCCATTTGTATGCCCATCATCCACCTTGGAGGAAGGAGGTCTCCCTACAACAGCTAGGAGGTGAAGAAGGAGGATCTAATTTGAGCTCCATGGAGTCATATCCCCTTCTTCTCATTTCTTTTGCTTTTTCTTTGATTATGTCTAGCTAAGCCCCTAGTGGTGGGCTGTTTGGGGGAAAATGTGACTTTGATACCATGTTGGGGGAGAATAATGTGTAATAAACATAATTACATTATATGATGATTGCCTTTTCTTCTACCTCATTTCCCATTATCTTGCATGTGGTTTTTTCTCCTAAACATAAATTGCTTGCTTTGTGATGTTTGATGACACTTAGCTTCTAGGAGGAATTGGAATGTATGTAGCGATCTTAGGAATGGTTCCTAGGTCAAATTAGTGGATCCCTATCTATCCCCCTTTGTCCCTACATACATATCCCTCCTTCTATAAGTGAGTGTGAGGTCTAAGTAGCTAGTGTAAGTGTGATTAATGCAATTGCCTAGGACTTTCCAAAGGCTAGATGGCTAGTAGAATTAGGTGAAAAACCCTCATCTCTACTCCCATTCCTACCCTTGGTTCTAAATTGCCCTAATACCACTTATCCTAGTAACCTAGACTTGACAAGTCCTACTAGAATTACACCTAATCCTAGTTCTCCAACTAGTAGTATAGGGTACATTCTAATAGCACTTGCCTTGTTGTTTGGTTTGGTAATCTAGATTGAATTGTGATAATTGCATGCCATGTTGACACCCCCCAACTAATATCAAATCACATTCCCAAACGGCCCACCAACCTAATCCATTTCTTGAAATCCACCTTAGCCTCCTTGCTTGTTAATGATAGTGTAGCTTAATTGTCTTTGTTTCTTCTGGTTAATTTCTTAGTCTTTATAGTTGGGGTTAATCTATATCCTTACTTAATTTAGTGTTTAAGTTAGTTCTCATTTGCTAATTACCTTAATAGAGTAGAGTAGATCATCTTGCTTTTGTTTAGTTGCTTGCTTAATCTAGCTTCTTAGACCTAATTTGCTTAGGATAACCTAGTTTTTGGTAATCTAGTTTTCATATTATCTTTACTTGTTTGTTGTGTAGTGTAATCAAACCAAAAACCCTTTTAAATACTTCAACCCTAGTCTCCGCTTTAGGAACATAGCCAATGCCAACTAAGCTCTAGTGCCCCCTCTATCCCTGTGGTTCGATCCCCATTACTTGCCTCTCACCTATACTATAACATGACCCTACACACTTGCGGGAGCATATTTTAGTGTTGTGAGTGAACCTAGTTAAGGGAAATCTTATAAATATCAAAAGACCACCCATGCATGCAAAACCACACCAGGAGGTTACTCCCATAAAAGATTGAGATGGTGATGATGTTGAATCAAGGTCAATTTAGTCAATGTTGACTCAAGGTCTAAATTGACTAAACCCGTGTTTTGATGATGAGTAAACCATTCCAATTATTTGTGTTTGATGCTTCTACTTGAGTGATTTTGGATCAGGTATACACACTCCAAATGCCCTAACTTGCACATCTCAAATTGGAGAAAAGACAAGTCAAAGTCAATACAAGTGCACATTTTTGGAATATGATGTAAGTCCATTAGAATCATGTTTTAGATCACTTGTAAGGATTGTATGACTTGTAATTAAGCTTAGAAAAAATCAAGAGCACTTAAATAAAATATTTAAGAACTTTAATGATATTTTCCAAAATTCATTACAAACTGTCAATCGGTCCAGTTACAAACTCAACCAATCCCTTGATGGATTTTTAAAATGTCCAGGTTCAGTCGAGTTACAAACTCAACCAATCCGTTCGGTCCAGTTACAAACTCAACTAATCACACTTTTCAAAAAAGTGCAGAAAAGTATTTTTAACCAATGGAGTGTTACAAAACTCAAAAATATATCTGTTCCAACAACCCAAACAGCCAGTATTCGTCCTTAAGTGTTCCCAAAGGATAAGAGGCATTACGAACTATGAATAGGACCCATTGGGCTTCATTCTAAGGTTAAGCATTCAAATCCAAGCACTATGAAGGTCCCTATTCTATAGTTGAGTGATCCTACAACCTCCTCTCTCTCTCTCTCTAAGATTAATCACCTACATCATCCATTAGAGTAAGTAGGAGATTTGTAAGAGAGATAGCCCTACATGTTTATCTTGTGAGGCTCTCACTTCTACCACCTCCCAATCTCTCTTTTCAACCATGAAGATGAAGGTTCTCTCTCTTGTCTAAGATAGGTAAAAAAGAACAAGGGAATGATTCCCTTGGTGAAGATCAAGGCTGAAGACTTGGAGCAAGAGTGGGTAAGCCCTTGGTGAAGGCAAAAGACTCCTAACTTAAGTGGGTAAGTGTCTGATGTAAGCTTCTCCGAGCGAAGGTGAAGTCAAAGGCTGAAGATCCAAGAAGAGTAGATAATTCCTAGGAGGCTGAAGACTTGTGCAAGAGTGGATAAGTCCTTAGAGAAGGCCGAAGACTCATTGCAAAGTGGGTAAGTCCTTGGTAAGGTTGAAGACTCTTTGTATTGGATATGTTTGGTGGGTCATGTGTTATAACTCTTATAAGTGAATATATAGAGGAAGAAACACTTGGAAATCTTAGAGGTTAATCTCTCTAGGTAGTGGACTGACATACTCCTAGTTTGGAGTATGGGACCACTCTACATAGCTTGTCACTTGGTACTTGTTCAACCCTCTCCCCCTTGCTATGTGTGTTTAACTTGCACACAAATTTCCTATTTAGCAACCTTATCTTGTGATATAACTTGAAGGTCTAATGAATTTTATTTTAGTGCATTCAACTCTATTCACCCCCTCTAGAGAAAATCACCCATCCTATGATCCAACAATCGGTATCAGAGAAAGTCTTCTCCGAGCTTACTTCCACAAGTAGGAGAAGATGTGTGACTACCAAGGAGGGTGATAATTGATCAACCTTCCGATCTTTGATGGGAGAAATTTCCTCTATTAGAAAAGAAGGCTACAATTCTACATCCAAGGATCAAGTCTTGAGCTATGGCAAATGGTTGACCATCCATACAAGCAACCAGAGACAAAGGTAGAAGAATGGGATGAAACTACCATTAAAAAAACCACCTTGAATACAAGAGCAATCAATATCTTCTATGCCACCATTAACACCACCGAGTTCAATCGGATTTTCTCTTTTGAGATGGCCTATGAGGCATGGAGAAAGCTATGCATCACTTATGAGGGGACAACTCAAGTGAAGGAAAGAAAAGTCTACATGCTCAAAGGGCTTCTTGAGAACTTCAAGATGGGAAAGGAGGATAAGATAGCAAACATGTACTTAAGACTCAACACAATTGTAAACGTCCTTTCCGTCCTAGGTCATCCTATGAGTAGAGGAGAGATCAACTCTAAGATCATTAAAACTCTCCCCAAGAGATGGGAACCCAAAGTGACTTCCATTGAATAAGTAATGTCTCTTGATAATATCTCCATTGAA
The DNA here is from genome assembly GCA_963693085.1 of Alisma plantago-aquatica. Lineage (NCBI taxonomy): Eukaryota > Viridiplantae > Streptophyta > Magnoliopsida > Alismatales > Alismataceae > Alisma > Alisma plantago-aquatica. The sequence continues at coordinate 1,303,332,851 of OY856409.1, forward strand.
GAGCTCATTGGAAATCTACAAGCCCAAGAAGTCACACTTGACAAAAGAGAAGAAGTTGAAAGAAAAGAGGAGAAAGATATAAAGAGAATGAAGAAGGCTGAAACCAAGGCTCAAATTGAAGCTATTTTGGGTCAAGCCTCTCCATCCTCTCATGTTGAAGAAGATGCCATGTACTCCAATGGTAGACTCTACAAAGTCAAGTCTTCCTTCTCCATCCAGTGCCTCAAGTGTGGAAAGAATGGTCACTTGAATATAGATTTTCTATAAGGAAAAAAGACCCATCATCACAAGAGCAGAGAAGAGAAGTATAAGAAGAAGGAGAAATGGCACAATAGCTCAAGTGACTCATCCAACTCAAGATCAAGTGAAGAATCAAGTGGTGGATCTAGCTCAAGCTCTAGTGAAGAAGGAGAATGCCATTTTGCTTTTGTGGCATCAACAAGTGAAGAATCAAATGAGGTAAATCTAAACTCTTTATATAAAGAACCTTTAATTGCTATTATTAATGGTAATCATGCCTCTCTTAAGTCTTCTAAAAAGAAAAGAAAAGCTTGCTAGAATTGTTGATAATATGCATGTAGAATTATATGATCTTGAATATGCTAATTCTTGCTTGCTTGATGATAAAAATGCTTGTCTTAACCAAGTAGACTCTCTTAAACTTGAAAATGCTGGTTTGCTTGATAAGATTAGATTTCTAGAAGCTCAACATCTTATGCCTAGTTTTAATGAAGAACATACTTTAATTATTTATTCTCTCATGCATGATATTGATGTTCTTAAAACTAAAAATGAGGATAAATATTTTGCTTTGCAAGGATTAGAATATGAAAATAGTGTCTATCTTTCCAACCTGTACCTCATCATTGAACCTTGCTGGTGCGTCTTTGCCTTGGTGACCCAGTGGTCATCTAAGCATCACACAATGTCCGTTGGTTCTGCCTGGATCTCATGAGGATTTTGCGACCTCAGTATACATGTTCTTCCCTTGGATTTGTGGATTTCGTACCTTTGATCCCTTCCTCTAATCTTCTGGTTCCGGGATCTGTTGTTGGGCCTTGAAGGTCCCTCTTGTTGCTTCGAGGATGGGGTTGCACTTTCGGCGTCCGGCGAATCCTATGGGGAGTCTTCCGATGTGTTTTGGCCTTTGTTTTTCCCGGTTTTGCTCTTGGATCCAGGAAGCCATGGTCCTCGCAAGCCATGGCTAAGAGCTAAGTCAGGGGATGAACTCCCTCTAGGATTTCCCTTCGCTGCCCTTTCTATTCTTGCTTCATTTGTGTTTCTTCTAAAGGGCATACTGGTCTTTTCACAATGTTTTACTTTGCTTTGGGGTGAGCCAACCTGGCCGCTGACCCTACGACCTGCCCTCCTCTGATTGGGCCCATGTCAGTAGTTCGGTCCCCCTATTTACCCTCTCTCCCGAAAGCTTTCTACACCTATGTGGATTTTTCAAATTATCTGATTGGTCAAGTTTTGAAAATTCATAACTATTTATTTGTTGGGTCAAAAATTACAAATAAATATCCGTTGGATTTAGAAAAATGTAAGATTTCTAATGGTATTGGTTTTGTCACCTGAATCTAATGTTTAAAGAGGTGAATTAAATAGATCTAATTAAATAAGATAATATCTTGTAATTTTCATAACTAATAATTTATAAGTCAGAAACATATAATAAAATATGTTTCGGACTCATAAAAATATAACCTAAAACATGGCATGTTTTGGTAACCTAATTCACATATAATAAAAAAGCAATTTTTAGGGTTTTGAATAATTAATGGAAACCTAACCCTAATTCCACATAAATGTATCATAGGTTCTTTGGAGGCCTAGGCTTGGACATAGGCTTGGTTTTGGATAGAGTAGACTCTAAATTTGAGGTATATTTGCATCCCCAATTATTCCTTTGAGCAATTCACCTATTTTATCTTTCTCTTAGTCCTATGGACAATAGCCTATACATATTGCTCTTATCTTTTAATATCATGGTTCTTGTGAACTATCTTGTTTGTGGTAATCTTGGATATTCTCTTGACTCTTATCTTGTTCCTTGGTGCATGTTGGTATTTTATATTGGTATGTGCCCACTTTGAAGTGGATGCTTATATTTTTGTGTCGTCCATTATGTGATGGAAACATTGTATAATTCTAAGTATACTGCTTACTTGCCTCTATATTTTACATGCTATGTGATTAAGTAGCACTAGAGTAGTGTAATTGCATTGGTTTTGTTTATGAAAGATGTGTTATATCCTGCTGAGCAGATGTGATATTTCTTGCTCTTTTGGGATGGAAAGGAACCTCGTACCCAGGATTTTCAACTTTATGAGGGTTGTCCCATTATATATATATTTGGGAGAATGGCAATATTCCTTTCTCTATCAGGTTTCAAGGATGTGAAGCCTTAGCCGCCATTGTTATTTATATTGTTCTAGGGCTATGTTTATCTCACATGCATGCAGGTTGATTATTGTGGGGTGTGTGCCCTACTTTCTTCATATGTGCTAGTATGGTACAATTTTAGTTGTTTGGTAAGGGAAGTATCTCTTTTATTGATGTACTCATTCTTTTATGCCCTCTTTGGGTAGTCCTTATCTCTTGCATGGGAAGCCTTTTATTTTGATGTCCCTTATTCTTTATAAATTTCTCAATTTGCTTTTTAGTATGCAAATACCATCCTTTGCTGGTGTCTTTTACTTTTCTCTTCTTGCTGGGGTATGCTTCCAACCCTAGGTGGAGGACTTGGATGGCAAGGCATGTTGACCTAGACTTAGATTGAGAAGTCAAAAGCTTGGAGACAACTTGAGGTGGTTTATATTTCCCTCTACATCGATCCTTATAATGTAAGTTTAAGATGTTCCCTTGTTTTATAATTGAATATAGTCATGTTTCTATTCCGCTTCTATACTTTGGTTGTTTTATATACCATTAGTAAAGATTTGAAAATTTTACACCCACTCCAAGATACCTTAGAGGTGTGTTTGGACTGGAGGTTTTATTCTTCAAATTTTTAGTAAGAGGTGGTTTCACTTCTTTACACATTACATAGGAAACACCTACTATAACAAACTCATCTAGAACCAGCAACACCATCGGTCAAGAAACATCTTGAGCAATATACATTGCTCAAATATCCCCCACCGCATACAACCAACCTTCCCAAAGATGGTCTACCTAAATGTATACCTGAATAATAGAAATATCATTTGCATCTTCCTTCCCAGATTATGGAGATACCTCAATTTAGACATCAAGACGGGGTCCCATTTCTGTGTAGGATCCACTGCCTTCCCCATCAACTTCTACCTCACCAGTAGGGGCCTCCTCCAGTCTACATGAGGTTGGAGAGACATGCTCTTCACCCTCAATCTATTTATAGGCTAGCATCTCATTATTCACCCATGGGGAGACTTGAGCATCAACAACCACATTCCTAGGAACATTGACACATTCACCACATTGAAAGATATCAACAATCTTCCTTTGAAGAAATTATCGATAACACAGAAATAGAAGATAACATGTTGAGGATGATGAATGGGAATCCAACACCACAAGACGACTAGGAAGCCCAGGAGGAAGAACTTACAGACACATCCACATCTTCGAGCGACGAAGACCTCTAGGGTTTGAAGACCCATTGCCTACACGTTTTAGGTATATCTCAAGCCCTACCAGTAGAACATACTCAAACACATCCTGCAATAAGATCTCTACTATCACTACGAATCTTTATAATGATCACATTTGCAATCCTACTCCACTTACCATCAACTCTCCAAACCATGACCCAGACCATCCATGGACCCTTATCACCCAGAAAAAACCCCCACCACACATACATCATAGATGTGGCAAATGCCTACAAGTTGGTCACCACAGAAGGCAATGCTGGAACCATATCCAATGCTTCACTTGTTCCCGTGATGGCTACATTGCCAGAACCTACCCTCAACCATGCAGGGGATGGAGATCACATCCATTTCCCACATATGGCACACCATCCCCATGCTCCAACCACCCACTTGTGGGGGCACCGACTACCTTTACATCCCCCTCAACTCGTTTATAGATACACAAAGCTGACAAGTGTATCTTTTGCAAATATTCTATTTTCCCCCTTCTCTAAGATCTTACACCACCTGATAGTATCTCCAACCTAAGCCCTACAAAATCTATTACCATGCCTCTTTGCTCTCCTACATATCCACCACCTTTTAACACAAAGCACTCACCTTCTCACACAATATCGGTCCATCCTATCCAACTAATGACCCCATATAATGATCTCACGAACTCTATGGACTCCTCCATCCTAGAATGCTCCATCGATCTACCTGCTTAAAGCATGCTCATCCTAAAGTCCTCATGGCTCACACCATCTAGGTCGATATCCTTCAATGCCCATCCCTGATGGACAATGAAACCATCAAGATCACTAAAGCTATTTCTCTACTCATACCTTCTTGTACCATCCTTAACCCCAAAATTCTTTCCCCCACCAGACTTATTTACAGATTACCTGAAAACTCCATCTTCGAGCATGTTATGGGACATATGTTTACATTTTCTTGGGGTAACGACTTTGCCCAGGCATGTATCTCACAACGGAATATCAAATAAGGTGCAACACCTTCATCCACTAGTGCATCAAGATGGATCTCCATTGCTGATCTCCAGCCCCATTTAAGGAATGAGGAGGTGTTCTAGATGATTGCACACCCCGTCAGGGTGACATTGCAATTTATCAACTTGGACACTCTTTATCCATCTGACTACACAAGAGCTTTCTGAGTGTTCTTGGTGATGAAGGACACCACTATCCCTGGAGACATCAATATTAGGCATGGCTACATGATCTACAACATCAAACTGCGCATGGAGCACATGTCCAAATACACTTGCTCCTTTAAAGACCACAAACAACACCCTGCAACATGATATTGACCAAATCATCTCGTAAACATCCACAAACATCCGACACCATTACAAACTTCCATGTCACAAACCCACCAGATGCTATCCCATGCCAATGACACTCTACAAACCTTGCAATGCTTCAAGAAGTCTCGCACGCACCACAAATCGCCTCATATACCTTCTCCAACCACCCTGGATTCATATCCAACTAACATCAATATGAACAAGACACAATCTTTATGCAACGAGATGGATCAAGAGACCTTCCAAAAACTGAAGATGACCATCATTGATGATTTTCAAGCAACACCGAGCCCGACTCTCATCATATCAAGCCCACCGAACAAGGATCATAAAGCGGTAAAATCCTATGCAGCTCTGCTTTGCACACCTGAATCACATAAAAGAAATAAATTCTTTGCTATCGATGACACATGTATGACATTTCATCAACCCACTACTACTGCTGCTAATACATCTCTTGATGATAGACTTATAAATGATCATATATCTCCTAATTCTTCTTACCTTATGTCTCATATTATTTCGTTGACTGATAACATTAGCCTCCTAGCATCATGGGATAGTACTGGTGATTTTAGTTCTTTTTGTCATAACATCGACATTGACTTCCCACCCCATCCGGAAGGGGAGAAATTCCTCACAAACCTTATGAAACAAAACCCCTAGACTGACACCCAGATTGACTATCGACATACATATTGAACTATCCTATACTTTTTGAACACATTTCTATGATACCAACATGAACTTTTTAACTTGGAACGTATGTGGGGCGGTTGCACCCTATAGAAGAAAACTATTAGAAACACCCTTTACCAACATCACATCGAACTCATCACCATACAAGAAACTAAAACTACCCTCAATGATTTCCAACTGAAGCAACTGGGAGGTTGACACATTAACAAATGGATCCAATATGCTCCCACATGTTTTAGTGGTAGCATACTCATAGAATGGAATGACTGCATATACCACGCCACCCAGTCCACCATTCTTAACTAAAACATCATGGTACTATTGCTTCGTATTGGTACCAACAGAACATGGCTATACCCAGGTGTATATGGACCTCTAGATCCAAATAAAGCACCTTACATAGGTGAACTAAACTCTCTGGCTGCACTACTCATGGACACTCCATGGATCATTGGTGGTGATTTCAACATGGTCACAGGCCTAGAAGAAAGATCTCATACACAATCACATGGTTTTACACATACACCTCGTCACGCCACTCTTTTCAATACCTACATCACCATACATAATCTCCGTGACCTTCACTCTAGTAACAACGGTTGGACATGACATAGAGGTATATCCAAAGCCAAACTTGGACCCTTTTTTATGCAATAATCGATGGACACAATTACACTCTGGGACACAAACATGTCTCATTGCATGCAACCTATCTGATCACCTTTCGGTTCTTCCAAAGACTCAACCCACATGATGGGGATATAAGCCTTTTTGCTTTGAACGTTTTGGGACTCACCACCAAGATTTCACCCCTATGATTAGCAATGTTTGGCACACACAATCTTCCACTAACAACCCAGGCTTTGACATACACTACAAAATCAGGTTACACAGGCCTATCCTCAAGAGATGGAACCACACACAATTTGGATCCATCCCTTAGATCATCAAGAGAAAGGAAGAACAACTCCTCACTGTCTTACAACAACTAACAGATGCACACATTCCCATTATCCCACAAATCAATACTCTCAAAGACCATGAAAAAATTATATGGAAACAAAGAGCCAAAATCAAATGGCTGAAGGAGGGTGACATATACACAATTTTTTCCACTTGACCTGCAATACCAAGCCCAATTGCTTACTGATCACCAACATCGATGGTATTGATACCTCCACTCAACCCATACACACCCTCACCAACCACATTACCAACTTCTTTAACTATTTATACAACAACATACATTCTCTACATCAAGAGATACCTTTTGTCTGGAACAAATTTTTCACACACAACATCCCATCCACAAACAATCTCCTTGATCCCTTCCTCGATATGGAAATCCAAGGTGGGATGGGGCACTTAGGAGTGGACAAATCACCTTGACCGAGAGGATATGACATGTCCTTCTATCGAGCAGCCTGGTCCATCATCAAGGAGGATTTCACCAAGATTCTTGTAGAGATTCACCGATTATATAACATCAAACATCTCCTCACATCCATTAACCACACTCATATAGCCCTAATCCCAAAAACTGATCATCCAAACTCCATCTGGGATTACAGACCCATCAGCCTCATCAATTCCACATACAAGATCATTGCCAAGATACTCAATAGTTGCATGAAACCACACCTCAACAACATCATTGACATTCAACAGTGTGCATTCTTGCCACATAGGAACATCCAAGATGCATTCATCACAACACAGGAAACTACACACCTGTCACACACTTCAAGAGACAATCCTCATCTTTATATTGGACTTCAAAAAGGCCTTTGATAATGTTAATTGGGAATTCCTTATCAAATGTATGATGGACTTAATTTCCCTAATAAATGGTGTTCCTGGATACAATCCTACATCTTTTTGAGACCCTCATAAATAGGTCCCCACACAGCTACTTTAAGAACACTAATGGGCTTCGACAAGGTGACCCACTATCACCCTACTTATTTATCATCATCACTGCTATCTTAAACTCATATAATAAAAAAATCCATAGATGTTGGGTACATCAACAAGTCCAGGGGATGCACATACAATGTGATACAATACACAGATGACACCATCATCATCATAAAACCAAATGACTCAAGTGGCATTAACCTTATCAAGATTCTAGCAATATTCACCAAATTGTCTGGACTCAAAATCAGTTTTGCTAAATCCACCATTATATGCTATCATGTGGAATCCATAGAAAGGGATAGATACACATGTATGTTGGGACATCAACATGAAACTTTCCCATTCACATACCTCAGACTCCTACTCACACCCACTCACCTTCCATGCTCTACATGGAACCCAATCATCAACAAACTAAACAACTGAGTCTACACATGGGAAAACAACTACCTATCTGTATTAGGTTGCATATCTCTACTTAACACATTTCTCACACTCATCATCAACTACTATCTGTCATGCATCCTACTCCCAACCACGGTCCTCAATAACATCGATATAATCCATAGGAAGTTCCTATGGGAATACAAAGGTAAGAAACTACACCTAGCCAAATGGGAAACCATATTCAGTCCTAAGAAGGAGGGCGTATGGGGCATCATCAACATTAGAGTCCATAGTCTTTACCTCAAACACAAGATCACAACATCAATAAGTAACAAAGACAACAAACTATGGAGAGACATCATCACTGACAAATACCTCTTACAACAAACACCATGGTCCTTTACAACAAACATGACAACATCACCCCTATGGAATACATAAACAATACACTCAACATCATTTCAAGCACCATACAGATACCACCACACTTATGAAAAAACACCAAATTACGGCATGATCCATGGTGGCATGTACAAAAGCTTATCAACCTACAACTCTCAACCAGACACATCCCCAACTCACTTATTAATTAAAACAACTATCTAACACAAATCAAGTTGGGATCCAATAGAGACAACAACCTAAAATGATGACTTAGAGAATGTATGGACCCAGATACATACTTAGACATCCTAGACCAACTAGAAAATAACACCACATGAAACATCAAATGGATTTGGGGCCCTAGATACATAGACAAACTTGCATACAATTTCTTTACATATAGAGGCAAACTGAGGTCTTATAATAAGATTTGGCAAATTAAATGCCCACCTGAACTACACATTCTGATCTGGCTCATCTACTGCGATAAGTTGCCCACTAACATGACTATGAGACATAGGGGGTTCTGGGGGCCATCTAGATGCTCTCTTTGCAAAAACAATGAGGAATCAACTATACATCTTTTCTATGGGTGTCACACATCTAGAAGGATATGGACACACTACACCACGTCCACCACCATTTTAGCTGACACCTACGTGAACACCATTCATAGAATACAATACACTACAAGAAGAACCGATAACTATCCAAAACATGATATTTTGATGCCATCCATTATATGGGTTATATGGAATACCAAAAACAAAATTGTTTTTGATAATCTCACCTTATCCATGCAACATATCATTCAATAGGTGGATACAACATATCATGATTTTTTGCATATCAAGTTACAACAACGGGAATGGGGACAAAGTCCAGAAGGGCCCATACAACTAAATGAATGACCATAGCATCAGAAGAACACTGAGACTTGGCCAGGCAGAGGGAGTAGGAGAAAAATGAAGAAACCTACATGAAAGACAAAGAATGGAGCAACCTACTAATGGATGATAATATTTTTGGAGGATGCTATTATTATGAGGATGATGTGAATATATTAATCACATAACTCTAACACTAGGGTACACACCACTGGTGAATGCATCCCCCATTTTTGTTGATGTGTATATCTTAGGAACTCTTATTATTTGTCGGATGTTTCCCTTTTATCACATGACTCATCACTATTTGCATAAGTCAATATCAATACAATGAACTACTATCTAAAAAAAACCCAACTTTAACCAAAAAAGGATTATGTTTGCATTGCCTCCCTATTATAAGCGGAAAGGAGACATCCATGCAGTGAGGCCAATTATTAAAGGCCCGTAACACTAAGGACATATGCATCTACTGGAAAGCAAGAGAGCTCCTATCAAAAAAAGTCTATATTTCTTCATTGTTTGTTCAAACATAGTAGCTTGAGCTTCTTTGTGCCTTTAGAATCACTCATCATCACACATGTAAAAATACTAGTGTCAATTTGGGTGAATTAAATGAAACTCCTCAATCCCTATATGGACAAACCCCTTTGCCTCCTAGCATCCCTTATTTTTTTAGAGCCACCCTCTAAGAGAACTGTGAACCCCTCTTCACCATCGGCCAAATTTCCTATATAAAATCCTTTCAAGTCACAAGAAGTTGAAGGTATAATTGGAGTCCATGAGGAAATTTTGGTCCTTTAGGCTCCCTTGGTTTAGAATTACAAATACACAAGTGATGTCAGAATCTATGTAGCATGGTTAAATTTTTGGGATTTTAATTGATGTTTGGATCTAAATGTAGAGATGAATAATTAATGATGTCCAAATATTAGAAAAGGGTTAATTGATAATTTGAATGAGTATTAAGACCGTAGATGGGGATCTATAACCTATATAAGTGAAAGTGATGAACCGTGAATAATGTTGTCAATTTAAGTGACTAATTTCTATACATGTACAAAGAAATGAAGCCAAGTTGATGTGAGACATATATTATTATGATATTAATGAAATGAATTATCTAAGATTCATAGGATCATTTTTGGTGATTAATATTGAGATAGATGTCTCTTGAATGGGATTTTCATGGTATTTAAGTTAACTTGTCAAATAATAGTACTTTAAGCTCAAAATTAGGCGATAGATAGATATTTTGATAATAAAGATCGATTAATATAGCTAGACATTTTGATTACGATGCTTTGTTAAAATTTGGTATCATTCAGAGTTGTATCTTGGGTTATAATAAATTTTGAGTGATCTAGGCTTGTGGTGAAGACCTAGTTTGGGTCTCCATTTGTCTTCTTTATTCTCATTTATCATGTTAAGATATATAGATTGCATGTTTTATTCCCAATATATCTATATTCTAGTGATATGTACTTATGGAGTCTTCTTGCATGATTTTGTAGGTGCTTGATTTGCATTTGATGGAAGGAGATGATGGAGAATGCCCCAAGGAATTCACCAGTAATAGAGGACCCAAAAGGACCAGTAAAGCCACCCCAACCTAACCCAAGTTTCATAAGAAAAAAATTGAAGAAATTGACTCTATGGAAATTCAAGTGAATAGCACAAGTACACCGTGATGGACTTAGATGGCCATGATACAATTTGAAGATCATTCCAAGCATCCCCAACATACATAAAGTTGTTAGAGTGTAGACAAACCTCTAAATAGTCACCCAAGGATGTATTTGTGGCAAGTCGTGGACCAGACAACCATTATACTTTGCCTTTTCCATTCTAAATGTGCCCCCTTTCCCCCAAATTCCCTTTAAAAGCCACTTATTTCCATAACTACTATCCATCCTATAATCATAGTTCCAAACAATAGCAAAAGTAACCATTACACTCTAAAATGGTCGTTCAACCTACATACCGCCATGGTCGTTCTACCCTAGAATGACTATGCCACTACTCCAAATTTCCATGTTTCACCCCCACTTTCATACTGCTCATGCTCACATGTTCCACCTTAGAGTAGCCAGATAACATTATCCACACCACAACTGTGGTGGGGCAACACAAAAGTTCTACCCCAAAACCCCAATAATACTTCTATACTCATTTTCTAATTTACCCCTAACCTAACCTTAAATACCATAAGATCTATACATCTTAAAGGTGGGTAGGGTGGAGTGTCGTATGCAACTAGGAGATTTACTACCACTTTTCCTGCCACCAATTACTCCACCTTACATTCACCTCAATTCCATATAACCACCCTAACTTTCTTCCATGTCTGTCATGACACCCTAATCCCTTGCATGCCACTTCACCTTAGGGGAAGGAGATTGTACATCCAGCTAATGGAGGAAGCATAACGTTGTTACAAAATGATAGATACATAAAAAACCACGAAGAGGGGAAGTACAACGCGATGAAGATGATAGATCTAGATAAAAAGAGAAGATGGAGATACACCACTATACTTCTTCAAATCTAGATTTGGAGTGGGATATGCGGAGGTGGCTCCTTCCTTTGAAGAAGAGGGTGATCAACATTCTCTCTCCTCCAACTTTCGCCTTCAGAGATCAAAGACTGATAGTATGGATGTGACTTTGGAATTTGGTAGCACTTCATGGTCCTTGATGATCTCATGATTTGATAAGTCGAGGTGGGTGGCCTATTTATAGGTGTTGTTCCACCGACTTAACCCTCTGGGCCGCAGTCACAATATGGCTTTGGTCGAGGTATGACCTAGGTTGAGGCATTGCCTAGGCCACAGCTTGATATCGATCGAGACTCTTATCGCAGTCGCGGTGTGAAGGTTGTAGACCACGGTCGAGTGGAAACCTCGATCGTGGTAGGACCTCGATCACGGGGCGTTGCGCGATTGGATGGTCGTATTCATAGTGCAAAGAGGGGCATCGACCACAGTAAGGTCCTTAGTGGGCGATATAGCCACGGTCATGGTGCTGACTGCGGTCATGTCTTGCCATGACCTTGCAAAGTTGAAAGATGTGTGTAATTGAGATTTTTGACATAAGGCACTAAAATAAGTAGAAAAATATATAAAAGGTATGCTGGGAGAAGCATAAATCATATGCAAAAAGTGCATAAAATGATCAACTCCCACAAATTTAGAATCGAGCCTGTCCTCAGGGTAAGGGTAGGCCCAAAATCATAGAGAGATGAGCAAATCATAATTTTTTTTCAAAAAGCATACCATTACTGAGTTATCTCATTCTTATAGAAAAACTCTTACAATATGCTCTTTCAATCCTGAAATCCTATTTCCTCCCCTTTGTAACTAGAGTTGCATGACTTCGAATCCTTACCAATGCCTTTTGGTAATAAAGGCCTCTCCAACTCAATCACTTACGCCTTCCTGTACTAGGTTGCTAGCCATACTTGTACAACATCCCCTTGAGGGTCCTTTATTTCTAGTTGGACCTATGCTAGTGTGCTTGGGTAGGTTTTAGGATTTAAGTGTTTTCCTACTCTCCTCAATCTCCCTCACCCACAAGCTGCCGTAAGGACAATGTTGCCTCAAGGGATCCTGACATTAAGTCAGGTGGTTGCGTGAGGGTCGTTTGGGACTGTATGTGGATAAATTTGGCTTCAGGATTCCACTTACGGGCATGACATATTTGCATTCATGAGTGCAACAATACACCGACCGTATGGGATCCTTCGACATATTTTGGGTACAACTCTCATTATTTTGTTCTTTTCTTTTTGGCTTTCAATATTTCCTCTCAGGTTTGGGTGAGGGGTTTTTTACATGATTTTCTGGGAGGCCAAGCCTCTTTTCATCCCAAAGCAGGGATAATTAAACCCGGAAGGGTATCTATTTCCTTCTCGAGGGAGGTGAGGATTTTATAACTAGAACCGTCAGGTTAGGGTTATTGGTCGGGAGTATGGCTCGGTGAAGTCCTCCAGTTTCTAGGGATTCCATAGACTTAGGATTGTTCCACACACAACGTTTTGCCATAAGAATGAGACAAAAATGTATTGTAATGCTTCTTGTTTTTATTATTATGTATGTTAGTCACTCATTTGCACCTCTCTAGAAATGATAAAACTACAACATTTAGCAAGGGGACTGACAAGTTCAAGAAGTGGCTAAGCAAAACTGCAACTTATAGCAAAATTTCTTAAAATAATTTTTTTTTGCAAAATTTGATTGTGGAGGAAATGAGAATATGTAAAAGTAAATTTTTGAAAATATGGGTGATAAAATTGTACCTCTAATGCTCATTTATGACTCTTCCACAAACTTATAATTCACCCCCACCAGGGGTGTCAAAGTTGGAGTTGGATGTATAAATGGGCTTTCTTTATTGCTACTAGTTGTTTGTGGTGGCCCATTTCGACTTGAGGAGCATGATGACGTATACCCCACGTAGTGGGTGGTATTGTTCATGTTGCATTCCCTCCACATTCATATTCATTTTTTCCAAGGTGATCATCTAGGCAAGACAATAGAAGCCACAATTGTTTGACAAAGGTACTAGCTGAGGGCTTCTATGGAAGAACTGTGTCTTCTTGAAATATTTTCCTTCTTTATGTTTGTATCCTTTTCCATGGTTTTTGAGCATCTCTACAACTGCCTCAGCGCATGTGACTGCCTTCTCTTATGTAGGTGTCTTTGTAGTAGTCATGTTCATTCTTTTGTTGAGCGCAAAGGCTGCATCAGAGCTGTTGTAGAGAACTATAGTCCTAGCTATAACACTGACTACTAACAAAGTCCAATGACTATCATGTAGAATAGGCAGGAATATGTAATCTGGAAGAGAGGTCTCTAGGCATTGTAGTAGGTGGTCTTTTTCTCCTGACCTTTTATCCTTTAGGATGTCATCTACTAAGAGGAAGTAGGCCATATGCACATTTGGCATGTTATCATTCAGCAGTGCTTGATAGGCCGACATAGTGCTGACTGAAAGGTACCCTCCTATTTTCAAGGTATCTCAGAGGTCGACCTTTAGCATGCAGATGCCATCCCTTTGGAAGATTGCCTCTTCTGTGGTGTCATCTTCCTTCAAGCATTTCATTATTAGCTATAGGGATTCTAGCGACAAGCTCTCACAGCTCCACCTATCAAAATCCTTGAAGGTTGGCACTATTTCTTCGGTCGGCCCATCTAGTTTGATTTCTAGCATATCTTCTTCCTCTATCTCCCCTTCTTCAGGCTCATGAGCTTGAGGTTGTTCTTTCTTGTCTTCTGCCACTAGAGGTTGTTCTAGCTTACTCTCATGTTTTCTCTCTGCTCTGTCAGGTGTGTTGGCTGCCCAACCTTCCTTCTAAGCAGATGCTCTAACAGGCTCTTCTGGATCGATCCATAGGGTTTTAATTTTCTCCCTCCATGTTTTCTTTTTAGGTAGAGGTATTTCTTGGTGAAGCTATCATGGTACTGTATCTGAAGGCATTGCCGGGTTTTTGAACAAGCGACAATCATAAATAACCTCCATTGCATAGACTCCACGTAACCAATGTAGATCTTCTGTGCATAGGTCTTCCAGCAGGACTCCCTTATTGATTGCTTCCATCATTCTGAGAACTATGAAGGCACAGTCCCTTGTTCCATCCTGTTCTTGAGGGAACTTTCTACAGATAGAGAATTGCTTCCACAACCCTTTGTGTCTGTTGTCTGCCATCTGTATAGCCCGTTGCAGACACAGTGACACCTTTAAGATATCCCTTACCTCCTTGTTTTTATAGATCGGGGAGGTGATGTCCAATTCATCTATGCAGTAATTGAACACTATTGTCCGTCTCTCGTATTGGTTGATGATAATCAATGCCCAATGCTTTACAATACTTATAGGTAGGACTATGAATTTCATATCTTCCCTGCTCACTACACGTTGTAGCTCTTTCACATCAATAGCTTTGTCATTTTTATCAAATACAAGACCTGCTAGATGCGTGGTGCTATTGAATATGAGTTGCATTTTGTCAGGATGTAGAAATTATTCAAGCAGAGTTTCACAGAGTACTTTGAATAGCTTCTTATGTACTCTTTCTCATTTCAGAAATATCCCTCTAAAATGATCCCGGTTAAGTGACCTTCCCTTGTTGTGATAGAGAATATCAGTGCCCGAAAGGTTGTCGTCAAATATGTCTGCTAGGATATGGGCATCTCTGCATGTGATTCTTGATAATGTTGTCATGTCCATGCCCACCATCTTGCAGGGTAGAGGGGTAGAGGAGGAGCAACACCTAATGGTACATCGTGGACTGGTGCACTCTGCTTTTTGACTGGCTCATTAGTGAAGAAAGAGGCGAGTCCACCTTCTTCGTCTTCTGAGGTACCGTCTCTTGGTATCTACATTATTGTGGGAGGTACTTCTATAGTGGGAGACTGTGCCCTGGTTTCCAACGGAATTTGGGTTGTCACCTTATTTTCATCGTTTGTGGATATCTCGATAGTTAAGTCTCTTATTGGTTAGTTTTCTTCTGATGGTTTCTCTAATTCTACAGAGTTGAGCACATCTAATGTCGTCTCCATTTTCCCATCATAGAGTATTTTGTCTTGCTCGTACTGTGTTGGGTCTTTGAAGAAGTTAGTACAGATATCCATCCCAAACATCATGTCATCCAAGAACTTGTTGAGATCTCATATTTCTCATGATGTGAGATATTCTATCACATTGCTTTTTTCTTTGGTGAAGACAACTGTGCGAGGTTCTTCAGATGCAGCCTTATCCTCTTCTTGGCTACTGTTTAAGTCGAACATCTTTGATAATGCATTTGTTTTCTTTGTCTTAGTGTCTTGATGAGGTTCTGACTGTGGCAATGCTTCTTTTGCAGGTGGTTCCACCCTTGGGGTGATCTTTACATTGGCATGTTCCTTCACCTGTCCCTCCCATGTCATCATCATCTTTTTCTGGACTTGAGGGGCTTGATGAATCTTGTGATGTGGAAGGTCTGGTTAGACGCTTCAACTTCTTTTTCTTCCGCCAACCATCTATCGCTTGGCATTTAACATCTAGTTATCAGCGTTCTTCGTCTAAGCACGAATGTTCATTCTTTAGATCATCTAACACTTCCTCATACCCCTTCTGCATCAGATCCTTATATGTTCTCATGGCGTCTTATTAGTTTTTGAGGTCCGCCATTTCCTTAGTTAGAGTCTTCAGAGCTCCCATCATTGTGTTCTGGGTGTTGACAACCTCTTGCATGAACTGGGGGAGTGCCTCAGTTCTCACGTTTAAACTTTGTACCTGCGTAGTTAGTGTACACATGCTAGAGGTAATGTTTAAGTTAATTTCAGAGGTATGCTACATGTGTAACCACATGGCATCAAACTTGTTTCCTAATACATCATCAAACATTTGTGGGCATTAGTGTTGCTGCTCTACATGCGTTGTTGACAGTGTTGTAGATGATACATGTTCTTTGAGTTGTGGAGATGGCTTGTTTCATGTAGGATCAGCGTGTGTTGCTGGAGCAGAAGTGCTCACCTCTGGTTGCTCTAGTACTTGCAATATTACTTCTAAGATCACAGAGTTAGGTGTAACCTTAGGGTCCTCTCATGTTTGATGGGTTTCTTGCTCGACCTACAAATGTCATTCTCCTATGTGGCTTCGAGATGCACCTGATCTCCTCCTTCATTGGTTTCCACCTCAGGTTGGTCACCCTCATTTACCGCCATCTCCACTGGAATGTGTGGTAGGGTAGATTCAGGACGATAGACTTGTCTGACATTTTTTTTCTTTTTCTTCCTTATTGCTAATTTCTTTCTTTCCTCTGGCTTTCTCATCTCCATTTTTTGAAGTCCTATCCCTCACGTCCTTATCACTAGTATTTGATGATGGGCCTGTGGTAGTACTGATAGCTCCCAAGTACATCTTATCTACATCCTCTTGGGTCGGCCGCAGTTTGTGGGCATCATAGTATGCCTTTTTTGGGAGGGGCAGAAGTGTCTTGGAGTAGCTTTGTTTGTAGAAAAGTTTGCTGCCTTTCTACGCCAGAATCCCCGAGTTGATGTGGGACTTTATTTATTTTTATATGTCCCTTAGTTTTCTTGTACTTCATCAATAGGTCCACATCCATGAAGTGATAAGCTATTTTGGTTATCTAGCTTCCCATGTAGAATTCCTTCGTCTGCTTTGCTTCCCCTCCCACTGCGGCTGATAACCTTTCGATTAGTAGTCTTCCTATGTTTACCAGTTTCTTGTTGAGCATGGACCATATTTGAAATAGGTCCCCTTTAGTTACTCCTCTGATTTCTGATCTAGTGAAGACTGTGTTAGCTGTTACTTTCTACATCACTCGGATGAAGCATGAGGTGATGAGAGTCATCTTTGAGTTCTTCGAGTTATGCTTGTGTTCTCTGGTTAGCTTCTCCCACATCCTATGATTTTCTATATCCGATGGCATCTTTTTCTCCTGGTACAGCTGAGCAGGCTTGTGCTTTTTTGGTTGTTCTAATGAATATTGTATTTAGTATTGCCTCGGTAATCATATGAGACTTCCCTCCTATTCTCACTTCTAATTTGAAGTCGCCACCGCCCTTCTTGCATTTTCCATCACTGACGGGGAGCTTTTCTAATGACAACATGAACTCCACTATCAAGTGAGTTAGGGAGGGGGCTTCTGAGGTACACAGGGTGCACAGATTTGCACCTTGCAGGAAGTTGATCACCTGGTCATAGATCCCCATCTTCTTGAAGTCGTCAAAGCCCAGATATCACGTCGGTTTGAACCCCTTGGTTTGTAGTACCCAGTAAAATTGTAACCGGTGTGCTTGATCTCTAAGTACGAATGTTTGCCTCTGCTGGTTGAGGGCCTTCTGTTCTTTGCATTCTTGGTCCCAGGCTTCCACTTCTCTAGCCTCATTAACTCAACTTTAGAAGACTCATGAGTCTCTATTCGTGATGTTTCTTGAGACTCCTTAGAATCCTATGGCATCTTGTAGGCCATGATGTACTCCTACTTCTTCTTCATCAGCTCCAACTAAATATTCCTAGTTGGTGAGAGGTTTGGGTTGTCTTTCAATGCCTTTGTTATCTTCTTTAAGTTCTCCTCTGCACCCCTCAGTGAAGTTGCTTTCTTCATCAGAGTATCCTCAGTCGAAATTGACATTCTGAAAGTTTCAACATTAATATTTTTGTTAGCAAAATTGTATTTTATATTTTCCTATTGCATTAGCACTTAATTTAATTTTTTTATTGTTTGATATGAGGCATCGTGATCGTGGCATATATTGAAGGCAATATTGTGGTCGAGGAGGATGTTGTGACCATGGCAGATGACTAATGTAACCAAAGGAATGCCGTGACTATGGAAAGGAAACACCGCGACCGAGGTGGGTGCCCCGACCATGATCATCTTAGACATGATTCAAGAGAAATCCATGTGAAGGTGGATCGCGACTGCGGCCAAGAAATACAAGGTGTGGTCGAGAAGGCATCTACTTGACCGCAACCGTGGTAGGTCACGGTGGGTATTCCTACCCTAACCCCAATCGACCAACAACAATACCACCGGGAGCGTGCTAGAAAATGCCATTTAGAGTTCAATCATAATTTGAAAAGACAAGAGTATCCGTGAACATAGTGAAAATGCTAGAGAAACCCCTATGAAGAATTGAAAATCAATCAGAGCGATTTTAGCATTTATGCACCAAAGAGAAAACAAAACGGAAACCAGTCGTAAACTTAAGAGAGAGAGGGATTAAACCTCAAAATATGCAGGAAATCAAAGTGGTGATGATCGAAAGGGAACATGCAATTAGTACCTTGGTGAGGTTAGGATTCTAAATGGTGGTCAGGGACATCTACAGAGGTGGTGCTATGGCGGCAAGAGTACGATATCAGTGGATGCAGTCTCACAACAAACATTCTTTACTGTTTGATTGTCATTTTGATGACTCACATCTTGTGATTCTTCAGTTACCATTCAAGAGTTAGAGAGAAAGGAGAGAAAGGAAAACCCTATAGCAAGACGGGTTTTACTTTTATACTCGAGATTATCCACGAGCGAGGTCGGGTATACCACCTCGACCAAGGTTGAATTGGGCTTTTGACCTGACTGCGAGTGCGGTCCCAAGGTATGCCAAGCTTGTCCCTCGACCGCAGAAGACACCGCAACCACGATCAGTGCCTCGACTGTGGTGCACACAAAATTAAGATGTTGGAAACGATTAACTAAAACCAAAACCCCAATTTTCATTGAAACTTTTTTGTGAAGGCAAAGTAATTTACGTACTACATTTATACTATTTCTAGATGCGAAAATCCAAAATACTTAGAAGGAGAGGGGTATGTAACTCATGTATTAAAACATAAGAGATAAAAGAAATCATGAATTACAAAACAAAGAAAGTAGAAACAATCTTGGGTTGCCTCCCAAGAAGCACTAGTTTAAAGTCCTTTAGCTTGTTTCTCTCGCATTCTGGCTTCATCCTTCTTCATCTGATGCCGACACTTTCTCATTCATTCCATATGCTAGAGGACTGGGTTCCCCCAAACTCAACTCGATCATTCTCACAAAGGCTTGGTCTTCATAATATCTTTTTATTATCTGCCCATTCACCTTGAATTTGTCTGTCTTGTCTCTAGTTATTTCCATCATCCCTGATGGGTATATATTTACGATTGAGAAGGGGGCTAAACCATCTTGTCCTCAGCTTTCCTAGGAACAACCTGATACTTGAATTGAATAAAAGAACTTTGTCTCCTTCATGAACGTCCTTTCTCTTTAGGTGGGAGTCATGCCATACCTTAGTCCTTTTCTTATAGATCCTCACATTCTCGTAAGCGTGTAATCTCATCTCTTCGAGTTCCTAAAGTTAGAGAAATCTTTTCTGCCCAATTTTATCAAGATCCATGTTTAGATATTTGATAGCCCATATGGCCTTGTGCTCTAATTCTACAGGAAAATGAGAAAACTTCCCATAAATCAACCTATAGGGTGTCATGCCTATAGGTGTCTTATATGCTTTGTGGTAGGCCCATAGTGCATTGTCAAGTTTCATGGACCAATAATTTCTTATATGACTAAAAATCTTCTCTAGGATCTATTTAATTTGCCTGTTTGACACTTCGACTTGCCTTGATGTTTGGAGATGATATGGCATTGCAATCTTGTGCTTTACCCCATACTTTCTCAAGAGAGATTTGAATTGCTTTTCATGAAAATGCGACCCTCTGTCGCTTATAATAGTGCATGGTACTCCAAACCATGGAAAGATAGTTTTCTCAAACAACTTGATTACTGCCTTGGAGTTGCAGGTTTGGGTGGCAACAACCTCTACCTATTTGGAGACGTAGTTGACAACAATGAGTATATACTGGTTCCCCTTTTGGTGATGGGAAAGGTCCCATATAATTAATCCCCCATACATCAAAAATTTTGACTTCCACCAAATCTACCATCAGCATCTCATTCCTTCTGTTGATGTTTCCTGTAAGCTAACACTCCTTGCATGTCTTGATAAATGACACAACATCCTTAAAAGGAGTTGGCCAATAAAATCCTAATTGTAAGACTTTTATAGCTATAATTTTCCCTCTGTGGTGTCCCCCGTAAGGTGAGGAGTGACATTCTTTGAGGATTAGGGGTACTTCTTCTTTTGGTATGCATCGATGATACAAGTTGTCAGAGCACATTTTGAACAACAGTGGATCATTCCAATAGTAATTTTTCAGCTCGGAGAATAATTTCTTCTTCTAATTATAAGTGATCTTCAGTGGAAGTTTCCCATAGGCTAGATAATTACAAATGTCAGCGAACCAAGGCAGGCTCGACTCCTGTGATTGAGCCATCAAAAGAGCTTAATCAACATAATTGTCATTTACTAGAAATTGATTGTCTTCATCAAAAATTATCCTTGACAGGTGGTGTGCAACCACATTTTCTTTTCCCTTTTTATCAATGATCTCATGGTCGAACTCTTATAGTAACAAGGCCCATCGCAAAAGTCTCGGATTTGTGTCTTTTTTCTACCTAAGATATTTGATAGCCCCATGATCAGTGTACACTTTTACTTTGATCCTACCAGATATGATCTGAACTTACCAAAAGCAAACACGATTGCCAACATTTCTTTTTTAGAGGTGGTATAGTTTACTTGGGCTTCGTACAATGTTCATCTTGCATAAAAAATCACATGGTGTCTCTAATCCTTCTTTTGTCTAAGGACTAGGCCGATGGTGAACTCACTGGCATCACACATAATTTAAAAAGGTTGTTCTCAACTCAGTGCTGGTAGAATTGGTGTTGTTGCTAGCACCCTCTTGAGGGTCTGGAAGGCGTCTAAGCATTTGCTGGTGAATTCGAACTCATCATCTTTAATTAGGAGATTTGAAATCATTTTAGCGATCTTTGAGAAGTCTTTTATGAACCATCTATAATATCCCACATGCCCCAAGAAACTCCTTGCTCATGTAATGGATTTGGGCTATGAAAGCTTGGATATGGCTTTGATCTTACTTAGGTCCACTTTGATTCCTTTTTTGGAAACTTTATGCCCTAAAATGATACCGTCATGGACCATAAAATGGTATTTTTCCCAGTTCAGGACAAGGTGTTTTTCCTCACAGTGCTATAACACCAAAGATGAGTTCCTGAGACATGCTTTAAAATCCTTTCCATAAATAGAGAAGTCATCCATGAAGACTTCCACTATGTCTTGTAGGATGTCCGAAAACATAGATATCATGCAGTGTTGGAAAGTTGTTGGTGCGTTACACAACCCAAATGGCATTCTTCTGAAAGCATTTGTGCCATAGATGCAGGTGAAGGTTGTCTTTTCCTGGTCATTTGGATGGATCAGTACTTGATAGAATCCTGAATACCCGTTCAGAAAATAGAAGTAATAATGGTGAGCTAATCTTTCTAGAACTTTATCTATAAATGGCAAAGGGAAATGATCCTTTTTGGTGGCAGCATTCATCTTGTGATAGTCAATGCACATACGCCAACCTGTTACTATCATTGTTGCCACTTCATCTCCATCCTCTCCTCTTATCACTGTCATCCCACCCTTCTTAGGCACCACATGGATAGGGCTTATCCACGTACTATCACTTATTGAGTAAATGATCCCGGCGTTCCGCATCTTAATAACTTCCTTCTTTACAACTTCCTTTAGCATTTGGTTCAACTTCCTCTACGATTGACCTAAAGGTTTGGCTATTTCTTTGATATGTATTGTATATGCATAAGGCATGGTTGAGGCCTCTAATGTCTTCCACTGAGAACCCTATAGCCTTCCTATGCAATCTGAGTTCCTTTAGCAACCTTTCTAGATGATCGTCGATCAAGTTGGCATTAACGATCACATGATTCCTCTCTTCTTTGTCCATAAATTCATATTTCAGCCCCTCCAGAAGTGGTTTCAATTTTGGCTTTGGTTTCGGTGCTCTCTTTTCTTCAGGTGTTTGTTCAAGTGAGGTGTACTTTTTGGTCTCGAATGTCTCTTCATCATCACAGAATTTTCCTTTAGGTTGATTTAGGTAATCCAAGATCTTTACGACCTCTGGGTTTTCCACTGTAAGATCTTGATTACTCAAGGCTCGCATAAGGGGATCCATGATCGCCTTGTCCTATTGCACCTCTTCACAATATTGATTGTAGCTATCCACAAAGTAGACTGACTCAGACAGAGATGGTCCCTTCATAGAATCTTGTACTCGAAAATCGATATGATCATCCCCTACACGTAAGGTAATGATTCCTTCTGCTACATCTATTAGAGCTCTTCCAGTCATGAGGAAGGGTCTCCCAAATATCATTGGATACTTAGAGTCCTCGACCGATCACTACTATATCGCATGGTATGAAGAATCGCCCGACCTGTATCAGAACATCATCTACTATTCCAACAGGTCTTATAAAGGTGTGGCCAGCTAATTCAATTCTCATGCCTGTCTTCACCATGTCCGTCAACCCGAGCCTTTATGCTGGAGTCAAGGGCATACGACTAATGCTCACTCCCAAATTGTCTAATCCCTTCCTTTCCACATTATCTCTAACACAGAAGGGTATGTTGAATGCCTCATGATCCCTCTTCTTGGTTGGTAACTCAGCTTGAACAAAGGCGCTCAACATTTTTTCCAATTGCACAATTTCGATATGGTCTCCTTTCCTCCTCTTTGTGATCAGGTCCTTAAATTTTTTTACATACGTCTGCATTTGTTCAATTGCATCGAGGAATGGGACATCTAAGTGTAGTTTCTTAACTGCTTCCATAAACTTTTCATACCTCTTCTTTAAATGTGCCTTGATAAGTTTGTAGAGAAAGGGAACTCTTAGGGCATATGGATTTCTCTTCGAAAGGACTTCTCCTATAGGATCCAAGTTCTTGGCTTCTTCCTCCTTCTTCTTTTCACCATTCCCTTCTTCTTTGCCTTCTACAACTGATCCTTGTCCATTTGACTCTTCTGTTGAAATCTCTTTTTCAGATTGTTGCTCACCACAACTTCCTCCTTCTTTAGTGTTGTTAGTGCTAGGATCTTCCAACATTCTCCCTGATCAGAGAGTGTCCATTTTTACAGTCTCTATATTTGAGGGGATCTTCCCTGAAGGGTTTTTCATAAGTTCATCTAGTTGTGCAAGTTGTTGATCAATCTTCCTTTGATGGGTTTGCATGTTTGCCATCTGAGTTTGCATTGTAGTTAACAATCCTAATTTTGTGATATCACTTTGAGCAAGTTGGTCATTTACCAAAGCTTGCCATTTAGCGAAGTCAAACAATTGAGCAATCATGTCAGTTTGGTTGCTACCCTTAGCTTGGCTCGACCCTTGGCCTTGTCCTTGACCATGTCGACTCACATTTTTATTTTGAATCTGGTAGCTTTTTTTGTTCATATGATAACTAGTAGTTCTATTATATTGATTCGGTCCTCCTTTCTTCTCAAATCTTGGAGGCGGTTTAGATGAATTACTCAGTTGATGAGCATTTTTAGCAACTTCTTTATTTCCTTAGTTAAACCCAAGATGATCTGGTCATTTGAAATTGACATAAGAGACATTCTCTGTTTTTTCTTTGCTTTCACTTTCTTTACTCTCTTTTAGCCATGTATAGATACAGTTGTCAACTCCATACCCTCTTTCACCGCATGTAACACATTTCATGACTTTCTCCATGTGTTTCTTGCCCTTTCCCCAAGTGACTTTTAATTGTTTGACATCGGTAGTGATTTTCTAAATCTGAGCTGTAATAGTCTCCAAAGCCTTGGCTTCGATTGACCATCCTTTAGATCCTACCTTCTTGGCTGACCCTCTATCGTTTATATCATAATCCATACCTACTTGCAGTGCAACCATGTTATCGATTATCTTCATGGTTCTGCTTGGTTTCTTACCAAGAAAGTCACTTCCGGCGGCTGCATTCAACGAAGTTATTTTGATGGGAGTTAGCCCATTGTAAAAAGTGGTCACTAGGAATCCCTTACAATAGTTATGGTGGGGGCAATCTCTCTAGTATTCTTGAAAGCGTTCCCATGCCTCATGAAGGTTTTGTCCTGGTTTCTTCTCTAAAGAAGTGATCTTTTGCATATTATAGATAGTTCTTTCAGTGGTTTAAAATTTAGTGACAAGCACCTGCAAGAGGTCTCCATCCATCTATGGATTGGTGGGGCAAGTTGAGGTACTAGGATAGAGCTTTATCTTCAAGGGAGAAATTGAATCCTTTACAATATATCACTTCTTGGGGCACTCCCCTCATCTTAATGGTATCATAGATGTTTTTGAAGGCATCAATATGATGGTACATATTTTTTCTCCTTGAATTTCCATGGAAGGGCTTGTTCTAAATCATCAAGATTACAACCGATTTCAACACAAAATTCACTGTATTGAAGTGCGGGATGATAATTGGGCATCTGGACTTGTTGGCTCTAGTTGTGGCCAACTCTCTAAGAGTTTTTCCTTCCTCATCATCTTCACTCTCACTTCTCCAGTCATCACGTTCACGTTGATTTTTACAGTGATTTCTATGATACCTTCTATGGAGATTGTGACGTCGTTATTCCTCACAGTGATGACCATATGATTGACTGTCATCTCTCTCTTCATCCATCACATGAGGCAGTGGGTAGTGTTGAACTCTTGCATTTTGATCATCCCCAGTAAGATTTATGTCCACACGAGGGGGCATGGTGACTTGAAGTTAAGGTGAAAAATCAAACATATCTTCTCCCCTTTGGGTTCCCTGAATAGACCACACAGTCAAGTTATGAAACTGGACATGTTAAAACAAACTATTCTATGTAATTGTAGGGTAGCAGATTTAAAGTTTCTGTGCATTCAAGCTTATCACTAAGCTTGAGGCATGGGTGTATAGTGAGTGGACTTGTATTCTTAATAGTACCATTTTCCCTTGTCCCCAGCAACGGCACCAAAAAGTTGGCCGACCTAAATCGCACATCCAAAATGGGGCAGATCTAGAGTAGTCAGACTTGTAAGATATAACCCGACACTTAAGCCCCACAACTATTATATGGGGTCCGATGTAGTTTTTGTGGTTGAACCATAGGGATAAGGTCAAAAAGTGTTAAATATGCAGAGTCTCACACTCTTACACTCCAAACTAATAGGTGGGTTATAAAGGGTGTTCCCTAAGGAACGATGGTGCTTCAACCAAAACAAAGTAAGTTAAAAGAAAGAAAACAATAACAAGAGAAAAATGTTAACAAGAGGTGGGAAACAAAGATATGAAAGAAACTTGGATCGGGTTTCACCTACTAAGATCTCTCACCAGCATGTAAAACTCACTCCCCTTCGTATACTCCTATCAAAATTACATGCAATCATTAAAACGTCTATTCCCTCCTCTCTCAAGATAAGGATAGATCTAGGCTCTAAGGTAGCCTCTCTTTTGAGATAACGACCCAACAACCACAAAACAAACCATATGACCATCCTTAGAATTCCAACACTTTCATGCACTCATACTACTCCATAATGCTAGATAAGAATGGTACTACTCTTTTGAGGTACCAACTATCAAACATCACAATATGGTAGCTAAGCATACAAGTGAAACATTAAGAACAAGCATATGGAGATAATATAGATAAGAGCATATATATATTCAAAGGGGAGAAAGAATATACATGTTGGGAGAGCCTTAGTGGCTACTCCCAACCCAAGTTAGATGTTAAGCCACACATGTTGACAGGGAGCATAACGTCATTAAAAACTGATAGTTACATCAAAAACCACAAAGAGGGGAAGTACAACGTGATGAAGATGATAGATCTAGATAGAGAGAGAAGATGGCAATACACCACTATACTTCTTCGAATCTAGATCTAGAGTGGGCTATGTGGAGGTGGCTCCTTCCTTTGAAGAAGAGGGTGATCAATCTTCCTTCAGAGATCCAAGATTGATAGTATGGATGTGAGTGACTCTAGAATTTGGCAGCACTTTGTGGTCCTTGATGATCTGATGATTTGATAAGCCGAGGTGGGTGGTCTATTTATAGGTGTTGTTCCACTGACTTAACCCTTTAGACTGTGGTCATGGTATGGTTGTAGTCGAGGTATGACCTAGGTTGAGGCATTGCCTAGGCCGCGACTTGATCTCGGTCGAGACTCTCATCACGATCACAATGTGAAGGCTGTAGACCACAGTTGAGGGGAAACCTCAATCACAGTAGGACCTCGATCGAGGGGCGTTGCACGAGTGGATGGTCACGGTCATAGTGCAAAGAGGGGTATGAACCGTGGTAGGGTCCTTAGTGGGTGATACAACCATGGTCGTGGTGTTGACCGCAATCATGTCTTGGTAAAACCCTACAAAGGTGAAAGATGTGTGTAATTGAGATTTTTGATGTAAGGCACTAAAATAAGTAGAAAAAATCTATAAAAGGTATGCTAGGAGAATCATAAATCATACGGAAAAAGTGCTTAAAATGAGATGTTATCAGTGTTGTTTCCGGGGGCGGTTGTCTTATACCTAGCTATTTGTTTCTCTTTGACTTTTTCTAGTTTCCCTCACCATTTTATATGTTTTTGTAGTTATCATGCATTCTTTGTTTGGTTAATCTATCTTTTGGTTAGTTGTGATGATGAAAGGTGACACTTCATGTTTGGACGTCTCTCTTTGCTCTAGGTACCTTCCCTAAGAATATCTTGATATGGCATGGTTGAAGATGGACTGTCACAACAACCAAGAGAAAGAGGAAGAAATGGAAAACCCACATGGTGGTCCTACACCTCATGGTTATGACCCTGAGCATTGTAAACAACAATAATCCTTTTAAGCAACTAACACCACTACTAGTCTCAATGCCTCCTCAATTCTAATCATATAGAATTATGATTATCTCATTTATACTAGCATTGGACATATTCTTAGGCAAGCATTCTCCATTCTACCCACCTTAGTGCATTTCTTATTAGCCTTTGATGGACTAGATTTGGAAAATCCTTATAAGAACATTGACTCCTTCTTGGAAGTGTGTCTCACATTCCAAACTCCATCTGCCGCTGGTGATTCTGTTGGTATGTACACCCAAAGAGCCAATCATATGATGATTGTAATGTCATAACTTGTAAATAATTTGATTAATAATAAAGACATGCTTCCAATTTATCCTATTTTATTTAGTTATGAGATAATGAAGTAACATCATGAATGCCTAGAGAATGATATTACTCAATGACATACATCTTCAAGTGAGTGCCTTGAACAATGAGATCATACAGATTTAAGAGTATATACATTCTTGGTATGTTCCTAGTCGGATGTTATTGTGGAAGGCTGATAGATAGTAATAACACATAAGACTAGAGTGTGTATTGGTTGATGATAGAATATAAATGGTCATAATATGTGATATCAAATCAAGATCATATATACTTTCTAGGTAATATTGTATCAGACAAACCCACCATGAGAGTAACACATGGAAACCATGACAATGATAGTCATAGTTGTTGGTATGTATGCCTAGAGAGCCAATAATATGGTGATTGTAATGACATAACTAGTAAATGATTTGATTATTAATTAAGGAAAGCTTCCGATTTATTATGTTTATTTAGTTTTTAAGATAATGAAATAACATAATAAATGTCTATAGAATGATATTATTCAATGATGTATGTCTTCAAGTACGTGTCTTGAAAGAATGAGATCATACATATGTTAAGAGTACACACATTCTCATTATGTCCCTAATCGGTTATTATTGTGGAAGGTAAACAGACAACAATAACACATAAGATTAGAGTATGATTTGGTTGATGAAAGAATCTCATTAGTCATGATATGGCGATATCAAACCAAGCACACATATACATGTTAGAGAACTGTGTACCGGACAGACCCACAATTAGAGTGATATATGGAAACCTTGACTAGGTAAGTCAGAATCATGTCTTGTAGTGATGGTGGTGTTTATGGTTCTTAGACTTGAAATCACTACACTCATCACATGTTACTTGGTATGCTTTGACATCATCAAACACAATCTTGAAACATGGGTTGTTATAAGGTGATGATTGGGTGACTGTGATACTTGGGGACTGACCGTGAGTGATAGAGATGGGATCTATCCCTCCTATGGGAGTATGATACCCAAGGCCACTTGATTTAGTGAAATGGAGATATACATGGCCATGTACCTATGAGTCAATATATGATATTGAGTTTACACATATCTCATACAATCTTCTATAGCAAAAAACATAGATTGAATGTTTAAGAGGATGAAAGATACATGTATCTAGTTCAATCTGGATATCAGTGTCAAAGGAACTATACAAACACTACAAAACCATACACAAATTGTAGGTTGAAGTTGTTATCCAACTTTCCATTTACTTGGGTATCAATGATGTTTGACTAGGCACCACTCATTGTTTGTGATGTCTTAAGATGTTCACTGCCACATAATATGGGACCTATAGGGTCACACACATACGAACTCATCTAGAGGAGGAATTTAATCTTGAATGATGATTGGATTGATTATGAAAGTGTCTAGGTATTCAATTCACACAACAAATCAGCTGACTGGACTGCCAAATGATCAGTTCAAGTATTGAGATAGTCATTTGGAATGTCAAGATGATTGTATTGTGCGTTGGTTGGAATTCTACCTGACCTGGTCTGTGAGACACCCATCTCACTTATGTAAGATGACCATATTAGGTGGTTCGAGATTCCTGTATTAGGTGCACCAAATGTTCGTATCAGGGGTGCAATTCAATTGCATCAAGTATTGGTGGTGACGCCATGACGTACACTAATTAGAATTGAATTTCCGACATATGTACAAACTGGGAAATTGCAAAATGACTCTCACAGTGTGAGACAAATGACTTTTATTCCATAAGACCATCTGGGTTTTCCAGATGGCCATTCTGGCTGTCGTAAGATGTAAAGTTTCCAGAATTATTACAATTTTTTTAGATTTTCTTGTCCCTTCCATTCCCACATCGACTGGAAACCCTGACCCCCTATCCTCTACTATAAATAAAGGGGTACTGGGGTTTACTAGAACACAACACAGTCAATTGAGAATCAGTTGATTTGAATTTTTTTTGTTCTCGCTGGTTGTGGTAACTAAGAGACCCCAAGTAAGTCCTACCTGAATAGGGAGGGATAGCTAATAGAGAGAAACAACTAAGATCACTGTTGTGGGACAGCAGGTTGGTGACTAGTACACCAACGAGAGGGACAACTCCTTCCTTCCCATTCTAGTAGGATGATAAGAGTTCAAGTTGGTCCGTGTGGACTTCTTTAGAGGTGAGGTGGCCTTTGCCCATCACTAAGGAGGACAACATCAACCATCCGTTCATGACGAGAGGAGTTCCTGCAGACGGCAGTGTTTGAGTCTACTATCTGTGGAGGAGCATTCAGATGAGTCACAGTGCAACTAAGAGCTACAAAGACACCGTCCAAGATAGAGTGGACATCTACATCGATGAGGATTGTCGTTGGACTTGCTCCAGGACCAGGTATATCTTCGTGAAACCATCCTTTCTATTGCATAGTTATTGACGCGATCCACTGGTTAATGTGAAATATGCCAGTAATTTTTTTGTTTCTACTACCTATCTAATGTCATATTTCCCTATAGTGGTATCAGAGTCATGTCAATTAATTATGCTTTGGGATAATCAATATGATCAGATTTTTAGTTTTATCAAGTTTATTTATTGCATGCGATGTGAATATTTAATCTGGTTGATGTGCATGTCCGTCTAATCACCACATGTAGTGGCTAGAATAGTCATCATACTTTGCTGCAACCATCTTAGACAAGTTCCTTTTCCACAAAATTCCGTATAAACCCACTCATTTCCATAATGGATATTCTTTCTAGAATAATCTTTTTGACTAGCCAAATCAACCCTTCAACTCTGAATGGTCATTATACATGCATACCCCCATAATTTTTCTAGCCAAGACAATCGTGCCACAACTTGAATTCTTCCTTGTTTCACTCCCACTTTCCTACCCCATTCATGTTCCACCTTTGAACGTCCATTCCAAATTATTTGCACCATATATATGGTGGAGAAGAATGACTATTTTGCCCCCAAGACTTGGTACTAGTTTTTAATTATTTTTCCATTTAAACCCTAACCTAACATTAAAGCCCCTACCCGCTATATATATCTGAAAGGAGGCTAGGGTGGAGGGTTTGATTTCACTATAAGATTTTAGTTCCCATCTAGACACCACTAACAACTCCACCTAATTTCCACCTAAAGCTCTATCTTTCTTCCTTGACCACCATCTACCATAATCCCTTCCATAGAGTTTGACCTTGGGGGAAGGAGCTCATCGATTTGATAGATAGATGTGAAGGAGAGGGAGTATAGATCAACATCCATTTCTACATCTTCTCTCTTCTTCTCTCATTTTGTTCTTTCTTTGATCATGTCTAGCAAAACCTCTCTTGTGGGATGTTGGGGGGTCAAACATGGGACTATGATAACAAGTGATTTGTAAAACGTTCATTTAACACGTTATATTTAGTTGATAGAATTTTTTTTCTATGTCCCCACCTCACTATCTTGTGTTTGAGCTATGTAACTGTCTAAGGTATAGGGAAAAGAAGTGCAAGAAGGCTTGTATAAGGAAAATACCCAAGTCCCTTGTGGAACCTTGCCTAGATTCCCTTTCTACCCCACTCTACCTCCATTTCACTATCCCAAAGTGGGATATGTAAGTAGGTGAGGTGCTATTATCCACTCTTACTTGGAAAATAGAAACCATATAGGTTTGAGAGGAGGTATAGGAGGTGAAAATCCTTTTTGTGCACCCTATACCAACCCTTACCCCCAAGTGAGGTTGGAATGCACTCTGAGAAACCTAAACTGGGAGTTATTCCTAATGAGATCCACCTACCCCCTAGTCAAGTGATCCACATAAGGTTGGATAGATAGTGATTTAGGGACTAGTTACCTAAATATCACATATACCACCTATGTCCAACTATTAGGGTAGGGCCTATAGTTAACACATTACCTTGTTTTTTTGGTTAAGCACAACTAATTATATTATATGTTAATGAATATTACTGAATTGCATGTTTGAGTTATTCCATATCACTTAAACCATGCAATACCCCCTTAGACGAGAAAACCCTAATTTAATCACTTACCTTCTAGTCTCTCTTTGCTTAGTATGTTTTTCTTGTGAACAATGAAATTTTCTTGATAGGTCAACTTTTTTTCCTTTTGTGTTTGATTGTGTTTGGCTCTTTTTGTGAATTGCTTATTATAGTTCTTGATTGTCTTGTTAGATACTTTTTATCTAATTCTAATTGATAACTACTAGTTTAAAATAGATAATTACTCCTCCCTACTTGTTTGCTAACTACTACTCTGATTGGTTTGATAACCCAAGTTGCTACCTTTAACTTAGTTTCAACTTTGCCTTAAAAAAACTACATGACACATAGCTTAATTAACCAAATTTAATAAGAAACCCTAAAAGCCCTAGATCCTCACAAGAAACCTAGAGAACCCCATGTATCTAGTGTCCATATCTGTCCCTATGAATTCAACCCTGACTTTCCTACTCTACTGCATCCTGAGCGCCTACATTTGAGGATCGTTGCAAGGGAGTGTGTGATTTGGGTCACATGTTTTAAGCATGAGAATATCCATTTCCTACAAGAAATATCATTTTCATACCATGTATAAACATTAGGATTGTGGGGCTTGGATCTAGAATTCCAACTCTAGGCTAATGGATACCTTGCTTCCCTTGAGTGAGAATCTATCTACCTGTATCCAATGTGAAAGTGAAACAAACATTAATCTAGGTCATTACAGATATCTAGGAGAGACAATTTTATCTTCACCCTCTAAAAATAAGGAGAGGAGGATGAGGTTACATAACTACAACCTCCCTTACCCAACATGGAAACAAAAGTTTATAAAGGGCATGGGTGAGTGGGTGAAAAAACTCCCTAAGATAATTTTGTAGAACTCAACAAGGAACACATTATTAGTAAAAATTGTATAAAACAATCTTGTGAAATAAGGAAGAGGAAGAAGGATGAGACATATACACATTAATTTAATACATTTCAAAAACCATGAAGGATTTATAATTCATGCCTAGTTGGATTTTTGACCACTTGGGTTGAGTAAATAATATTGTTTTAGTTAATAGGGTATATAATACCTATTTATATCTCAAAAAATAAAAATAAAGATAAAAAACCATAGTTTATCCATTATATCTTGGTCGCCATCAGGAAACCACCTTATCACTTTCTTTAGATGTGGCCAGAAGGAAGGTCACCATATGCTGTCCTCATTTCCAGATTGAGGATGACCACTAAGTTGCTTCTAAACTGGTTGCCACTTAATTTGCATAGAAGAACATCTAGAAGACTTATTAAAAAAGAACTATATTGGAAGAAGGAAATTACAATTCAAACATTAAGGATTTTTTAAATGACCTTTAAAAGATAATAGGAAATCTTTTTTTGTAGAGGAAGCTCGTTAAATCATAATAAACCACTAGGCATAAATCACACTAAACTCTTCTCATTATATTTTCAATGGATCATGTGTGTGTAGAAGTGATGTAATATTATTTTTATATATAGAAATGAGTTAGGATTAGACTAGGAGAGTGTATGGAGCGTCGTTTGTCAAAAGATTATTGGTCATGTAAAAAATAAAAATATGGGGCAAATTATGCATTTAACTGATTGAATTAATTCAACTTATACTTAAACCAAGTATTGTTTGGTCAGACAATGACTTTAATCATAGACCATTGGAATTCATATAACATGTACATAATGGTTAGGAACTAGACGCCAATGTCTTTTTGACTACCCATTTGTCAAACTAGAGTCATTTGAGATGACACTCAGTCAAAGTGATAGTTTGAATGAGAGGTAACTAGAAGCACGGTGTCTCATTATATCTACTTCTATAAAAACTAAGAACTTAGATGATGTCATATTAGCTAAACTATAAGTTTGACCAAATTTTTACTGACCTAAAAATCATATAAAAGGAGATTTTTCTCTAGACATCAATCTAACAAAAATAAAGTATTTCAATATCTCCCTAGGATCCTAACTAGACCTAAAAGTATTATGGCCTCATCAAAATATATTCTTTTACAAAAAAAAGTAGGTGGACAAACATGAGGTTTAAATGCATTGGATAATTCATTTTATGTAAATATTGATTCCTTATTTTATTTGGTTTCATTATTCATTGCAAAAATAATATGTTAGTGAAACTCCTAATAACAAAGACTATAATAAAAATAATAGGAAATATATCATTCATCAAAATAGGTCGAGTAATTCCCTTGGGTCAGCAAACTCCACCTTGTATGATGACATTTATGTCCTTGATAAAAAGAAACTATGATCTTAAAGTTTTTGTAATCTAAATGCATATATTGTATTGTGTACTTAAATAATATAATGTGGATAAGTATAGTTGAACTTATGTTTCTAATGTAAGTCATGTCAATCACAATGTTAGCAAATGTGAGTTTAATCTCTGATATTGACACACATGTGTTCAATCTTATCAATAATTTCTCTCTTAATCAAGAATAAGGAAAAGTCCATGTCATAATTTTGAGAATGAAATTCTGAATGTCATAAATGAAAATAAATCTAAGTAAAAGTCACAGTTAAAATATTATTAATTTTATCTAACTTCTTTCTCAAAAGGACTATTATAATAAAAAAGGGAATGGTGGAGAGTAAAGAAAGTTAAAATCCCCCATTGATGACAACCATATCTAACTAAAAGCAATTAGATCCATGGGGACAATATTAAGGGGAAGTTTACTAATTCTAAGTGATCAAATGTATGAGTTAAACTGAATGTATTTTACTAATATTGATAATGTATGAGATTCTTAAAAAGCTAGTTAAGCATCCAAACAAGGTTGCATTAACAAGAAACCACTTAGTGAAGTAAAATATATAAAACTAGTTTGGAATCCCAACCAACCAATATAATATCTTACATAAGTCATTAGACAAAAATAGATAAATGTGTGGGTAGTTATGAGATACTTCTTATGAGAGAAACTAGCTCATGAGTCACCAAGCTCAAATTTAAAACATATACACAATAATCTTACAAGATTTTCAAATACCCTCACAAATTTCATAACAAGGCATCCTCAACCAAATCCACACCATATATCTATCTTTTCCATAGTAGACAGTGGTACAATTCCAATTGAATAACCCCATTGTGTGAAGTGCATATGCTTCCAAGAATATAAATGCTCAATGAAACTTAAACTGCACACTAATATCTTGGAGTTGGGACAAAGAGAATTGAAGATGCCTTTAAGAATAGTTATAGTCAGGATTTTAGAGATCAATTCTATGAGAATAATCATGTAAATAATACTCATCAGGTAAAGTGGTTGATTTTAACCATGTGTCAGTTTAAATTATAAAGATTGTGGTTGTACTCAAATTGGCGGCCAATTCAATTTCTTAAACCGTAAGTGTATGCAAAGTTATTTGCAGTGTTACTAGGACTAGGAGTTTCTACTATTTGATATAGGTCCCTACATCATCTTCTTTCTCATTAAAACAATCATCCCTATGAGATCTTTTATGCTAATAGATAATCCCATCTTTTCAGTGGTAGATTGCTTCATCTTTTGTGCATTTTTATCAGTTTGAACTTTAGCTGAATAACATATTTAGTTGTGACAAATATGAACTAATAGAGAAAACTATATAAAAAGGGAGATTTACTCAAAAAATATATCAACTACCTAACCACAATCCTAGAAATGTAGTAAATAACTTTGATGTACCATATATAATTTTTTGACAAAATTTTAGAATTTTAGAATCTCAGATTTATTTTCTCTAGGAAGAATATTATGTGATACAATCAATTATTGAGATGGTAGTGGAATAACAAATTTGATAATACTCATGAATAGATTGTCGTCCTACCATGGTATAATTTCTGATGGAAAAATTAAACGTGGAGTTGGTCTTGTATATGGAGAGGCCTTGAAGAAGGGTGCCAATATAAATGTCACAATATTGAGAGAATATGAATCAACCACATGAATTGTGAGAATATTCTCTTCCCAAAAATGTATAACCTAACCCAGTATAAGAATTCAGATACATAGGGATTCACAATGCATGTTAGAGTAGAACACCTATGCAACATTTGATAACGCAATTGCATTCATCGCCGGTGGCCCATCATAAATGACTCATTGCAATAATTTCTCACTGTGAGAAATGAGTGACCGGTAAAGTTTACCGATCACTCTAGATAGAAAATAAAATGTAAAATAAGAGTGGTGGGCAACCGTATGTTTGACAAAGCGATTGATAGAGAATGATTCACTGCCCGTGGTTATCCATCGCCACCCGAGCAATTACCACCACTTTGCTGAATGAAGCACTAGACCATCTTTTCTGACCATGAAGGGCTGGATGACTAGATTACATTCTCATTATGTTGGAAAATGAGGAATTCCATGATGTGGATATGGATGATGGATTGGTTATTTATGGGCTGATACATGATAGGATTTTCCCTGTCAAGGTCAATGTTCTGCTCTACTTAATTCAAGTCAAATAATTTTACTCCTCCATTCTCTAGGGAAGGAGGGTTTTGACTTCTTCCCATGAGGACCCTTCTTGGCTAGGCATATAGAAGACGAGGCCATTGTTCTCTCAAGAAAATGGAAGAGAAGAATGTGCATATAAATTAACTTGATTTTCCTCACAAAGATTAAAGTGAAATTGGGAAATAATATCACATTGAGATTTAGAGATGTATGCAAAGAGAGACCATAATTTTGTGTGAAAAATGGTGTGCATATCTGTCGTATTTACTTGGTCAAACTATAAATTTGACGGAGAGTCAATAAAAAATCAGAAATGTAATCTTTGTCGGTAGAAGTGTCCACTTGTTTCCCTATTTCATAACTCACTTGGGCAAACACATAGTTCGATCGACACCATCCCACTCAAACTCATAGTTCAACCAACAAGTTAATAATTTCACAATAGCTGAACTTATGGATAAAATTCTAGAAAAAAAATGACAATATGGAATCATATATTTATACTATAAAATACGTTCTTGGGAGGAAAAATCCACAAAATAATGAACGTGGAATTCAGTTATTCATACCAATAGGTAAATTTGTTTTCTGTCAACAAATTAGGAAAATAACATGTCAAA
The DNA here is from genome assembly GCA_963693085.1 of Alisma plantago-aquatica. Taxonomy (NCBI): domain Eukaryota; kingdom Viridiplantae; phylum Streptophyta; class Magnoliopsida; order Alismatales; family Alismataceae; genus Alisma; species Alisma plantago-aquatica. Next base: position 1,303,369,773 of record OY856409.1, read on the forward strand.
CGTGTCAAATGTATGCATAAAATTAGTATTTTTTTCATATGTAAATCATTGAGTTGAAATATAGATTTAAGACATTATAATAACTAGGGAAAATAATTTCAAACAAAAGCATTTAGTCAATTTAAATGATAAAACACAAATATTGTAATATATATGGATGATGGTAGAGAAGCAATCGTCTATCTATATCTAATAGAATTAAATTCTTTAAGAGGTAATTATTCTATCAAATATCGTCCAATTGATTTCTAGTGTTCATATGTTCATGGGGAATTTGATTTTTCTCATAGAAATCTAAAAAAAATGATGCTCGTCCTCAAGGTGCCTAGCACAACTATGCAATATTGATAGACTTATTGCACTTGTGCTATCAGAATAGATGTATGTAGTGTTGAATTGATATAATAAGTCTCTCAAAACTATTTCATCCATAACCAACAACTTCTGAAAGCCATGTATCCAACTTCAAATGTTGATCGTGCTACAACATTTTATTTCTTACTGGATTAATACACAAGTAAATTTGAGAATAAAGAGAATGAACAAATAGTACTTTTTCTTTCAATTATACATTCAACATAAACTGCATATGTGTATTAGAAATATAAAGGTAGAACTTTAGTCCCATATGGGGTAGTTCTAGAACTTCCTTCCTCCTTATATATGGATTCTTATCCATATATTAATTAAAGGCCACAATGCAACATGAGCTTCCCAAGCGCATGGTGCAGCAACCCAATCGGATTTGAGTCGTCCCGTTCTAGAAAACCTTTAACCGGACGTGTTAGCGCATGTCGCATCCCGTGTGGAGGGGGCGTAAATTCGATCTCCCGGGACTCCTTACATAGGCACGGCCCGACTTGATTTTGCCCTTTGATTCATTAGATCATTTCTAACATGTCACATCTTTTCTTTTCAATGTTGCACCTGTTCTTTTGGATGGTTCCAAATCTTGGTCAGTCTACAACCAAACACATCCTTTCGTGTGTCCAACGTTTATTTTAACAAATCGTTGTGGGGCTTTTCTTTGCACCGGAAATCAAAACACTCAGGTTTCTTCTCTTCCTTTGCAACGCTTGTCTGGTCCCTAAAGAACGATCAATTCTTTTTGCTCGTCGCCCTGATTGTGTGTAGGGCTATAAATGTGTCCTGGTACATATCCGCTATTCTATACCCTTTTAAATCCGTCACCGGTCTAAAATTTTAGAAGTGTGGACCTGCCGAGCCACATACCCGTAGAACTGTATTTGAACGAGTATATGAATATATTATTTATCTTGAATACTTAACAATAATAATCTCAGAGACAAACCGTGGACAAACAACACTTCATGACAACACCTTATTTCATTACTCGCTTTGCACAACATGAAATTAGGAGAAGTAATGAAAGAAAAGAGGATGAGAACCATATACTAAAGCACGAAAGTCCTGAAAACTCCATGACCACTGGCTAGTCCAATGGTTGACAAAGTTTTGAGTCAAACTTTGTCGTGGAGTGGAACTTTGACCAATGGTACTTACATAAATTTTTGAGCATCAAAACGCCATCACAGAGAAGCAGCAGAAAATATATTTTAAAAGACTCAACTAAATTTAGAAAACCTACTTTTAATTGTTACCAATTAGCAACCCCCAATGTCACATAAGGTTAGCATTCAGTAGTGAAATTATGAATTGGTAGTAACAAAGACTTCGTTATGGTCGGTACTTAGTTTAGTTTATATCAGATTTGTAGCAATATCTTTCTATATTAAAACAAATACAATATTCACATTTCATATGGATCCATATACCCGCAAACTTGCACTGTATACCCGTTACGAGTATGGGTATGACGCGGGTCTAAACTTAGTATTCATACCCGCTAAAATAATTGGATATGAGTGAGTGACGGATCTTGGGAAGAAGTATTGGGGGGAACCAAATGTATGGACAAGTACATCAATTTAAGAAAATTAAAGGCATTACATTTTTTTCTATTTCAAGGATTAGGTAAAAGATGCAATATACTGTTATAAAATTGAACTTAGTTGATCTTAAAATAGATGCAATACATAATAAAATGACAAGCTAGTGTTGATTGTAAAAAAATATAAACATGCTACGGTAAGATATTCTACTGTAGTGATATCCATACATATCCATACACTTTGCTTTATGTATAGATTTATGAACACATTTTTTTTGGTCGGCTAAAAATCCTGTTGTTGTATTGAAAAACCAAAAACTTTGGGCACTGTACAAGGACCCCTAAATCTAACACTGAAGAAAATGGAATACAAGCTCGCGCAGGAGTTAATCCATTCCAAAACACAAAAATAGGAAAGACAGAAAACCTAGAAACATATAGCTTGATGCTACAGAAGAGATCCACCCATAGAAGACAAAAAAAATGCCTACAAGATACATCAAAAGAGACACAAACATATAAGCTCACCCACAAAGAGTGCCCCTTTTCAAGATCTTACAAGCACTCATCTGACGGCCAGAAAGAACTAGACTGTGGCAAGCAAGAAATCACAATATGTGAGATCCATCTTTCAGAAACTATGACCAGCTGTAGACATCTATGTCTCTCTAAGACAAGAGATAGGTAGATGTAAAACTTGGTTGCTGAAAGCAACTACCTGCCCTGCATCCGGTAAGAACAACCCAGCCTTGCCAAATCTAGAAAGATCTCCACGCATCATGTAAGACATGTTGAGAAAGGCCTCATCTGCCACTATCATTAACCACACCCAGAAATTGTGGAAGCCAAGGACCATCGCAAAACAAATCTATGGAGGAGTTGAATCTCGGACTAGAATTGATAAGGAAGTAGCTCTAAAATGTCTACAACAACTAACAAACAAAAATAGAAAGCAAGTGAAGACAGTAGAAACCGGCAAAATCAGATAGAGTCATCGATCCACGACACTTCATCTGATCTTACTCTCCTCGACTTCTTCTTTTTCTTCCTTAGTCTGGGACTTTCGCTAAGCTTGAACTCCAACATTGGGCCCTGTTCGAGATCATAGGAGCTTGTAGACTCGTCCACGGATTCATGTTCGGAAGCTCTGTAGTACTCAAGAGAGATACCAGTATCATGTACCAGATTCTTAACACACTGCGGGGTAATCCTTAGACTTGAGAAGGATAACTCCCATTCTAAGTCTAGACTATCCATCGCCATGTAGGGGGAATCACAATACATGTCTGGTTCAGTAGGAGCCATTGCATTGTAAAGGGATGCATTGGCTGGGATCTGATTGCCGTTCACACTGCTGCTTGGCTCAGAAGTAAACCTTCGAGCACCTGCAGTGCCAACCATCTTCCTTGCATGTATCTGCAAGTTGCTTTTCTGAGATTGCCTAGTGCCTGTGGGACAGGACGCAAAACGATGGCCAAAACATAAGCATTTTGAACACAGTAGGGGCCTGGAGATGTACTCGACACCAAGAGGCCTGGGATCTTCATCTACTTCAACAGAAACTCATTTAGGCTCCGATTGGTTTGTCGTAACTGGTCCGAAAAATACATGAACTAGAGTTCCTTGAGTGGTTTTTCATGATTGGTTTAAAGTAAGTGTTGGAACTTGAGTTTTGTGACTTCCGGGGAGTTACAGACTTATATACAAAATATATTTTCTGAGTTCCTTTTTAAAAAGAGCAGAAAACGAGTTCCGGGACAACGAATAATATTTTTTATACAATTATATTCTTTATTCATTATAAGTGATACATGTAAAAATATTTATGACTAGAAATATTAATGGTGAGGATATAGTTCATTGCTAAAATCACAACATAATATGACAAAATATTATACACTATAATCGCACTGTGTAAAATATTTAACACTATAACCAACATTATCAGTACAATCTACAAAATAAAAAAATACAAATATCATAAAAAATAAACACTGCACCATGTGAAAACAATGTGAACATTTACGTAATATATTTTTATTCTTCATGTTTAAACAATATGATGCAAAAAATGACAATTAACTATAACCATACATGAATAATATAGTAAAAATTCCCTACAAAAATAATGTAAAAGTTAATATTCTACATTGTGTTAAACATTGATGAACCAAAATTTATATTTACAAGCACATGAAATGTTGATATTATTAAAATATTATTTATACATAAAGTGAAATAAAAATATTGCAATGTGATCTTAATCATAATATTTTTATTAAGATTATAATTGTATTATAATAAAATATTTTTAAAGGAGAAACATCTGCACCATAACTACTTGTTGTGGTTATTATGATTTAAGAATATTATGATTTTTATGGATATGATTCATTTTTTTATGTTTTTGCCATCCTCACTTATTTGTATTATAATAAAATTAACAATTTTTTTAATGATTTCCATATTTACACTTACAAGAAACCAATCACATGGAAGTGAATGGAACTTAAGTTCTAGAAACTGAACTAGAGTTCCGAGAAAATGAGTTCCACAGAACTCATGACTTACACCAAACCAATAAGAGTCTTAGGGAAACCAGAGTTGGAGCAGAGGTCTACGCACACCACAGCTTCTTTGAGGCAGTTGGCAGATAGCGCCGCTTCATCAAAGTCCAGTGGGCGACCGAGCAAGCCCACAACTCCGCCTATGCGCACCTTTGTCCAAGGTACCCCTGGGTTTTCAATTTTTGCCCATACCGGCAGCCTCTGGAACGACAGCGGGGGAAGAGGTTCACTTGGCTCCCAGGGATGGACAATCACGAGTGAGCCGTCCATCATCCAAGGGGCTTCGTCGATGATCTTCTCCCTTTCCTTGACAGTCGGGAGTTTGACAATGAACCCTTCCGCCTCCTCCACGATGACTTGGAAATTACCACTCAGGTGCCAATTCCTCTTGATCCACCCATGGAGCTGGCCTTTGAATGGCTTCCTTCCAGTGCAGCGGATCGACACGAATTCCTTCCAGTTCGGAGCGGACTCATCCTTGCTTGAGAAGGCAAAGCACTTGGAGCCGTTCTTCACTGCTGGTTCAATGAAGTCAATAATAGATTGAACCTCGCACGATCTACCTGGACGACTGGAGTGTAGCCACTCGGGGAGATCAGATGGTGAGGACTCGTTTCCATGCGGCGGCGGATCTACGGTAGGGGAAGATGGAGGGGACGATGATGAGGTCGAGGGACCTTTCGGATCGGCTCGAATCTGGGATGAAGGCGGATTTTCCACTCCGGTAGCCACACTTGAGCCATTCAGAGGAGTCGAGGCCGACTCGCAACCAGCGCCGTTTCCGTCCCGAGCACTCTCACCTCCTCTAGGGTTTCTACCTCCGCCTCTCCCTCTGCCACCTCGTCCGCATCACGACATCGGAAGTGGTCTCATATATGATTTATGAACAAATTAAAGGAATTAGTTATATATTCACAAGCATGATAGATAAATAAAATAAAGTACATAATGACTTATAAGATATTTTGATAATTCCACAATACACAGATGACAAACTATAAGCAAATATATCCAATATGCCAGATATAACATATCCATAGATCCAACTTTATTTTCTCTTTTTGTCGTCTTGTTGCATACATATATAATGCGTGTTTAGAAAGTGATTGATGATATGACTTTCCACTCCTCAAATTGGTGCAATTATGATGGCACGTTTTAGACGCAGTTGCTGACTTAAACGGTATTGGAAGTTGTGTTTGTTCGAAGGTGAGACACAAATATGTTTACAATACCATATCAGAAACTATCCGAGATTACAAATCTCTGTCGAAAAGTACCAGACGTTTTGTCAAATGAACTAGTAATATGGGCGAGTGTCTGGAAAACTGGAAGTATACTTGTATCTACCACAACATTGCCGTCGTCGCTAGATAAGATGGTAGTTTGTTGATGCGTTGGTATTTGCTTGAGAATACATGAACTTGATGTTCGGGATATAACGCTCTATGTGAATAGAAAGGGGAATTTGACGTGCATTTCAAGGAAACCGGAAAGGAAGTTAAAAGGAATCGTGCGAGAAAAAGAAATAGAAAGGAGTGAAATATGGTAACGGAAGAGGCAATTGCGTGGAGTTTTGTGAGAAAAATAAATGGAAACAAGTCAAATAAGTAAATGGAAACTGAAAAGACTATTGCAAGTAAATTTTAAAGAGAAACACCGCGATGGAACAAACTAAACCTAGAAACTAAAACATGTGTGAGTTTTTCATTAATTGCTTTAATTAGATATTTTGAATATGAAAACTACAAGATTATAAGGAAACAGAAGGGATGCGGGCAACAAGCTGTACCGCCACCCCTTTTTGAATGAGAAATCCAATCCTCCGAAACACCACATCCATAGATCTGAGAGTCATTATATTACTATGTATAACTTTTTGAACTCTCTTAAGAAGGTCCACAACCTCAGGTGCTAGGAACTCAAAAGTGTCAAAACCAAACGGGATAAAAACATGTTGATTGTCGATACATGTCTTCTCATGTTTGGCCGCTTTAGCAGAAACGGCTTTACGGGCAGCATGTCCCACAGTAAAGTCGCCACCCTTCAGACCAACCAATGGAGAAACTCCTGTTAGATCTACACATGCATGTTTTCCTCCAACACAGCCAAAAATAAGAACGTCTGCTGGCCTAAGTGTCGACCTGCCCTCCTGAGGATCGGTCAAAAAGTTCACAGGAGCTTCTTTCTTAGCTGCAACTCCCGCATGTCTAAGAACATCATAAAGAACGTCTCTTACGAGATCATGCCGATACCTGGAGCCTGGGAGCTCCCTACAATGAACTGCATGCTCCCCAAAAGTGTCTAAGCAAGATTTACGGCACACTGGGCATACCTCATCAATAGGAAAAAGTGGAATCATAAGACGATATCTGAGAACAGTACGATACTCCACTGGAGACATATGTAGTCCAAGGCCATCAATAGGTATAGCAAGAAGAAAGTCCTGAGCATGTTAATCTTGTAGGTAATAAAGTTTTAAAAATCTTTTATCTTTTCATTGAATTGATATACACAACACAGTGAACCAAAAATATGTAATAAATTTTCAAAAAACTTGAGGAGCCGTGGCCCCCCATCCCTATGAGAGATTCGTCATTAGTATGAGTATTGGTATGACCAGACACGCACCATATTCATACTATTTATACCCTAATTGTGTGGCACACTTTACGCCGACAATCAGTTAGATCCTGAAAGAGTGGCCGCCGTCATTGCCTACTACACTAACGTTCTTCGTCAAGAGCTATGAAAATACTCTTAACAATAGTGCACACTACACGTCTCAATATCATTCTGGTTTGGTACAATCTTTTAAATTTATTACTTTTTTGTGTTTTGTACCCCTTACAAACAACAAATTTAAGAGTATTTTATATTCACATTGATAGTAAACACCTTTTATATACATGACAATGTCTGCTTTCAATAATTAAATTTCCACTATTTCTAATGTTTCGACAATTCCTGTGTCTGATGTAACTAAGATTGAAGCTTTTAATAGGTCACATATCATCCTGGAAAGAAAAGGTGTATATTTGGAAATTTCTAACGTAGCCATTGTTATGTCTAAAACCCAAACTAAAAAAGATTATGTTGAATGAGAAAAGTCTAATCAGAATTATTGTCATGTTATTTTGAGCATCATTTTCTAAGCAGTTGTTTGATGCATACTTTCTAACTAAAATTGTATCTAAAATTTTGAAAAAGTTTAAATAAGAAATACATTCTGGAAGAGGGTTTTATGCAAAACTTTATTGTTATGAATTTTCTATATCTTTGTATAACTGAAGATAAAGAAATAATAACTCCAATTCATAATTTTCATATCTTACTCAATGACTTGAAAATTAAAAAATCAATCTTACTGAGTTTTTCATTGTTGGGTTTTTAATTTAAAAAAACCTAATTCTCATAAATAAAGCACGGAAGTAAGACAATATCACTAGATGATGTAATAATATATATCTTTGTTGGAGATCAAAATTGTACTAGAGAAAGATCTAATTTTAATAAAAAGTTTTCATGTACTACAAATTTTGTTAACAACGAAGTTAAACAAAATAATAGTTGTTTTGATTAATCTAAAAATCATTGGAAGAATACGAAAGGAAAATGAAATAATAATGAAAATAAAGACAATAAAGAGATTAAGAAAAAGAATATTTTGTATATGTTTGTGGTAAACCTGGTCACACCTCCCTTAAATGCAGACACAAGAAGAAGCAAGCAGCCCAGGATTCTAAGAAACCAATAACCAACCTTGTGATATAGAACATATATGTAGCATTCATCAACCTGGTCAGCATAGGATCATTTCAACATCATGATTGGATCATTGACTCCAAGACTAGTCACCATAGTAGTGGAAATAAGAGATGCCTTCTTTACCTACTCAGAAGTAGGAGAGGATGCACATCGAGTTGTCATGGAAAACTCAAGTACTTCTCATGTGATCGGAAAGGGAAACATTATGATCAAGATGAATTTTGGAAAAATTCTACTAATCAAAGATGTGATGTATGTTCCATAAATTAGGGTTAATTTGATCTCCGCATCTCAACTTGTTAAGTTTGGGGCCAAGGTGTCTTGAATCAAACAAGGTCATTCTTTCTATGTCAGGGGACTACCTGGGTATGGGGTATTGTTCAAATGACTTTTTCTTCTAAATGTACCAAATTCTTCTACTAATAAAATTTCTTGTTCAGCTTATGTTGTTGACTCATTTTATATGTGCCTCAATGGAATTAGACATGTTAATTTTAAAAATATACAACACATGAAATCTTCAGGTCTGTGAAAGGATATACATGGTGTTATTGATTTAAACAACAAATGTCAAGTATGTCCTTACACTAAATCTACAAAGAAGCCATTTCCTCAAATTTTACATAGAGATTCTGAATTGCTAGATTTAGTTCACACACATTTCAAATATTTAAAAGGAAATTTATTTAGAGGTGGGAAAAGATTCTCATCATATTTGGAGATCATCTCTCACACTATACAAAGTTATACATAATATATTTAAAAGATTAAGCTTTTGAGATATTTGTTAAATATAAATAAGAAGTAGAAAGTAAACTTAATAGGAATATAAAACGTCTTCTCCCAGATAAGGGTGGTGATATGATTGTTCTCATTTTAATGATTTTTGTGTAACTGATTTTATTATACATGGATAGACTCCTCCATATTCACATCAATCAAATGGGATTGCTGAATGTAAATATATAACTCTAAAAGAGATCACACATTCAATTTTATTGTCTCAGAGCTCCCAAATAGTTGTGGGGGGAAGCAATTTTATCATATTGTTTTCTTCAAAATTGCATTCCTAGTAGGAAGATGAATAAGATCCATATGAATTATGGAAAGGATATCCACCTAATTTAAAACATCTCAAAGTATGGGGGTGTTTGGCTAAAGTTTATTAATTAAGTCTAAGAAATGAAAATTAGGATCTAGAACTCTAGATGGTATTTTTATAGATTGTGCTCAAATTTGTGCAACATATAGATTCTTGGTTCTTAGAAGTATCTACAATGTTTTTGAACCTAATATTGTTGTTGAATCTAAAAATATGGATTTTTTTAGCATATCTTTCCTATGAAAACCCCTATAGAAAAGTTGTCTAATCTTTCAAATGAAACTTTAGACAATGTACCAAGTACATATAATGATAATAATATTTTAGAACCTAATGGTGTAGAACCTATAAGATCCACAAGGGAGGAAGGAAAATAATCTTGATAACGAATTCTATTCCTTTATTGTAGATAATGTGCCTCATTCTTATAAAGGTAGTATTAATTCATATGATTCCTCCTTATGGAAGGAATCAATTAATAGTGAGATTGAATCTATATTATCTAATCACACATGGGATTTAGTGGATCTTCCACCAGGATTCCCCATAGGACATAAATGGATATACAAGATAAAATTAAATTTTGTTGAGACTAGAGATAAATACAAAGCTCGATTAGTTTCCAAGGGATATAAATAATAAAATGATGTCGACTATTTTGATACCTTTTCTCTTATAACTAGAATTTCTTCAATTATGATTTTAATAGATTTGACATCTATTAAGAAATTAAGTATACATCAAATGGATGTCAAAATAGATTTCTTGAAAGGGGATTCAGATGAAGAAATTTGTATGGATTCACTGGAAGGATATGTTGTTCTAGGAAAAGAATGCATGATATCCAGACTAATCAAATCTCTCTGTCTTTTTAAAAAACCCAAACAAGGGCATGATATATATGATAGTCATTGTATCATATGGGTTCCATATAATGAAGGAGACAAATATATATATTCTAAAGTTGATACCAAGATTGTGTTATTATGGGATTAAGAGAGAGATTTATACCCCCCTCTCCCATGACCATGGCAGAGGCTGAACGCCTGGGAGGGTGGTAAATCAAGGTGGCAACTGTGATTCGAACCCGGGTCCCTTTTTAAGATTGTGTTTGTTGGGTTTTAGGGGAGGCAGAGAAGGCAGCGGAAACAAAAATTTTCTCTCCCAAACCCGGAACAAGGAAACACGTCAACGTCTATATAATAGGAAAGGATGGTTTGTGGAATCATACCTTATCCCGAGGCTTGCTCGGAGACAATACCTCACACCTTGCGCGGTCTTCAACTCCGGTCTTGGACGGTGTCTGTGCAGCTCCTAGTCGCACCGGGACTGATGACTCCTCCTCTCACAGGGACTGTCGGGATTGACAGTTGTCCTCCTAAGCGGCAGAAACCTCCCGCCTCTGAAGTAGTCCACACGGACCACCTGGAACTCCACACTCCTTATCCCACAAGGAAGTGGAAGGAGTCACACCCTCCTGTTGACGTACTAGTCGCCAACACACTCTCCTTCCTCCAGTTGCAACTGTAGTTGTCCTTCCCTTGCTACACCTCCCTTTGCGGGAAGCACTTGCTCAGGCTCTCTCTCGGTTACCAAAACCAGAGAAAATGATAACTTTGTAGAGCAACTGGTTGCACTGAGTTGTACTTTGAGAAGCCCCCAATACCCCTATATATAGGAGAGTCATGGGACAAGGTTCTCTATCCCGGGCAATGCGGGACTAAAAGCAGGAGTAGAAGGGTTCGAGATTTTCCACAAAAACAACCAACTCGCAACCTGAACCGATCGGTTCACAAGTGAACCGGTCGGTTGGGGACCTGAACCGGTCGGTTGACACTCAACCGATAGGTTGGGACCCATGAGCCGGTCGGTTCACTTTCTGAACCGGTCGGTTCGTGGTCCTGATCAGTTCCCGATTGACTTTCCTTCTTTTGTTTCTAATTGGTATCAAATACCAATCCTTGTCCCAATCAAATTGGGCAAGTGAAACGCAAGGAAAATTCTCACCGACCTGACTTTCCCAACTTGCTCGGTTGCACCAGTTGAACCGATCGTTTCAACACTTGAACCGATCGTTTCACTCTGACCATGAGCCGATCGACTCACAACCTGAGATGATCGGTTCACCAAGCTGAGCCGATCGGTTCATCACATGAGCCGATCGGTTGGGAGTGCAGATCGTGCAGAATCAGTCAATTGCGATTTCAATCAATCTGATACTCTAATCAATTTGTCCAACACCTTGAACACTATGATTTTGAGCTATCAATCAATTGAGTGTTTAATTGAACTACTAAACTCCTTTAGTAATCAATCTAAACGTTGCTTGTGGACAAAACTCCTCTTCCAGGTTAAATCCTATATGTGTGACCCTGCAGGTCCATTTCACGTTGGCAGTGAAAGTCCATAACACTTATGACTTCACAAGCAAAGAGCGGTGCCTAGTCACACATCAGTGCTACCCAAGTGAAAGTAGAAAGTTGGAGAACAACTTTCAATCCTACAATCTGTGAATGGTGTTACAGTGAATGTATAATTCCTTTGTCACTGATATCCCGAATGAACTCGAGGCATGGAACAGTCATCCTGTCAACGTTCATTCACTTTCTTGATCTCAGAGTAGATTGAACAAGATATGTATGACATCAATATCACATACTGATTCACACATGCGTGCGCACGCCTATCTCAATCCTACTCATCAAGTGGCCTTGGATATCAAACTCCCTCAGGAGGGAAAAATCCCATATCTATCACTCACCCCTCAAAAGCCCCATGTGTCAAAGCCACCCAATCATCACCTTTATAACAATCCATGTTTTAGGATTGCGTTTGATGATGTCAAAGTGTGCCCAACGACATGTGTTGAGTGCAGTGATTTCAGGACAAAGAATCACACTCACCACCATCACTGTGAGTACTGACTGTGACTACCATGTCATGGTTCCATGTGTCAAACTCACGGTGGGTCTGTCCGATACACTTGTTCTCTAACAAGTACCTATGTGTTTGGTTTGATATATCTATATCATGACTAATGAGATTCTGTCATCAACCAACACCACAATCTAGTCTTGTGTGTCATTGCTGTCTATCTACCTTCCACAATGACATCCGACTAGGGACATAACAAGAATGTACAAACTCTTAGCATCCGTATGATCTCATCGTTCAGGTCCTGAACCTGAAGGCATACGTCATTGAGTACTATCATTCTCTAGACATTCAATCTGTTATATCACTATCTCATATGACTGAACAGAAAGAATTGGAAGCTTTCCTTTGATGTTTATCAAATCAATCTTAATGTATCCCACCAATCATCCCATGATTGGCTCTCAGGGCATACATACCAACAATGTATTATATGTCTATGTATGGATGACGTGCTTATTTTCTGCAATAATGTTGATATCATAAATAGTACAAAATATTTCTTGGCTTCTAATTTTGACATGGAAGATATGAGAGAAGTAGATGTAGTTTTCAGAATTTAACTTCTTAAAAGTGATGATTGTGTCATTCTCTCTCAAGAACATTATGTTGAGAAAATCCTTAAAATATTTTCAATGTTTGATTTTAATTCAGTAAGCACACCTTTTAATTCAAATTACAATTTTAAGAAAAAGATCATTACTGGTATTCCACAAATCAAATTTGCACAAGTATTTAGAATCTTGATGTACTTAATGAACTGTAGTAGCCCAGATATATCATATGCAGTTGTAAGATTATTTAGTTTTATTCAAAATATTAACAAGGATGATTAGGATGCTCTACATAGGATATCGAGATACCTAAAAGGCATAATTAATCATGAATTGATTTTTTGTGGATGTCCTACTATGCTAGAAGGAATTCTGATTGCAATTGGATTTCTATATCAGATGAATTGAAATTTACAAGTGGCTACATCGTCACCATGGGTGGAGGTGTTGTGTCTTGGAAATACACCAAGCACACTTGTGTAGCTCGTTTCGTTGTGGAATGTGAGTTTATTTCCTTAAAAAAGGCTAGAACTGAAGCTGAATGGATAAGACATGTTTTAATGGATCTTCCCATTTGGGAGAAATGTTTTCCACCAATGTTGGTACATTGTGATAATCAAGCCTCCCTAAGAAGAGCTTAAAACAAAGTTTATAATGGGAAGAGTAGACATATTCATCTATGTCATAATATTGTGAGACAACTTATATGTGATAGAATAATATCAATGGATCATGTAAAATTAGAATTAAACTTGACTGAACCTCTAACGAAGCCATTAAGTCAAAGACTAGTTAGGAGCACATCGAGGATAATGAGATTATGCCCATATAAGAAGTCAAAGTGATGGATACGTGATCTTCATGAAGGGTGCTACTGAAAAGGAAGTTCAATGGGAAAAACTAAGTCACTCGATGACTCAATGTATTGTAATATTTTATATCTCATTCTTATCATGTAAACAATAATTTACAATGGTTGAGTTGAATATAATTTTTTAAATAGATTTCATAACCAGTTATAGTGGTGTATATAAATTCAATATATAATTTATGAAAGTACAACTATATGAGTGTGGAGTGGGGTTGCTCCTATTGATATTTTTAGTAGTTCTCTAGAGCACTCATGAATATTCCCAGTAGGCGCATGGACTTAACACACCAGATTGTAAGAATGATATTTGACTTTATGAATGTCATGTGAGTAACGAGCCTATGATCAGATAAAAGAGAAACTAGTTCAAGAACATAGTTCTACCAATCCTCTAGAAATTGTGCACATATACTCTATGCTTTGTTTCAAATAACCAAGTTCTACTAAAAGGTATGCATGCCATTTATTTAAATTCTTCCAATGATCTCTTATTCAAAGTTTTAATGTTTTATTTTTAAATAGTGGAGGATTGTTTTGTTTAATATGAATATTAAATACAAAGGTAGAGCTAAGGGTGAGTTCTAGAACTTCCTTCCTCCCTATATGTTGCTCCCTATCTATAGATTAATTGAGGACCCCAACAAAAAATGGATTTCACATGTGTATAGTAGGGCAACACAATTAGATTTAGGCTGTCCTATTTTGAAAATTCTTTAACCAGACACGTCGGTGCATGTCGATGTCCTACAAGTAGGGGGTGCAAATCCGGCCTCCAAGGGCTCCTTATGTGGGCATGAACCCAATTTAATTTTACCCTTTGGTTCACTAAACTATTTCTAACATGTATGGAACCTTTTTGATGTCACACCTATTCATTTGAGTGGTTTCAAACCATGACCAATTTATTACCAAACACATCCTATCATATTCCCAATATTTCTTTTTTACAGAGGTTTACGAGGATTTTATTTGCTCCAAAAATTCAAACACTCTAGTTTTTGCTCTTTCTCTCCGTCGCTTGTATGATCATTGGAAGAATGATCAATTTCTTTTGCTCATTGTCGTGATTGTGTGTGCAACATTCATGCTGGCAACCTCTATTGGATCTTGGGAGAGTAGCATCTATAGTCACCTACTACACTAACGTTCTTCGTCAAAATCCACAGAAATACTCTTAAAGACAATGCACCCTGCATGTCTCAACATCATTCTAGTTTGTTATAAAATTTTAAATATACTGCTTATTTGTGTTTTGTACCTCTATACAGACATCATATGCTATGGTTCAAAATCCTCATATTATGGATACAAAAAACAAAAGAAAATGGTTGTAGTAAAACATTAAAATTCATTTTACTATAACAAGATGCGATTTGTTAGAATTAGCTTGGAATCTAGCAGTCCCACAGAGAAAGAAATATTTGGTCTAAAGGATGTAAGATAAAGTAAGATACCAAGAATGTCTCTAGATTAGTATGCACATGGCTTTAAATTTACCATAATAATTCTTCCTATTCATCTTCATCATTTCTAGTAGATGTAGACATAGGAGGTTGTACATGGATTTAAATTTACCATATAATTCTTTTGAGAAAATCTAGTGTATCTTCCTTGAAAAACTAAAATCCCTTTTGAAGTTTTCTTGATCTAAAAATTGAGGTGAAAAGTAATTTTTTTATTAAACTCATGTCAACTGGATTCTTCCCTAGCTTTGAAATATATTCACAAAATATATCACCATTAGATTGAAATAGAATAATATCAACTTAGATTTTTACAAGCATGAATGACCCATAAATATTCTTAATGAGTAATGTAAAATCAGCTTGTCTAATAGAAAAATATTATTTTCAAAATATATTTTAACCACTCATCCCATGACATAGGAGCTTGTTTTAATATGTACAAAGATTTCTTAAGTTTATACAATATTTATAATGTTTACATGCTCAAAAGTAAGTGGTTGGGAGACATAAACTTACTATTCAACCATTTCATTTAAAACATACTCTTGATGTCCATTTGATTATCTTTTTACCATTTTGATTAGATAATTCCATAAACATAGGTATAGACTCAAACCAAGCTAATGGAGCACAAATTTCACAAAAAATGATTCTTTTGTGTTGGTTATCGCCTTGGGACATGATATAGTCTTTATGTTTAACAGTGTTACCACCTTCATCGAGCTTGTTCCAGATACGCACTTAGCATTAATAACTTTTTTGTGTGGTCTAAGAACTAGATTCCAAAATTCATTAACAAATTGATGAAGTTCAACATGCACAAATAGAATCCAATAGTCATCATATATAATATTTGGATCTAATTGGTATGGAAATGTCATGTTAGCATGTTCTATAAATAAATATAGAGAATTAACTTCATTTTTAGGGTCGCCTATAATCAAATCATGAGTATGTTGTTCAAAAAATACTGGGAGTGGATCGAATTGGTGAAGTTTCTTTTACTTGAACTTCATTTTCAATTTCATCATCTTTTGATTACCATATTTGGTGGAGTTAGTTCAAGTATGAGATCCTCAAGATGAGGGATCAAAGATTTAATATGATATGTGTGTATTTTAAAGTAACTATATGAATTAATACTTCAACATTTTTGGAAAGTAAATTGAAAACCCAATTCCTTAACTTAATGGAGTATCCTTAAATGAATGATATTTTTGAGGATTTGGCATCAAATTAATATCCATCCTCTATATTGTTCAAGATGCTTCATGTAGAGCCATAGGTATAGAAATAACCAACTTTGGGATTCTTTTTATAGAAAATCTCATATGGAGTTTACTTGATATTGGCATGGATGAACAATCTGTTTTGGGTGTAAGGTGAAGAGCAAATAAATTCTGGGCAAAAGGCGTTAAGAGTTTTATGGCCAAGAAGCATTCTTGTAGCCATCTCTTATAGATATATATTATACCAATAATCCATTTTTTGAGGAGTTATAGATGAATAGAAATTGTATCCACAACCTTCTTGGTTAACAAATATTTGAAACTCAATGTTTTCAAATCTACACCATGGTCACTTCTAATTGTACTAATATTATGTCAAAGGTCATGTTTTTACTGTATTGCAAAGTCTTTTAATCAAGTGTGTTTTTTTCATTTAGAAAATGGACCAAGTAAATATATTATAATCATCAATAATTACAAAGAAACATCTTTGAAACAAACGTATTGTGTCCTCATTATTTCTAAAAGATACATATGGATGAACTCTAGAGGTCTAGTAGTGGATAAGTATTCCTAAACTTGAGTGAGCTTTTCATTTGGTTCTTCTTATACAAGGTTCACATTCTTCTTGTTTTGGGAGGTAATACCTATAACTAGTTCATGTTTTGCTAGATTACAGATAATGTTCACATTTACATGTCTTACCCTTCTATGACAAAGGAGATATTTAACTTAATTAGCTAATACATTTGCATCTATTTGGAATAGTTAAATTGTCGTAAGGGGTTATAAATATACATTCATCATTTCCAAATAAAGAAATTGCATTATTTATAAAAGGAAGTATACATGCATCCTTTTAAATGATACATCACATCTATTATCACATAGTAGGTTGATAGTAAGAAGTTTATGATGCAAATTGTCTACATATAATACATTTTTGAAACAAAGATTTTTAGCTATACCTCGAGTTCTAATTACTTTTCCTTTTACAATCTCACTAAATGTTACTATTCATCCATTGTTCTTATCTAAGGTTTGGAACTTATTCTTGTCATTAGTCATGTTCTTGGAGCAACTCATATCAATCACCCAATCAAGTATTTCAAATTTTGGAGCACATGCATAGCTCCTTGTGGGTGAGGATGGTATCATGTAAACATGTTTGAATTGTCGAATATGTTGATCATATATCAATAAGAAATATTATTAGATACAATAGATGCATCGTATTTTATATCTATGATAATAATTGTTGAATAATATACTTGGAAATAAGAGATATTTGTGTTTATTTGAACTATAATTTTGATCGTTTGTCTACTTGGTTTAACTATGAGTTGACCAAAAGAAGTATTGTTTTATCTATAACCATCCAGGTCTACAAGTCATACAAGAATATTCAGTTAAAAATCATAAAAGTACAAAATTACAAGTTGCAAAAGAGACATACACATCAGTTAGATTAGAGAACAACTTTGATCTTACTAGAGAAGAGAGGAATTAAGTAGGAGGGGATCCTTTGGGATCCAAACAAGATTTCTAGGATAAGACATCCTACTGACATTAATAGATACTATGTATAGTGTGGTTGTAATAAGAGAAAATGATTTTGTATTTTGGGAGAGTGAATGGCATCACAAGAGGTTTGATAAACATATTCTTGGATGGATGTTTTTGGCTTTGTTTCCAAGCCAAGTTCTAGGTACTTGTTTATATGAATGGTGAAGAAGGTTGTCTATATCCTTCTACCAATTAAGGAATTTCGAAATTGTGTTCCTATGGGTTTTTTCTATATCATCACATATATTATCATAATATTAATGAATGCATATGATATGCTGATGTTGATAAACATGAAAATTTTCTACTAGACCAGAATTCTGTCTTGTAAAATAAGCATTATCAATTTCTAAATAATAAATTATAGAATTGAGAGTATAAACACATCAATTCTAAAGGGAGAAGATTGGAGGTCATTTATCTCACTTGAAACATCCCTAGTTCACTCATGCAAATTATTGACTAGCTTAGAAGATTTTATAAGACTAGTTGTATAGGAAATCATATTAGTTCTGTTGGATCGAGGGCTCTGGTGGGGGTAATAAAGCTTCACAAAACTCAAAAAACAGATTAGACCTTCAAATTATATTAAGTGTAAAAGCTTAAGCATACAACCAATTTGAAGTCTTAACTAACAAGCATAGCAAGGGTGAGAGGCAAGGATAGCATACACTTGGACAAAGTGGTTCATAGTGGTTCCACACTTCAAACTAGAAGTGAGTCAGTCCACTACCTAGATGTGTTTAATCTCTAGGACTTTACAATCTTAATGCTCTTATATTCATTCAAAAGATTACAAGATAAAACCACATTCATCCAAGGACTTAATACCTCAAGAAAGGATCTTCAACCTACCAAAGGAACTTACCCACTTGAGCAAGGAGTCTTCATCCTTCAACAAGGACTTACCCACTCCACCTTCAAGTCTTTGGCCTTCTTTGAAGAATAGCAACTCCTTCTCCTTCACTTGGAGAAGATCTTCAAGCCTTTTCTTCAAATAGGAAAGGGGGTAGGAAGATGGAGGTGGAGAGATTTACAGGGATACAAGGGATAGCTCTCTTACAACAGATCCTAACTCACTCATATTCATGTATTTGACTTGAAAGTAGAGAGAGAAAGGAGCTCAAAGGGATGCAACACTCTCAACTAGCCTAGGACCAAGCATATAGTGAATGAGCAAACTTGGGATGAAGCCCAAGGGGTCCTGTTTATAGCTGGGGGTTCCCCTTTGAGTTGGGGAACACTTAGGGTCGAATTATAGCCATTTTTGCCGAAGGCAACAAATCTATTTTCTTCCAAACAAGTCACCAACGGTTATAATCACTTTTTCTATGTTTTCTGTACAGTGCATTCGGTCAAGTTTCAATAAAGGTAACTCGACCGATCAGGTAAAAGACAAACCCAATTTTCAAACCATCGGTCGAGTTTGTTCTGAGGAAACTTGACCGACCAATGAAAATAGCATTTTCTCAATAACCCGATCGGTCGAGTTCTGTGTATGACTGATGCACTCTTTAGAGAATTGATCCAGTGGAACGGTCGAGATTGTAACTCGGCCGATCAACAACATGTGATTGATTTTTGAAAGTTCTTAAAAAGTGATTAAAACTTGGTATAAATTGTCCCACATAATTTTCTCATCTTAGTTACAAGTCATATCATCAATACAAGTGATTACAAAAATCTTCTAAGGTCATTTACATGGATTTCCTAATTAGCACACTTGCATTGCTTTTGACCTGAACTTTGACAATCTAGGCTTGTGTAATTTGATCCTTTTCATGTACCCAACACCTGAAATCAATCTTGAATACACATATTAGATAAATATGAATGGAATGGTTAAGTCATTATCAAAATATGGACAATGTATAACCTCTAGGTCAACAAGTTCTAGTATAAAAACCATATCATTAAGTTCATCCATGGAATGATCATGCAAGTCTACCTTATTTAAGTCGTAATCACTTGTATTTTCCATGAAGCAAGCTAGATTTTTATCTTCATCATATATTTTTTCTCTTGTTATTTTGTTGAGCAGAACTTTGCCAATTTTTTGGTGGGGTTTAACATCTTTGACTTTACTTTTTGGCTTGAGAGAAGGCATTGTACACACACACCTCAATCATTGGAGTCTTCATTTTCACTCTGACTTCTCTGAGATGTTGAACTCCAAGTTGTTATGTTTGATATTTCATTAGTCTTTTTTTATTATCTTTCACATCAACTCTTGAGGTGACTTTTTCTTCCACATTAATAGCATTATATAGAATAGGCTAAAGGCTGACAAGGAGTGGATCAAGTGGTCAAGCATGGTGTGCCCTAAAAAAGGGACCTGAGTTCGAATCACAGTTGCTTCCTTGATTTACCACCCTCTCGAGCGTTCAGCCTCTGCCAAAGGGCATGGGAGAGGGGGAGAGAATGCCTCTCTCAATCCCATATATAATAGGCTAAAGAATTATTTTAAGATTTTTTTATTTACCTTCTTACCCTTTACATAGTTATTTTCTTCATAGTATGACTCTTTGGATGAATATACTGAAGATTTGAAGGCAAGTCTCTTCCTTTTAGGATGATCTAGTTATTCTCTGATAACTTGACACTTCATTTTAACTTCAAAATTTATTAGGTTTCTAATCAACTCCTAATTGTACAAAATGTTGATGTCATTTGATAATTTCCTTACCATTACTTTCTTCTCAACTTGAGAGTTAGATATATCAAGATCATAGTCATTCTTTCTTTCTTTTGTTTTGAATTTCCTTACCAATAGATGTCATACTACTAATAAGGATGGGAACTATTGAATATATTAGGGAAATTGACCCTTTCCATTGGAAGGAATTCTAGTTTACAGATAACAATGTAAATTTTAGATTCCTTGACTTGGTTGGTTCCCTCATGGGTAACCAATACTTTTATAAAAATCAAATATGTAAAATCACAAGATGATATTATAATGAATTCAAAAAAGAGGAAGTGTAGAGTGAATAATCCTTGTTGGTGTTGGATTGTGTAATATCCCCATTTATATATCACATAAGAGGAAGTTATTTCCTTTTTTAACTTGGGAGTGTCACAAACATGATATGCATAAAACTAATAATAGACACAAACCACTATAGACTAGTGTATAAAATGTTTCTCATTAGATTCTTAGAAAAGAAACTTCAGAACATAAAAATTTACAAATTATCCCTAATTATATGATATAACCCTAAAATTTTGACTTAGACTGTTGGACTGTGTAGATGGCACCCCACCAAGAAAATATCTTAAAAAGGTAGTTTATCATTTTGTCTTGACTACCTCCTAAGACTCTACACGTGCAAATGTCTCGTCTATAGCCATGCAAAAATATGACATATGCTAGCATAAGTATACATGAGGAACATAATAAAATATTTATATAATAAGAGAAATGTTATGTCTTTTGAAAAACTATGAAACAACATGAAATTGGAAAACTTGACTCCATCTTAATACTTGGCATGAATTAACTTGAATTAAATAATTGACCTCCATAACAAGGTGGACCCACAATGCTCATAAGGCTGGTAAAAGCTCACATAACATGATGAGGAAATTAACAAAATATTTTTTAATCTTGTGATGGTGGCGATATTGTGGAGGGAATCCTCCCTTGATTTTTTCTACCTCATTTTTTATTTACAATCTTAATTTTGTACATCAAAAATATGATTTATGGCCGTGGTTGGCACTAGCCCTAATGCACCACAGTGCACATGATCGACTTGAGTTTATGTGATTTAATGATCTTTGCATAATACCATTTAATCATAAATCTTGAGATCAATAATTCTTTATTGATGATTTTCAATAGATAACAATAATACTTCATCATTCTATGGAAGCTTAAAATGATTGACTACTTGAACATAAAGGGATTTCTCCCATCATTTGATCATTAATATGGACATTGAAATAAAATTACTTCAATTTGAATACATGAATATTACTTGGAACTCATTATGTATAATGATATCAACATAGCTTGAAAATTTTAAAACATTTAAACATCTTAAATGAACATATTAAACTTTATATGTATGCATGGACATTATATTTAACTACTATTCCATCAAGAAACATAAGGAGATATGGTCATAGTTAATTGCTCAATTGGCATGGAGCGCTTAACTGAGATGGACAAAAATATTATTATACTTACATGTCTTGTTCAACCTTAGATTCCCTAAAAACAAACATGATACATATATCAACATTAGATCCAAAAACATCAAGTTACCCTAGTAGAATCTATAGGTCTTTCTATGCACATTATAGTTTCCTTATGTGTGACAAACATCATGCCATCCTCTAATAAACATTGATATGATCATGAATCCTCAAAATATACCATCTCTAGAAAGATTAACACTTATCAACATCATCAATTAATTAATCTCCTTGATTAAGATCGTAACATTATTTCTCTAACTTAAAATCCTTATGATATATGAATTATCATCTAAACTAAAAAAAGTAGTACATTACAGGTTCATACATGAATATATGTCTTCCTCTACTTTATCTCAAATTTATATCATCATTTGATACTTCAATTACAAAAATACCACTAATCAATAAAATCAATATACTAAATATAATAATCACATCACTCAATCAAACATTAGCTGTATGTTCAATGCCTTGATAAAAATCATGAATTTTTTTTCATCAAAATTTGATGTTCATATCTCAAAACCATTATCCTATATACCATATGAATATCCAAAGTAAACATATTTGTGAAAATTTATTATTAAATATTGTTTTATTTTACCTTATATATCTTGTTTGAATAACCTTATCTTAAGATACATAATGTACAACAAAACACCTTCTAGACAAATCTTGGTTGTGGTTTCTTGATATGTAACAAATTTGATGGATGTATCTTCCTTTCTCTTCCTCTTTTTCTTATTTCATTCGGTGCACACAATCTTTTCTTGGATCCATCTATATGAAGACCTAGATCCAGTATGGACTCTCTACCTTTCTTCATTCTTTCATTCTTTCTTGCACTTTGTTCGTGTATAGGAAATCGCTACCGTTGTGCTAACCTTCAGTGAGGTTTCTCTCCTCCTTCCCATCCCGTGTGTTATTATAGATCACAATGGCACCCAGGAGATCCAACGAGGCCTATGCTCATGTGGTGCTAAAGACCCATCTAGATTCATGACGACATGGGTCACCATTCCTTGATTGATGTGTTGGATCATCAGCTGCTTGTCCCTTTGGGTCTTCATACCCATTCTTTATGGTGAGGAGTTTCTTGACGATACATATTCTTGTTTACCAAAATCCCCCACCACATGTGCCCAACCATCATTGACCTCTCTATCCACCTTTTGCAGCCTATAGACTTTTTGGCACAGGACGCTAAAAATCTACATCGTTGCACCAAGCATCCCAGTTTGGAAAGTATTCAAGCCTCACTATAAAATCTTAAGGATATGTCATATTATAAAAGTCTTCAAAAGATCACCTATGTACCTACTGCTAACCTATGATCAACCAAGTCATGGGGAGAAAATATGTTGGTCAATTTGTCTTACCATGAAATGTCTCTATCCTTTTTATAGGAAGCTTCCATAGTCCTATCCATGCCCAAGCCGAAGAACAAAATCAAATTGAGACTTTTTAATCGTCTGGGATTAGTTGGACTGCCACCTCTGTGCATGGAGTGGAGTCTATCGTGAAAAATACTAGAGGGGGGCTGAATAGGGTTTTATGATATTTTTAAAATTAATTCAACAAACAACTTCAAAAATATTGGAGAAGGAGATAAGGCATTTAGAGTGGTTCCACCCTTAGCAAATACTAAGGGAGTAAATCCACTACCCAGTTGTTCCCAACTGGGATTTTGAAAGTATTTGAATTTTATTACCTTGCAAGGATGTTACATAAAATTACAAACACCTTCACCACCATTTAGACAACATTCACCCCGAAGTCGTCTCACAAACCTTGAAGCAGCCTTCACATGAAGTAATTTCAAGCTCCCCCTTGAAGTAGCCTTCCTCCTTGAAGTAGCTTCCCATTGAGAACTTCTAGAAGTAGTCCAAAGTCCATCGAGCTACCTTCACCACCTGAAGAAGCTCCAACAACCACCTTTCCACAACCTCCAACCTAGGAGTAGCAAAGGAGAACAAAATACAATAAAAGAAACAAGATTGGAAGAAAGAACAATGTTACCAATTTAGTACATCACTTTGATCCTATATCAAGCGTATTGATCTCCTATCCACTGTGGATGAACGCGGTAGTGTAGTGGCTAGGAGATACTAAGCTATAGGATGCTAATGTAGAACAAATTTCAAGTGTAACTCAAGCTTGTTGCTCACAAAGAATGATTCTCAAGTGTAATTGTATGCACAAGTGATGCTTTGGATGTCCTATAGCTTGTCCTATTTATAGGAGTGGTTTGCTAATACTTGGGGATGTTCTAGACACCTTCTAGGGTGTTCTTAGTGCTCAACTAGCCATTATGTTTCTACTAATTATATTGCAACAACTAGTTGTTTAATGTTGAAAAGTGCAGTTCAGAACCTTTCTCGGTCGAGAAGTTTGTCGACTGAGAGTGTCTCGGTCGAGGAATTTGTCGACCGAGTGGGAGTCTGAGTCAATATGTTGCAACGTTCAATTCCAACTCCTAACCACTTTTCTAACTCAGTCTAACGGCTAGGAGGGTATATTCTCGGTCGAGGACTTTATCGACCGAGAGTATCTCAGTCGTAGTTTTTGTTGACCGAGAATATCCCTAATTCAATGTATTCATTTATTGAGTGTGTGTATCAATGTGCAATTGTGTCGCTAACTTAGGAGATGACCTATATAAGTGTTGTGTGTAGATAGGGAAGATCTAAACGATTGATTTACATGATATCTAAGTACTTGTACATTATATACTTGTATAAGTTTTTACATTTGATTACAATCATGAAAATAAAGCAATTTTAGCAACTTGATCTTCCAAGTCTTTGCTATCCACCACCTTATATGCTTGTCCCTGAAACACTCAAATAGCAAGTTAAAACCACAAGAAAGAAATGTTTGTCTTCATCAAAACAAAGGAATTATATTAATGTCCAATTTAGCCAACAATCTCCCCCTTTTTGAAGATGACAAACATTTCCAAATTATAAATCAAGGAAATATAAATCATATGAGTTTCATACCTGAAGTTTACCTTTTACAGCCATTCTCTTGTTTGTGTGTGCTAGATGAGAGATTATGAAACTCATTTTACTTTATGTTATTGATTTTATATTATTTCTCCCCCTTTGTGATTTCAAAAAGATAACCAAGCTAATAATTAAGTATGACTTTTATTTCCCCCCCTTAATTTGATAATTTGACACTCAAATTTTAAAGAAAGGGTAATCAACACAATTTAATGCAAACCACTTATTTTTATGTCAAATTTAGCCACAATTTATTTTTCAATCATTTGCAAAGGATGTTAAGCCTTGAAATGATATGAGATCCTTTAAGATTCATGGAATATGTGTTTTGATTTCTCATCCATTTTACAAGGGATGTTATGCCCTGAAAATGATATGCGATCCATTTAGGCTTAGGATGGATACATATATTGATTTCCCATCCATTTTACAAGGGATGTTAAGCCCTAAAAATGATATGAGATTTTCTTTACGGCATAGTAGGATCAAGAAATATATCTCTAATTAATAATTAGGGATGTTAAGCCCATATTGATATAGAGAGTCCATTTTAGATCAAGATAATTTAATAATCCTAAGGTCATAGCAAGTTTTTAAAGTTTGATTTGATCAAGATTTATCATAATGTTTACAAAGTTTTGTGAGCTCCTTCTTAATCTTATAGTCAAGATAGTTTTTGTGAGCTCCCTCTTAATCTTATAATCAATATAATTTAAGGATTCTAAGGTCACAATAAGCATTAGATCATATTAAGTTAACCTTTTATGAGAGCTATGCACTAAAATCTTATTTTAAATATACTAAGATTGAGTACAAGGAAATGATTTACAATTAAGTATTTTATCAAGCTTATTTTAGGTCGACCTTGACTTTGAACTAGGCGCCCCTCGGATGATTTTTATTTCGTCTAAGAGGCAATTTCTGCAGATTTCCAGTTTAAGCATTCACAATGATCCACTTGATTGAATATTTGAAACATAGCTTATAGAGTATCATATAAAAAGTATTCATGTATAACAAGGATGATATCATTTTCCATACGCTAAGCATAAGATAATCATTTAACTAATATGTCAAGATGCATTTGTGCCATAGAGATTTACCTTAAAGCAAAAATGGCATTTTAAATTATAACATCATCTTTATGTATAATGAGATGAATCACTATGATCATTTTGAAAACAATATCCATTCATGGTTTATATATATATATATATATAGATCAAAGATTATTTTAGGCAAACCAAGTAAAAGATGAAAACAATGATCATGGTGAAATAGTAAAGGCATATCCATAATACAATGATCATGATAGAACAATAGAATCATATCCATAATTTCATGAAATACAATGATCATGATCATTTAAACGTAAATTTCAAGACACATCATTTCTATATAGATAAACCAAGGAATACTTAGGACAAACCATGTAGATTATGATAAAATAGTAATTTTCTTGATTAAATCAACATGGTTCATAATTTTCAGTTTTAAGCCAAACCATGTAGGAGATGAACCAAAATAATCTCATGAGAAGAAAATCCATGATTTTCTTGATTAAACTTACTCAAATCATCACATTTTTCAGTTTTAAGATACACAATGTAGGGAATC
Organism: Alisma plantago-aquatica; assembly: GCA_963693085.1. Taxonomy (NCBI): domain Eukaryota; kingdom Viridiplantae; phylum Streptophyta; class Magnoliopsida; order Alismatales; family Alismataceae; genus Alisma; species Alisma plantago-aquatica. The sequence continues at coordinate 1,303,396,570 of OY856409.1, forward strand.
ATACCTTTTAAGGAAGATTTATCAAGGCAATATCTTTTTCATGATCAATCATGGTTCATCAATATTCAAATTTAAGACAAACCATGTAAATGAACATGCTTAATCATAGCAATTGAAGGCTTTAAATGTGTGCATTGATTTTAAGAAAACATTTCCAGTTTCTATTTGCATATAGTTTTTGATCACATAATTAGTAAATTTACAGCATGTTTCATAAGGATATCAAGAATCAACATATAGATCATGATGCAAATTATCAATATGTGATTTGAGAGGTGTCTCCAAGATTTATGATTCATTCATAATTTCCAATCAATTTTCATTTATACCAAATTTATAGCAAGTTTATAGAAAACTGAACCAGTTAAATAGGTTTTCCAGAACCTTATTCAGTCGAACTCTTTCTCGACCGACTTCTTTTTAGTCGACATTCTTTTCGACTGAGAAGGTTGTTGTATCTCTAGTTTTATCAGTTAAAATTCGGTCCAATAAATGTTTGATCGAATTTATCTTGGTCAAAGTCATTTTCGACTGGCGTGGTTACTATTTTTCCAGATTTCTACAGGTTAGAGATAGAGACTACTTCGTTCGATAATTTTCTCGACCGACATTGTCTCAGTCAAAGATTTTGTCAAACGAGATTGTTTTTGTACTATTTTTAGTAATATGTTTATGTTAGTTTTAAACTTGAGTTATTGCAATAAGATAAAGTACCAGTCTATTTAGTTGAGATGAGACATTAAGATATTCAAATGAAGTTTTAGGTCAAATCTCAACTTAATCATATTCAAATTTGCTAAGTTTGAGGTCTTGGGACCCAAACTAATTCAACATCCATTTTCTTGTATGGGCATGAAAAAGAGTAATGTCCAAGACGCAAGCAATAGTGAGAACAAATAGAATCAATTTCATTTCTTTTTGAATTGTTCTTGGGTACATACATGATCTTAGTCTAGGGTGCTTGTGTTCTTCTAGGTTTAGGTTGATAGGATTTCTCTTTTGGAACATATCCTAAACCTCTCCTTCCATTATAACTAGAAGAATTTTTTAGAATCTTATCAAGAACATCATTGTTTATCAAGCTACTAATTTCTCTTTGCAATTTAGCAATCTCATCCATTTTCTTTTTGATATCTAACTTTTTTTGATCTAGATCAGATGATAAAGTATCTCTTTCTTTAACAATATCATCATAATCTAGATGAGTACACAAGATAGGTTGTGATTGAAGATCATTCAATTTTGCAAGCAATTCAACCTTTTCTTGACAAAGCAAATTATGATTTGTCTCAAGAGTAAGCAATTTTGTATTGCAATCATTAAAATATGATTTCAAGGAAGAATTTTTAGAAATAATACTTTCCTTTTCAGAAATAAGATTATCTAATTGTGCATACAAATCCTCATTAGTTTTAGTAACTCTTTTTTGTTTCCTTTTACAATCAATATATTTATCGTGTAATTCCTCAATGCTAGCAACTAAATCTTCTTTGGATAAATAAAAAAGGCTTACCTCTTCTTCTTCGTCATTTGTTGTAGCAATAAGGCACTCTATTTCTTTTTCTCCATCTTCACTATCATTCATCCCATGCAGCTTTGTAGGCTTTTTCTTTCTTCTTGTGAGATGATTTCTTTCCCTTCTTAAGTTTGGGACAATCACCTTTTAAGTGTCCCTTTTTACCACATTCAAAGTACCTGGAGGAAGAAACACTAGAAATTTTGTTAGTTTTAAAACTTCTATACTGCTTACCATTTACAATGAGAGTTTATTCTTTACTATCTTCTTCACTTGTGTCATGACTAATATTGGTTGATGCTTTGAATGCAATGTCCTTTGTTTTCTCCTTTTTGTGTTCAGCCGCCAATCTTTCTTCTTCCTCCAAGGTTGCCTCATGTGCTTCTAAGTTGCCAATGAGTTATTCCATCCTCAGTCGAGTGAGGTCATTGGCTTCTTCAATTACAATCACCTTAGGCTTGTACTTGGGAGGAAGAGACCTAAGAATTTTAGACACTTGATCCTTTTCAATAATGGCTTTACCTAATGCATTCAAACTATTAACAATAGAAGAAAACTTTGCATACATTTCACTAATAGACTCATTAGGTTCCATACGAAACTGTTCAAACTTTTGTTTAAGCATACCAATTTTGGAGTTCTTTACTTGAACAGTTCCTTCATAAGTGATAGAAAGTCTATGCCATATTTCGTATGCAGTTTCACAATTTGATATTCTATTGAACTCACCTACGAAAATTGAACAATAAAGGATACTTACAGGTTTTGCATTTAATTGGGCTAATTTTACCGTGTTACCATCCCATGTAGCATACTTTGTTTGAGGAAGTGTGTAGGCATTTGAAACCATCCTCCAGAAATCCCAGCTGATCCCTTGAAAGTAGAATTGCATCCTCCTCTTCCAATAGTTGTAGTTGGTGCCATTAAATGGTAGAGGCCGAGCTACAAGTGTTCCTTCCAAGTTGAGGTTGTTTAGTATCCCATCACCCATTTTCTTCAAGACTCGATTAGAGCTCCTTGAAGCCTGCTTTGATACCAATTGAAAAACACTAGAGGGGGGTGAATAGGGTTTTATGATATTTTTAAAATTAATTCAACAAACAACCACAAAATTATTGGAGAAGGAGACAAGGCGTTTAGAGTGGTTCCACCCTTAGCAAATACTAAGGGAGTTAGTCCACTACCCGGTTGTTCCCAACTGAGATTTTAAAAGTATTAGAATTTTATTACCTCTTAAGGATGTTACATAAAATTACAAACACCTTCACCACCCTTTGGACAACCTTCACCCCGAAGTCGTCTCACCAACCTTGAAGCAGCCTTCACATGAAGTAACTTCAAACTCCTCCTTGAAGTAGCCTTCCTCCTTGAAGTAGATTCCCGTTGAGACCTTCTAGAAGTAGTCCAAAGTCTGCCGAGCTACCTTCACCACCTGAAGAAGCTCCAACGACCTCCTTTCTGCAGCCTCCAACCTAGGAGTAGCAAAGGAGAACAAAATACAATAAAAGGAACAAGATTGGAAGAAAGAACAATGTTACCAATTTAGTACAACACTTTGATCCTATATCAAGCGTATTGATCTCCTATCCACTATGGATGAACGTGATAGTGTGGTGTCTAGGAGATACTAAGCTATAGGATGCTAATGTAGAATAGATTGCAAGTGTAGCTCAAGCTTGTTGCTCACAAAGAATGATTCTCAAGTGTAATTGTATGCACAAGTGATGGTTTGGGTGTCCTATAGCTTGTACTATTTATATGAGTGGTTTACTAATGCTTGGGGATGTTCGAGACACCTTCTAGGGTGTTCTTAGTGCTCAACTAGTCATTATGTGTCCACTAATTACATTGCAATAGCTATTTGTTTAATGCTGAAAAGTGCAATCCAGAACCTTTCTCGGTCGAGAAGTTTATCGATCGAGAGTGTCTCATTCAAGGAATTTGTCGACCGAGTGGGAGTCTGAGTCAATATGTTGTAACGTTGGATTCCAACTCCCAACCACTTTTCTAACTCAATCTAATGGCTAGGAGGGTCTATTCTCAGTCGAGGACTTTTTCGATCGAGAGTGTCTCGGTCGTATTTTTTGTCGACCAAGAATATCCCTGATTCCATGTATTCATTTACTGAGTGTGTGTATCAATGTGCAATTGTGACGCTAACTTAGGAGATGACCTATCTAAGTGTTGTGAGTGGATATGGAAGATCTAAATGCTTGATTTACATGATATCTAAGTACTTGTACATTATATACTTGTATACATTTTTACATTTGATTACAATCATGAAAATAAAGCAATTTTAGCAAATTGATCTTCCAAGTCTTTTCTATCCACCACCTTATATGCTTGTCCCTAAAACACTCAAATAGAAAGTTAAAACCACAAGAAAGAAATGTGTGTCATCATCAAAACAAAGGGATTATATTAATGTCCAATTTAGCCAACATATCCCTTGTCTCATCATCTCTCAAAACTACTAGGATGGGAAGTCTTGTTAAGGAGGGAAAGCCTCTACTTTTGCAAGTCTCTATCTTGTGTTCCGTTTCACTTTGCACTTATGGAAACAGTCTTTGTGTATAATTTAAAGAAAATATCCTAGTGCAATGTTGGATCTGCACCAAAAGTCAAAGGGACAAAAAGGAATATGATTAACTCCCTAACTCAATTTCTTCTAATCAAACTGTGCCACTTCCTTTCTCTAGACCCTCCTCGAGTAATGCTTTACTTATAGCTTAATCATTTCCGAGCTTTATTATGAATTAAATATGTCATTCCCTAGGTTTTCCTCAATAATTCAAGATAATTGAACTTATCTTATGGTCTTTATAAAACCAAACAACACCAAATTTAGTCAATATCACCTCATCATAGCCTAATAAACATAAAAATTTTTGCAAGATGATTTTGAAAATTATTAAATACAATGACTGTTCAAACTACACAAAACACCATCTTCTTTGTATCTTTATCCTCTAATATCCAAATGTAATCAAAATGGACATAACCTCATTCTCATTATATAAATAATTAAATTTTACTAGAATCATTCTAACATCATTGGTGATAAAATGACATATTCACTGCTAGGGTTCCACTAACAACCACACATATAAAAAATGTATTGAAAATTATTAAACTTGGGCCCATAAAGCCTTGATATCATCCTACTATTATTTCACCAATAAAATTATCATTCACCTATCTAGATTCTAAGGATTGGGACATGAATATATTACCCAACTAATTGGGAATTTTGTCCGCAAAATTTGTCTAATCTAGAGAAGGGTATCCACCTTAGGGTTTTAGTACCTTGATATTCAACTCACTCATCTATGTCAGGAAATAAATCCTTGAAATGTATTCTGGGGTTTTAATAAGAAGGCAATTAGGCTTAGGAGACCACTCACCTCAAAAATTTTGTGTTAACTCTTCTTTTTGTCACCTTCTGGTATATGTTGAACGATCATATAACTGAAGGTTACATGTCTTATCTTACTTATTGTAACAATCAATAGTGCACATGTACCATACCGCATGCACTTGAAAGGATGAGGCAAGCATTCACAAGTATATTTCTATGCACATAACATTCTCGCTACAATATCTCATAAGCTTGTATCCCATACTACAAACAAGTGAAAAGGAGAGGGCATTCTATATGCAATTCTAGAGTTGACATATAAAGTCTAAAATGTAAAAGTATACAACCCTAATACATAGCTCACTTCTATCATATGCCTAGCTTGGTCCTCTCCCAATTCATTTTTGAATAGGGTCTTTTAACTATGTCTCTATATTTGTATCATAGTCTCACTAAGATTCTATTGGGGCAATATACATTAAGAACATGATAATTTTTGTCTAGTTTCCATCTATATTATATATCTGATACCATATTGTAACACTCCCATTTCTATATCACACGAGAAGAAGATATTTTTTCAACTTGGGAGTGTCAAAAACATGATATGTGTAACAATAATAAAATACAACAATCATTATAGAGTGGTGTATAAAATGCATTCTCATTAAGTTCTTAGAAAAGAAACTTCATAACATGGAGCTTTACGAAAGATCTCTAATTTCATGATTTAACATCTTGAAATTTTGAGTTAGACTCCTGTGGCTCCCCACCATGAAAACCTCTTTAAAAGGTGGCTGTATCCTTTTGTCATAACTATCTCCTGAAGCTCACTAAGAAGACCTCTTATACAGTGGAAATGAGAAACACAATAAAGTACTTACCTAATAAAATAAATTTTTCTTTTTTGAAAAACATTTGAAATAACATGAAACGGAAAATCTCAGTTCATAGCATGAGTTAACTTGAATTGAGTAATTGTCCTCCTTTTCATGGTGCACATACAATGAACATATGGATGGATAAATCTCACACAATATGATGAGAAAAATAACAACATAACAATTATCTAGTGATGGCACTAACATAATGCAAGGAATCTTCTACTAAAGTTTTATACCTCATCTCTGATTTACAACTTTAATTTGTTATATCTCATTTCTTATTTGTACCCATAATTGACACTAGCTTGTAAGACACCACAATGTACATGATCCTTTCGAGTGTATATGATCAAGGATCTTTGAAAAAAATATTTTATCCTAAATGTGGACACAAATCATTTTTAAATGATGGTTTTAGTGAATAAAAATAATACTTGAACTTGATCATTCCATGGAAGCTTAAAAATTATCAAATTATTGAACATAAAGAGATTTATCTTATCATTTCATCATTGTAATGGACATTTAAATATAATTATTTAAATCCTAAATATATGAGTAATTTCTTTTATTAATTATTTTAGATAAATAAATAGTTTTTTTTAAATCATTTAGAGGTCTTAAGTGAACATATTAAACTATATATGTATGCATGGACATCATACTTAAGTATCTTGTCATCGAAAAACATAAAAAATATGTTCATAGTTAATTTCTCAATTGTCATGGCCCACTTGATTGAGATGGACATGAAATCCTATTACACATCCAAGTCAACCTTAGGTTTCCTTAAAATGAAAATGATACATATAGCTACATTATATCTAGAAACGTCAAGTTACCCTATTATACTTTGTAGGTCTTCCTATGCATAGTATAGTTCCCTTATGTGTGATACACATCATGACATCCTCTAATAGAACTTAATAGGATCATGAACTATCCAAATATATCATCTTCCCAATGATTAATATACCTATCATTATCCTCAATTCATTAATCTTTGCAATTAAGAACATAATAAAATTTCTCAAACATAAAATGCATATGATATATGAACTATCATCTAAAATCAAATTCAATAGTAAATTAATGATTCATACCTCAAAATGGGATTTCCTCTAATTTTATATCAATTTCATATCATCATTTGATATCTTAATTTCCCAAATACCATGATAAGTGAAATAAGTATATTAAGTTATAATTATCACATCTATGAGACAAGACCTTGGATATATGCTCCAAGCTTTAAAATAAGGTAATGACAACTTATGTTATCAAAATCCTATGCTCCTCTCAACTTATTGCATATCCATCATTATTATACATTTTCTCTTCAACATAATTTTTCACCTCAATACCATCTTATATCCTCAAGTTAATGTATTTATTAAAATCTACACCTTACTAACAATAACCTATATGTATTGTTTTAATAATCTTATCTCAAGATACATTATATATAAGAAAATACCTTCTGTACTATTGTGGTTATTAGTTTCTGGATATTTTCCAAATTTGACACACATACATCCTTTCTCTTTATCTTCTTTTCTTTTTCTTTTCCTTAATGCACACATTTTTTTATTGGATCCGTCTACCTAGAGACACTGATCGAAAGATCTACCCTTGTACTAACCTCTGATGAAGGTCCATCCCTCCTCTCATTCTCAAGTGTTCTAGATTACCGCAGGCCCATGAGGTCCAATGAGGTCCATGTTGGATCAAAGGGCTCTAGAGGAGGAGTGAATAGAGCTAAAAAGCACTTAAACCAAATTCATTATACCTTCAAATTACTTCAAGAAATTGGATTGCAAATATGGAATTTGATGTTTAGCTTAACATACATAGAAAGGATAAGAGAGATTGAAAGAGATCAAGAACATGCTATGTAGAGGGGTTCCAAACTCCAAACTAGGAGACTATACATCCACTACCTAGAGGGTCAAGCCCTAGGATTTTGCAACCATTCCATACTTATATTCCATTATAATACATACAATAGGACCTTCCTTTTACAGGGCAAGGATACTGAGCATGCCTTTTTAAGGACCAAAAGGAGCCAATAAATCTTACAAGGTCTTACCTGTTGGGTTTTAGGAGAGGCAGAGAAGGCAGCGGAAACAAAAAAAATTTCCCCCAAACCCAGAACAAGGAAACGCGTCAACGTCTATATAATAGGAAAGGATGGTTTGTGGAATCATACCTTGTCCTGAGGCTTGCTTGGAGACAAAACCTCACGCCTTGCACGGTCTTAAATTCCAGTCTTGGACGGCGTCTGTGCAGCTCCTGGTCACACTGGGACTGACGACTCCTGGTCTCACCGGACTGTCGGGTTGACAGTTGTCCTCCTAAGCGGCAGTAACCTCCTGCCTCTAAAGTAGTCTACACGGACCACCTGGAACTCCACACTCCTTGTCCCATAAGGAATTGGAAGGAGTCTCACCCTCCTGTTGACGTACTAGTCGCCAACACACTCTCCTACTGCCAGTTGCAGCTACAGTTGTCTTTCCCTTACTGCGCCTCCCTTTGTGGGTAGCACTTGCTCGGGCTCTCTCTTGGTTACCAAAACCAGAGAGAACGACAACTTTCCAGAGCAACTGGTTGCACTGAGTTGTACTTTGAGAAGCCCCCAATACCCCTATATATAGGAGGGTCATGGGACAGGGTTCTCCATCCCGGACAATGCGGGACTAAAAGCAGGAGTAGAAGGGTTCGAGATTTTCCATAAAAGCAACCAACTCACAACCTGAACCGATCATTTCATTTATGAAACAGTCGGTTGGGGATCTGAGCCGGTCGGTTGACACTCAACCGATCGGTTGGGACCCATGAAACGGTCGGTTCACTTTCTGAACCGGTCGATTCGTGGTCCTGATCAGTTCCCGGTCGACTTTCCCTCTTTTGTTTCTAATTGGTATCAAATACCAATCCTTTTCCCAATCAAATTGGGCAAGTGAAACGAAAGGAAAATTCTCACCAATCCGACTTTCCCAACTTGCTCGGTTGTAACAGTTGAACCGATCATTTCAACACTTGAAGCAATCGTTCACCCTGTCCATGAGCCGATCGACTCACCAGCTCAGCCGACCGGTTTACCAAGCTGAGCCAATCGGTTCATCTCATGAGCCGATCAGTTGGGAGTGCAAATTGTGCATAATCAGTCAATTGCGGTTTCAACCAATCCGATACTCTAATCAATCTGTCCAACACCTTAAACAGTATGATTTTGAGCTATCAATCAATTGAGTGTTTAATTGAACTACTAAACTCCTTTAGTAATCAATCTAAACATTGTTTGTGGACAAAACTCCTCTTCCAGGTTAAATCCTAAGTGTGTGACCCTGCAGGTCCTTTTTCACATTGGCAGTGAAAGTCCATAACACTTATGACTTCACAAGCAAAGAGCGGTGCCTAGTCACACATCAGTGCTACCCAAGTGAAATAGAAAGTTGGAGAACAACTTTCAATCCTACAATCCATGAATCGTGTTACAACGAATGTATAATTCCTTTGTCACTGATATCCCGAATGAACTCGAGGCATGGAACAATCATCCTGTCAACGTTCATTCACTTTCTTGATCTCAGAGTAGATTGGAAGAGATATGTATGACATCAATATCACATACTGATTCACACATGCGTGCGCACACCTATTTCAATCCTACTCATCAAGTGGCCTTGGATATCAAACTCCCTCAGGAGGGACAAATCCCATATCTATCACTCACCCCTCAAAAGCCCCATGTGTCAAAGCCACCCAATCATCACGTTTATAACAACCCATGTTTCAGGACTGCATTTGATGATGTCAAAGTGTGCCCAACGACATGCGTTGAGTGTAGTGATTTCAGGTCAAAGAATCACACCCACCACCATCACTGTGAGTACTGACTGTGACTACCATGTCATGGTTCTATGTGTCAAACTCACGGTGGGTCTGTCCGGTACACTTGTTCTCTAACAAGTACCTATGTGTTTGGTTTGATATCTCTATATCATGACTAATGAGATTCTGTCATCAACCAACACCACAATCTAGCCTTGTGTGTCATTGCTGTCTATCTACCTTCCACAATGACATCCAACTAGGGACATAACAAGAATGTACAAACTCTTAGCATCCGTATGATCTCATCGTTTAGGTCCTGAACCTGAAGGCATACATCATTGAGTACTGTCATTCTCTAGACATTCAATCTGTTCTATCACTATCTCATATGACTGAACCAGAAAGAATTGGAAGCTTGCCTTTGATGTTTATCAAATCAATCTTAATGTATCCCACCAATCATCCCATGATTGGGTCTCAGGGCATACACACCAACAGACTCCCACTTGCACTACGAGCCAATCACCCTTGAATCATATTCATAGTGATCTTCAAACATGTCCCGCATGTTACTGTGCTCTAGTGCTAACATAGTGAGTTATGGCAACACCTTGCCAAAGTCAGTTTAAATTGCATGTCTCTCATATCTCCGTTGTACGTCACACGTATGAGATGGAGTTGCCGTAATATGCGATCTAGTATTCCTTTGCTAACCTTTAGCCACATTGCATGATCAAGGATTCCAAACTTGTCATCAATGAGCGGAATATCTATAAGTTCATCTCATGAACTTCCAGATCCATATAGTATCCACTGTTGTTCTCTAACGCATAGATACTCGACTTTTCCCTTTAAATGGTTTTATTGGAACACTTCCAATTATCAACAAACTTTCACTTTTATATATCTTATATATATACTTTGCGATTAATTTTCTGTCCTTTCAGAAGTTCGCATCAATGTAACTCTTTACATTGAACTCTTCCTTATCTCCATAGAACTAGTACTTCACAAGTACTTATCAAGTTCTCATGGTATTCCAATAACCCTTACTGGAAGTAGACAGACATCCACTCGTCATTTCCCACATACGAGTTATCAGGATGAGCACATCATATTGCCATGTCATACATACAAGATGATGAATGTGTTACAACCCCAATTTTTGGGTTCAATTGGTGAGAAAAGCAATTTCTCATATTAAGGATAATTGAACAAAGAATGGTATAATCTGTTTTGAATACATGGATTTCGTTTACAATAGCCTTGATGTTTGTGTTGTGGGCTTTATTGGCTATTGGGCCCAATAACAAGGAAATAACAAAGAAAATTCAATCAGTGAATGAATAATTGAATATTTGAGAAAAGAATAATGTGGAAACCCTGGAAGGCAAATCCAAAGAGGATTTCGTGCCTCTTGGGTTCCTTGGGTTCCATGGAGTCCAAATTTGTAAAAAGAAAGCAATAATAAAAGAAAAGATTAATTATGTCTTTCTTTATTTAGAAATAAATTGAAAATAATGATAAAATGTGGAAAATGAGTGGAAAGAGGCATAAATGAGATTTCTTGGTGAAATTGCGTATCCATAAGGTTGCTAATGATAAAAGGAATACCAATGAGGAAAATAAAAGAGAAATAAAGAGAAATTCTCAAAAAGAGATATTTTAATAAGAAATACACTTGATGATGGGAAATAATGCATTTAGATGCATCTAGAAGAATAATGAGTATCCTTAAAAAGTAATTTCGAAATAATAGAGTTTCTTGTGGTACGAGGAGCCCCAATGAAGGAAGAGGAAAGAGAAAATACAAAAATTTGCAAAATAAAAGATAATATGATACTTTTAATGATTTTGGTGGTTTTATGAAAAAGGAAGTAATTTCTATTAAAAAAAATAGAAATTCATTCTAATGGATTAAAAGGCAAGTAAAGAGAGAGTGAGAGAAATAATTCTTGCTTTTCTAAGTGTCCATGAGATAGGGAATACCAAAGGAGAGAGAAGAATTGCTTCTCTTTGAAGGAAAATGATTACTATTAGAAGAAGGACTTCGTTTCCTTAAGGAAAGTCATCCTAGGGCTTCGTTGGCTTCCCCTATATAAGGGGTGAGACTTGGGGGCGAATCCAGAGAGAGATCTCACATCTCCCACTCTTTTCCTCACCTTCTTATTGCTTCTTCACGTTCAAAACCCTAAGCATGGGAAGTTGTATAACCCGTGGAGCAACTAGAAGCCATGAGGGAATTCGTGATGGTAGAACAATGCTTCCCCACCGTCAGAAAGGATCCCGGCCCTCATCCGCACTCCCTGTCCTTGCGCAACACCTGCAAAGGAATGTAGGCTGGCTGCAGATTTGCAGGTCGGGTGCTCTTGAGCGGCGCCATCTCAGCTGCGGTTCTGGGTACTGTCGAGTGCGGTGGAGCACGTCGGAGTCGGGGCAGCAGTGTCCGGCAAGCGTGGGGTCCGAACGAGAAGCTAGGGTCGCGCAAAGGCTGCTCAATCGCAACTAGGGCGGCACTGTGCTGCGGATCCGAGGAAGAAGAAGGCACAAGCAACTTGGTCGTGGAACAAGGGAGCCCCACGCACGAGAGGACACGATGGAGACGTGGCAGGGACTTCCGGTGACCTTCGTGGTCCATAGAGAGAGAGACAGGCCGCGCTTGACTGTTGTTGGACGGCTAGGGCGACGCAACACCGGCTGTGTGAGGTTGAAGAAAGGTCGAGGTCCCATTGGACCGTTCTGCCCTCTGTGGGCTAAAGTCGCACCCAACTTAAGTGAGGGTATTTGCGTCTTTTCGAAATGTTCTCATGAGCAACGTTGCATGGGCAAGACACATGGCGACTCCTGATTGGCCAAGTAAGTAACTTTTGCTAAAATCATAATTAATTCTAGGAAGCTCAGATTAAAACAAGTTGTATATTAAAATTGATCCTCAGAACGAGAGGAACACAAAGAAATTATGTTTGAAGCCTAATTTTGCATGCTATTAAAAAGTAGTGTAAATTATCATCTTTGATTAATTAAAGATTAAGAAACCCTATTTTGATATGATAAATGTGTTTAATAGGGTTTAATGGATCTTTAGGGTTGATGTTAACCTGTTAAATGTAAAAAGGTACATAATGTTCAAAAAGGAATAAAATTGCACATGATTAGTCTAATTTAGAGTTTATGTGCTTAAATATGCATGAAATTGGAAAAGTACATAAAGTTATCATCTTTAGTGTTTTAATTAGGGGAAAACCCTTAGATTTGATGGTAAATGGTCTTAATGACATAATTCAAGTTGATATTAACCTGTTGTTAATAAAAGTGAAAATAGGATTTAAAAGATGATATTTTTATATAATTGGCATAATTTAGGGTTCCGTGCATGATTATGCATTAATGAGCTTGAAAACCCTAAATTAGGAGAATATGTCTTTTAATTGGTTTAAGTGTCCAAATCCATGAATAAATAGGGATGTGATGATCCTAAGTCAATTTGGGTATAAAAGACTATTAAAAAGAATAGTGGAGCAATTAAGGTTCATATAAATGGAAAAGAGTATTTCAGGGTTTGTTAACCTAAAAGGGATAAAGTTTGAGAAATTGATCTAAGAAACCCTAATGAATATTAATGAAATCTTACTGCAGATTAGAAACCCTAGAAAGAGAATCCAAGTCAATAAAGTAGATTCTTGATAAAGTATGTAATAAATAGAGTACATATTCTTTTCAGGAATTATGTGATGATTGAATTACTTGCTTGGATCTGTTGATTGGTTTGATATACATGAAGTATGTGTTGAATAAACTGCATGACTCATCAAATCAGGTATGTGGTTAATTATGAATAACCGCTTTAGTTTTCCGATGGATTCCCGGATGTTTAATCGCATTGAATGCAACTAAACTATTTGGATGTTCATATTGCAAACTATAATGTGGCTATGACTATCACAAAGAATATATGCCTACAAACTCAGATCCTGGTTCTCTCTATGGCATTATAGTTAACCTAGTACATGGCTGCCTATGGGTAGGTCCATCAGGTTAGAGAAAGACCTAGTACATGGCTACCTATTGGGTAGGTCCATCAGGTCTATGGATGGCCTAGTACATGGCTACCTATTGGGTAGGTCCATCAGGTCTATGGATGACTTAGTACATGGATACCATTGAGGTAGGACCATCAAGTCACATGGAGTTAGATATTGGGCTATCTTCGGGTAGTGCCATGCGACTCTATTACCTAAAGAGAGGTGGTATCCATGTCCACTGCAAGGATAGATCAGAGTTCGAGAATATGTATGGATTGAGTTATATGGCTTAAAATGTATTCTTGATTGTTAAATGATTAATTGAATGATTATATTGTTAACATAGTTGAACATTATCTGTTTCCTCCACATACCAGCTTCGGCTGACCGTCGTTTTGTTTGTCGACGATTTAGGTACGAATCTCAAAAGTACAAACAGTAAAGCGACACATTGTGAATTCAAGAATTAAAGAACAAGGAGGAATTAGTTAGAATAGTTTAGCTGAGGTTAGAAGTTTAGTTTGTTCCAAACTTTTCAAAGGTATGCAAAGAAAAAAAATTATTACCAATTTTCAGTATAGTCTGTTAGAATTTAATAATTGTTTTTGGTTAATTGCCGAACCTTCGATCCGGAAGTTATGGGTGCGGCTTCGACCTCTCAGTCTTCCTTAATTGGGGGTTATCGGGAGGTGGGGTCGTAACATTTGGTATCAGAGCGTAGGTTCCTCATTTAACCATTAATAATTATTAAATTTTACAAACTCCATAGAACCCAAGGGAGTTATTAGAGGATTATCTTAAAGACGGAGGTGTCTAGAAAAGGATCACGACCGGGGGCTGGCAATATTTTCCTCCACACCGCTAGTTGGAATACGAGGACTCCCGGATCCGTGTGACTGCCTGGCCAAAGTCATAGGGTATGAATCGAACTAAGATACCTTTAGGACTTCCTCATCTTATTCATCCCTTCTCATCACCAAATTCTGTTAAGGACCTGAAGGATTAGGGTTTTCTTTCTTCTTCTCATCCTCCTGATGTATGGGTAAGGTTAATAAGGTTTAAGGAATCCTCCACCAAATTAAGGAAAAACATGTAAATAAGGTGTCATAGACATAAGCTTAATAGATTAAGCGCAAATTAAAGAATAGATACATGCTTATGTCGTATGACATAAGTTGTCATGTCCTCAGAAGAGACTTGAGGCTAGACCTTCTTGTCAAGAGGATAAGTTAGTCTTGGAGATAGAGATCTCCATTGCAAGTAGAGACCTGGCACATCCTCTGAGGATGATGCTAACCCTAACCCTAAGTGAAGGTTAGAGAGAGATGAGTTGGGTTAGGTGTTTGAAAGGACATGCCTTTGGGATGCCATATGATCCATGGGTGACCTAGCACCTTTGGCAACCCAACCCTGGGAAGGGTCGTGTATGTTAGGATAAAGGATAGCTCCTTAGATGATGATGTTAGTGAAGGACCTTAGAAACCCTATGGGCTTGTGCAAGTAGGGTATAGCTAGCACCTGAGGCATGTCATGGTACTGACAGTAGGATGAAACCCTGGATAAGGAATCATGATGGAGAACAAAGGGTTATGGATGATCTTGAACAAACATAAGTTCAAACCTAGGCTTCACCCATGTAGGGCATGCTTTTGAGGTTGATCCTTCTTGAAGAAAGGACCTCCAATGGTGAGGTTGGATGTAGGGTTAGCTCTAGAGAGAGTAGGAAACCCAGCAAGAAGGTTGGAAGCTTAAAACTTTGAACAATGGATGATAGTGGTTGCCTCATGATCATTCCCTAAAAGTTGATGACACCTTGGTTGCCTTTAGAGGGACCAAACCCTAGAGAGAGAAGATGAAGCTTCTGGTACATATGTGCCTACGGTATAGGTGTTTACCTTCTGAGGTAGGAAGAAGAGTTCCTTAGACCTAGAAGGGTTTAGTAATGAGCCTTGTACCTTGTTGGTTGTCCTTAAGGAGGACCCAACTCTAAGTGTTGCTCGAGTTGAAGGATGACAGGAAGTGCATGACATGCCTTTTGCAAGCTTGATTCATGGTTAAGAGATAGAGCATGCAGTTGGACACCTACAAGTAAACCTAGGGTTCCTAGGCCTAAGAGGGGAAGTAGTGTACCTAATGCTCATGATGAGAGTTGAGTTCATGTAGAAGCGAGCATGGTACTCCTCATGTATAGAGGAAAAGGGAAGCCCCTTAAGTCTAAGGTATGTTTGATGAATCACTCACAACTAGGATGATGATAAAGGAAAGTATGATCTTGATCCAGCATCGAGGAAAGAGGACAAGTTTGACCTAGCATGGTACAGTAGGTGATCTGCTTGTGCCTTAATAGCTTGCTAGGGTTAAGTAGGCTCGTGTGGATGTAAATCCTAGACCTAAGAGCTTTTGTGACCTTGTTGACAAGAGATAGTTTCCTCCCATCCTGGGAGAGGGACCCCTTTGGTAGGGTGTATATCAGTTTTGTTGGTTTAAGGTAATTTGAAGAGGTCTCACAGGATCTTGAGAAGTTAAGTGAAAAGTACATGGTATGAGAATGAACCTGTAGGCCTATAGATATCCATCTCTAATTGCATATGTATGTGTTACCATGGAGGTAACCAGTATGGGGCTTAACCAAGGTAGGCAGGTTGCCATGATCCCTATGAAAGGATGAAAGCCAGCCCATGAATGCAGAAAGAGAGATGATGGAGACTTGGGTAGGGTTCTAGGTGAATATGTACTATAATGGAGAATCCTAAGTCTATCCTAGGGTCAGGTAGGGATAAGACCGATTAAAGTAGAAGTTGCCTAATTCCCCAGTTGCACATGACCATAGGGTCGGGAGGTAACAACTATCATTGTCTGAGGGCCATGGGTTAGGAGATTGATCACCTTCATGAACTCATGGGACCCAAAGGGCAGATGAGTAGGGCACTCTCTTGATGCATAAGAGGAGGAGGATGACCCCAAAGGAGTCGGTTCTCTATAGACCTAGAGGAGATGACCAAGGATAAGAGATGATGTAGGTTGGAACGTTGCCACAAGAAATGGGGACAAAGAAGATAACCTACCTTGGTAAAGCGAATGATACATGGATGGTTCGCAAACACTAAGAGGAATGAGGTAGTCACCTTACGAGGATGTTTTTATCATGAGCTATGTAGGACTTATAAGTTATACCAGGTTGAGTTTGATTACCATGATGATGGAATCAGAGAGTGTTCTTAATGAAGATAAACATATAGTTTGAGGTGACATGATAAGTGAAATACATGGAAGTGTATGTCGTTAATGTTACCTAATACCTAAGGATGTGAAGTGGTAATGGATGCTCTGGTTGAGATACATCTGACTTGTTTGACTAGAAGTTAGAAGAGGTTGTTTGGCTAACCCTAAGTTCGATAACACTCAGATGTAACAAGATACATTGAAAAGGTAATGGTTGTTTGGTTAGCCAGTCTAGTCTTTGAGGCAATGAAAGGATAGTGGTAGAACTGCATATGCACTTCTTTGGAAAAGAAGGTGATGACACCCCGACTAGAGTGGTTTAGGGTTTCTGAGGAATCGATCTTGAGGAAACAGGACATACATGAGATCATGATTTTAAGATCACCATACACCGTACAACAAAGATAATAAGTGACGGTAGCACTTTGGATGCTTAAGATGAAGTTGCATGTGGTTCATGGCCATTCAAGCCAGGAGGTAAAGGACGAACCCCAGTAACCCAGTGTATCGATATTGAGGACAAAAGAGTCCCTGAGAGGGAATGGGAGCTCAACACTATGGATGTTGTGATAGGTCTTCCCTAAGCCAAGGAAGGTCGAAATGCAATATGGGTTATGGTAGGTCGCCTTACCTAGATAACATGAGAAAGAAAGAGTTCTATTAAGGGACAAATCTAGTTGGACTACCCATGAGAGAGATGGTTCAACTACACCATGAAGCGAGTTTAAAGGTTCTTGAGTTTGACCTAAAGGTTTCCTTCCAAAAGATGGAAGTAGGTGCATGAAGAACTCAATGTTAGTGTAGTTTATCACCCCTAACTATGGTTAGTATGATCCAGACTAAAGGGTCTGATGAGGACATGTGTGCTCGTTCAGGGAGATATCTAGAGACAGTTCTTGTCCTATGAAAGATGTGACAATGACCACCATAGACAGTATCGGGTTTTATAAGAAGCTCTGTAAGGGAGGTTGTGGCGGTCGCCACTTCAATAAGGTGATGTTGGTGAAAGGGACCACATGATGGTTAGAAAAGGACTACATGATGGTTAGAAAAGGGGACCACAGTGCGTGTAGATGAAGTCACTTTGATTGTGCAAGGGCTGAAAGGAGCCTAAAGACGATGAGAGTTGTGAGCAGATGCAAAGTAGACTGACATACAAGTTACTGTGGGAGAAAATGTGACATGAAAATCCGACCCCTCTAAGTTATAACTAAGAGAGCTGAGTCCCCGATGCATGGGTCCTTTTGACATGGTTTGGTGGAGAAGGTTAAGTTTGACCATACCCCTCAAGATAAAGTAATGTGTGATGAGTTCCATGTGTCAAATTCAGAGCACTATGTGAGGTACCCGACCATGTGCTGAGCAATGAACCTAGTGAGCCCCACGGGAGGCTGACATGGCTTGAGTCACCTGTGCAGTTTATAGACGCCAGGATGAAAGAACTCATAGAAAAGAATATGTGATAATAAAGGTTCTTTGAAAATGCCATGAGTACGGAAAAACCACATAGGGGCCAATGATGGACATGGAAAAGTCTTATCCTGAATTGTTTGTTTGCTTGTTTGAATTTTGAGGACAAAATTCCTATAAGAGGGGAAGGATGTTACAACCCCAATTTTTGGGTTCAATTGGTGAGAAAAACAATTTCTCATATTAAGGATAATTGAACAAAGAATGGTATAATCTATTTTGAATACATGGATTTCGTTTACAATAGCCTTGATGTTTGTGTTGTGGGCTTTATTGGCTATTGGGCCCAATAACAAGGAAATAAAAAAGAAAATTCAATCAGTGAATGAATAATTGAATATTTGAGAAAAGAATAATGTGGAAACCCTGGAAGGCAAATCCAAAGAGGATTTCGTGCCTCTTGGGTTCCTTGGGTTCCAAGGAGTCCAAAGTTGTAAAAAGAAAGCAATAAGAAAAGAAAAGATTAATTATGTCTTTCTTTATTAAGAAATAAATTGAAAATAATGATAAAATGTGGAAAATGAGTGGAAAGAGGCATAAATGAGATTTCTTGTTGAAATTTCGTATCCATGAGGTTGCTAATGATAAAAGGAATACCAATGAGGAAAATAAAAGAGAAATAAAGAGAAATTCTCAAAAAGAGATATTTTAATAAGAAATATACTTGATGATGGGAAATTATGCATTTAGATGCATCTAGAAGGATAATGAGTATCCTTAAAAAGTAATTTCGAAATAATAGAGTTTCTTGGGGTACAAGGAGCCCCAATGAAGGAAGAGGAAAGAGAAAATACAAAAATTTGCAAAATAAAAGATAATATGATACTTTTAATGATTTTGGTGGTTTTATGAAAAAGGAAGTAATTTCTATTAAAAAAATAGAAATTCATTCTAATGGATTAAAAGGCAAGTAAAGAGAGAGTGAGAGAAATAATTCTTGCTTTTCTAAGTGTCCATGAGATAGGGAATACCAAAGGAGAGAGAAGAATTGCTTCTCTTTGAAGGAAAATGATTACTATTAGAAGAAGGACTTCGTTTCCTTAAGGAAAGTCATCCTAGGGCTTTGTTGGCTTCCCCTATATAAGGGGTGAGACTTGGGGGCGAATCCAGAGAGAGATCTCACGTCTCCCACTCTTTTCCTCACCTTCTTCTTGCTTCTTCACGTTCAAAACCCTAAGCATGGGAAGTTGTGTAACCCGTGGAGCAACTAGAAGCCATGAGGGAATTCATGATGGTAGAGCAATGCTTCCCCACCGTCAGAAAGGATCCCGACCCTCATCCGCACACCCTGTCCTTGCACAACACCTACAAAGGACTGTAGGCCGGTTGCAGATTTGCAGGTCGGGTGCTCTTGAGCGGCGTCATCTCAGCCGCGGTTCTGGGCACTGCCGAGTGCGGTGGAGCATGTCGGAGTCAGGGCAGCAGTGTCCGACAAGCGTGGGGTCCGAACGAGAAGCTAGGGTCGCGCAAAGGCTGCTGAATCGCAGCTAGGGCGGCACTGTGCTGCAGATATGAGGAAGAAGAAGGCACATGTGACTTGGCCGTGGAACAGGTGTGCCCCACGCACGAGAGGACATGACGGAGACATGGCAGGGACTTCCGGTGACCTTCGTGGTCCAGAGAGAGAGAGAGACAGGCCGCGTTTGACTGTTGTTGGACGGCTTGGGCGACACAACACCGGCTGTGTGAGGTTGAAGAAAGGTCGAGGTCCCGTTGGACCGTTCTACCCTCTGCGGGCTAAAGATGCGCCCAACTTAAGTGAGGGTATTTGCGTCTTTTCGAAATGTTCTCATGAGCAACGTTGCATGGGCAAGACACATGGCGACTCCTGATTGGCCAAGTAAGTAACTTTTGCTAAAATCATAATTAATTCTAGGAAGCTCAGATTAAAACACGTTGTATATGAAAATTGATCCTCAGAATGAGAGGAACACAAAGAAATTATGTTTGAAGCCTAATTTTGCATGATATTAAAAATTAGTGTAAATTATCATCTTTGATTAATTAAAGATTAAGAAACCCTATTTTGATATGATAAATGTGTTTAATAGGGTTTAATGGATCTTTAGGGTTGATGTTAATCTGTTAAATGTAAAAAGGTACATAATGTTCAAAAAGGAATAACATTGCACATGATTAGTCTAATTTAGAGTTTATGTGCTTAAATATGCATGAAATTGGATAAGTACATAAAATTATCATCTTTAGTGTTTTAATTAGGGGAAAACCCTTAGATTTGATGGTAAATGGTCTTAATGACATAATTCAAGTTGATATTAACCTGTTGTTAATAAAAGTGAAAGTAGGATTTAAAAGATGATCTTTTTATATAATTGGCATAATTTAGGGTTCCATGCATGATTATGCATTAATGAGCTTGAAAACCCTAAATTAGGAGAATATGTCTTTTAATTGGTTTAACTGTCCAAATCCATGAATAAATAGGGATGTGATGATCCTAAGTCAATTTGGGTATAAAAGATTATTAAAAAGAATAGTGGAGCAATTAAGGTTCATATAAATGGAAAAGAGTATTTCAGGGTTTGTTAACCTAAAAGGGATAAAGTTTGAGAAATTGATCTAAGAAACCCTAATGAATATTAATGAAATCTTACTGTGGATTAGAAACCCTAGAAAGAGAATCCAAGTCAATAAAGTAGATTCTTGATAAAGTATGTAATAAATAGAGTACATATTCTTTTCAGGAATTATGTGATGATTGAATTACTTGCTTGGATCTGTTGATTGGTTTGATATACATGAAGTATGTGTTGAATAAACTGCATGACTCATCAAATCAGGTATGTGGTTAATTATGAATAACCGCTTTAGTTTTCCGATGGATTCCCGGATGTTTAATCGCATTGAATGCAACTAAACTGTTTGGATGTTCATATTGCAAACTATAATGTGGCTATGACTATCACAAAGAATATATGCCTACAAACTCAGATCTTGGTTCTCTCTGTGGCATTATAGTTAACCTAGTACATGGCTGCCTATGGGTAGGTCCATCAGGTTAGAGAAAGACCTAGTACATGGCTACCTATTGGGTAGGTCCATCAGGTCTATGGATGGCCTAGTACATGGCTACCTATTGGGTAGGTCCATCAGGTCTATGGATGACTTAGTACATGGCTACCATTGAGGTAGGACCATCAAGTCACATGGAGTTAGATATTGGGCTATCTTCGGGTAGTGTCATGTGACTCTATTACCTAAAGAGAGGTGGTATCCATGTCCACTGCAGGGACATACCAGAGTTGGAGAATATGTATGGATTGAGTTGTATGGCTTAAAATGTATTCTTGATTGTTAAATGATTAATTGAATGATTATATTGTTAACATAGTTGAACATTATCTGTTTCCTCCACATACCAGCTTCGGCTGACCGTCGTTTTGTTTATCGGCGATTTAGGTACAAATCTCAAAAGTACAAACAGTAAAGCGACACATTGTGAATTCAAGAATTAAAGAACAAGGAGGAATTAGTTAGAATAGTTCAGCTGAGGTTAGAAGTTTAGTTTGTTCCAAACTTTTCAAAGGTATGCAAAGAAAAAATTTTATTACCAATTTTCAGTATCGTCTGTTAGAATTTAATAATTATTTTTGGTTAATTGTCGAACCTTCGATCCAGAAGTTATGGGTGCGGCTTCGACCTCTCAGTCTTCCTTAATTGGGGGTTATCGGGAGGTGGGGTCGTAACAGAATTCTTTTTGTTCTTACCATGTCGATACATGCAAGATAATGGGATGATTACATACATGATAGATCCATATCTATTATTAGTGTTCCCATTCTTCATAAGAATTTGGACACTTGGCCTTGGGATATTAACTCCATGTAATATGGACATGTTTTCTCCCACTGAATCTGTGCATACTGAACCCTTCAGTATAGATTGCCAATGTATGCTTTCTCTTTTCAGGTCAAGAGGTTTTTGAGAACTATCTCTATAGTTCTCTATTCCTATCACATAGGAAACATCTCTATCTTCCTTAAAGATAAATTCCACTTTTGGATTTCCATTCTAGAACATTTCCAATTCACATCAACATGTGGAATGTGAATACGCTGCCACTAAATCACAGATCCTTCTTTATCTTTGACATATCAGTCAAACCCCTTTGACTATATCATCAAAGTAAAGATCCAATTCTGAGTTTCTTGTACTCAATCAATCACATTGATTAGTCCATTGTAACTTATAGACTTCATTTGCATTAGTGGATTCATAAACCTTATAGGTTGTGTCACGTACACATCCTTGTTTTATTCCTCACAGGAATGCGGTTTTAGTATCCATATGCCAAATGTCTTAGTCATTAAGTTGCAATCAACAAGCATCATCCTTCTCAAAATGTTATCCATGTGTCTTAACATTTAAGACTTATTCACACTTATGGATTTTATTCCAATGGGTGCTACCATCAAGGTCATACCTTATGGTTCACATGGATGTCATTTAGGATGTAATGGTCATAAACCAAAACTCAAAATTCGGTTCCTCATATTCATTTAGATAGTTGACTCATCACATGAACAACTCATCACATAGATAATTGAGGTGTGTCTGTCAAGGATATAAGAACTCACAACTCCTTGTGATTCTCAATGTCCTTTATTAGTGAAGTATATTCTTTATTTAAGAATAATTTAGTTATTTGATGATCATTCTCTAACTCCTTAGAGTATGATTCCTTCTTGATTTAGACATCACCATGCCTTAATCATGAGTTCACTATGATACACTATCATAATCACTCATAAGGATCTCAAACACTTGGTCCAAGTATTTCATTCATTGATCTCATCAAGAATTAGCACTTTACCAAATTTGCACTTCATCTATGATAATCTTGAACACTTCAAGATATTCATATTGGTATTTCTCTAAACACCATTTGAAGTATTAGCATTTGTTCCAATAGGTATGTAAATACATCACATGTATTATACCTAATAGGATAATCATTCTCCCACTACTTTTAGTGAAGATTGATTAATCATGTCTAAGATATTCATGTGTCTTACTGGTTCTCTAACCAAAAGAGTCTAGATTTATCCATCACATGGAAACTAGAAATGAATTTCTCATGATTGATGCTAATTGATTGTTTGAGTTATCTATAACTTTTAGGTATCATTTTATCTTATGCATACCACAATATAAATAAGGCATTGCCACAAAGATCATATCTTTAAGATTGAAAACTCAACTTTATAAATTGCCATCATTGTCACACAATATGCAAAAATAAAGTGTTTCTATCTCTATTGGAAAATATGAAATAGCAGTTCATAACTGTATTACATGCCTTATAGGCTGAAAATAAACTAAAGTACTCCTATCTATGGCGGCAACACTTGCCCCAATTATGAGTGCTTTACACTTTACATCTTGGTATCATATACGTCAAAAAGTGTTACAAGTTTACTTTCATGACACCTTTAAGTAGAGACGTCAGTCGCCTCCTTCTTCTTTTATTCTTCCAGATAGAGAGGACAATTCCTTTTCCAATGTCCTGGCTTTTGACAATGGTGGCAATTTCCTTTCTTGGTCACGCCTCCCTTGGCCTTGAGAGCTGAAGATGTCTTGGGCTCTTGGCTAGCATCAAAACCTTTCTTAGCTTTGCCCTTTCCCTTGCGCTTGGACTTGCCTTTCTTGCCCGTGATCACCATCACAGACTTAGGCTTTCCCTTCTTCATCTGTATCTCGGCTGTCCTCAACATGCCCAACAACTCTGACATCACTTGTCAAAGTTGTTCATGCTATAGCTTATCATGAATTGTATGATTCTCGCAACATTTGCAGTATCATACCAATAGCCAACTATTGGCTCAGAGGGAATCCTTCTTAGTCAGGTTTTCCACATACCCAATCACATTGAGTGTGTGAATACCATACTGGATCTCCTTCTGTCATGACATACTAGGACAATGTCTTGGAGACATCATATGTCTCATGTTGTCTCTGCAACTCATAGTTTAGAGAACACAACATCAAGCACTCCTCATCAATGTCATCCTCGGTATGCTTCCATAAGCATACTTTCAGCCATTGATGTGGTGGGATCGAGTTCATCTGGTTCTGGTATAACTAGGACTTAGAGCTTACACTCTTTGATTGAGAACACTTCTCATCATCCTAACCAGTCGTGGAATTATTCCCATTTAAATTGTTGGTCTCAAAGACCGATCGCAAATAAAGTGATTTGTTGATGAACCATTTATTTTAACAAAAGGAAATATATGCAATTTTAGTCCAAAGCTCTTTTGACTTGTTTGATTGATTTGAAAAGTTGATGATAAAAATTAGGCCTTTAATTAATTATCGCTCCCACTATTTTACTTCAAAATGATAGCCCTCACCATCAATTCGGAAAATTGCAGCGTACAACCTTCTAGTGGGCAAGATCCTGAAATCCTCTAAGTCATGGACCAGCTAGGGCTGTCACCCACAACTTCGATCTCTCAGGTAGGCAACTCTTGCCAATTGCATCATATGCAACTCTTGATAAGATGTCATATGCAACTCCTTGCCATGATCATCTCCATGCCTCAAGGTACTAGATCCCATCTAGATCACCTTGTTAAGTCCGACCCAAAGCAAACATGATGAATGTGCACCCTGCTAGGGCAGACCCACACATTCATCCTTCACGCTTCCACGAGATAGACGGTGCACCACGCTAGGGCGTGCCCACACTTGGTCGATCAAGCTTTTCACGTGTGTCGCATTTGGAAGGCATCTAAAACTTAATATTCAATGAGGGATTTGGTTTTTATATACATATACATATCCAATCACCACAATACATAGTATGTATCATATACATGCTATATCCCACAGAAAACATGCAAAATGATAAAATTGATGATTATCACCATCGTAATGTGATTCCTCGAGCCAAGAGGAATCACGGTCATCTAGGTATACATCACATGCAACCTGTACAAGATGAACTCTGTGCTTTGCCTTCTGAGTAGATCAAATCATCATATGAATGACATGCTCATTCTGGCCTTGTCGTCTGGGTGCCACCAGTCGATCGGTTGGCTCCTCCAACCGATCAGTTCGCCTGGTCATCGTGCATCTCATCATGGCCGCCACCCGCTCGTCTCTCTCCTCGAACCGGTCATCAACCGATCGGTTCACTCCTTGAACTGATCGTCTGGAACGTCAACCGATCGGTTCATGCCTTGAACCGATCGTCTCAGCTGTCGTCAGGATGTCCGCCGTTCTTTGACATAACAGGAAATAAAATCTATCCTATTTTCCATTGTAAAAAGAGAAACCTCGAGTTACATTCGAGGGGAGCAAAGGTAGGAAAAGAAATCTCAAATTATTTCGAGTTACATCAGGAATAGGAGAAAGGGAAGATCGGTGCGCAGACCAAGATGCAAGCAACCACATACAACCATACACAGATAGGGTTTATTGGCCATAACCATGCTATACATCCACCACAAAACTCGTTTAAGGGCGACGCGTATCGAGTGCATTACTAATTCATATCATATATGTAATTGGGATTTGTGGATTTAAGATTGGACATGCATAAAGCCAATTTTATTTGCATCATATGCAATAAATAAAGGCAACAAACCAAAATCGATCATATTGATATTCCTAAAATATAGAGCAGTTGACGTGGCTCTGATACCGCTGTTGGGTTTTAGGGTAGGCAGAGAAGGCAGCGGAAACAAAAAAAAATTTCTCCCAAACCCGGAACAAGGAAACGCGTCAACGTCTATATAATAGGAAAGGATGGTTTGTGGAATCATACCTTATCCCGAGGCTTGCTCGGTGACAAAACCTCGCACCTTGCGCGGTCTTCAATTCCAGTCTTGGACGGTGTCTATGCATCACCTGGTCACACCGGGACTGACGACTCCTGGTCTCACCGAATTGTCAGGTTGACAGTTGTCCTCCTGAGCGGCAGTAACCTCCCACCTCTGAAGTAGTCCACGCGGACCACCTGGAACTCCACACTCCTTGTCCCACAAGGAATTGGAAGGAGTTGCACCCTCCTGTTGACGTACTAGTCGCCAACACAATCTCCTGCTGCCAGTTGCAACTGCAGTTGTGTTTCCCTTGCTGCGCCTCCCTTTGTGGGTAGCACTTTCTCGGGCTCTCTCTCGGTTACCAAAACCAGAGAGAACGACAACTTTCCAGAGCAACTGGTTGCACTGAGTTGTACTTTGAGAAGCCCCCAATACCCCTATATATAGGAGGGTCATGGGACAGAGTTCTCCATCCCGAGCAATGCGGGACTAAAAGCAGGAGTAGAAGGGTTCGAGATTTTCCATAAAAGCAACCAACTCACAACCTGAACCGATCGTTTCATTTCTGAAATGGTCAGTTGGGGATCTGAGCCGGTCGGTTGACACTCAACCGATCGGTTGGGACCCATGAAACGGTCGGTTCACTTTCTGAACCGGTCGGTTCGTGGTCCTGATCAGTTCCCGATCGACTTTCCCTCTTTTGTTTCTAATTGGTATCAAATACCAATCCTTTTCCCAATCAAATTGGGCAAGTGAAATGAAAGGAAAATTATTACCAATCCGACTTTCCCAACTTGCTCGGTTGCAACAATTGAACCGACCGTTTCAACACTTGAAGCAATCATTCACCCTGTCCATGAGCCGATCGACTCACCAGCTAAGCCGAGCGGTTCACCAAGCTGAGCCGATCGGTTCATCTCATGAGCCGATCGGTTGGGAGTGCAGATTGTGCAGAATCAGTCAATTGCGGTTTCAACCAATCTAATACTCTAATCAATCTGTCCAACACCTTGAGCATTATGATTTTGAGCTATCAATCAATTGCGTGTTTAATTGAACTACTAAACTCCTTCAGTAATCAATCTAAACATTGTTTGTGGACAAAACTCCTCTTCCAGGTTAAATCCTAAGTGTGTGACCCTGCAGGTCCTTTTTCACGTTGGCAGTGAAAGTCCATAACACTTATGACTTCACAAGCAAAGAGCGGTGCCTAGTCACACATCAGTGCTACCCAAGTGAAATAGAAAGTTGGAGAACAACTTTCAATCCTACAATCCGTGAATGGTGCTACAGCAAATGTATAATTCCTTTGTCACTGATATCCCGAATGAACTTGAGGCATGGAACAGTCATCCTGTCAACGTTCATTCACTTTCTTGATCTCAGAGTAGATTGGAAGAGATATGTATGACATCAATATCACATACTGATTCACACATGCATGTGCATGCCTATTTCAATCCTACTCATCAAGTGGCCTTGGATATCAAACTCCCTCAGGAGGGACAAATCCCATATCTATCACTCACCCCTCAAAAGCCCCATGTGTCAAATCCACCCAATCATCACCTTTATAACAACCCATGTTTCAGGACAACGTTTGATGATGTCAAAGTGTGCCCAACGACATGTGTCGAGTGTAGTGATATTAGGTCAAAGAATCACACTCACCACCATCACTGTGAGTACTGACTGTGACTACCATGTCATGGTTCCATGTGTCAAACTCACGGTGGGTCTGTCCGGTACACTTGTTCTCTAAAAAGTACCTATGTGTTTGGTTTGATATCTCTATATCATGACTAATGAGATTTTGTCATCAACCAACACCACAATCTAGCCTTGTGTGTCATTGCTGTCTATCTACCTTCCACAATGACATCCGACTAGGGACATAACAAGAATGTACAAACTCTTAGCATCCGTATGGTCTCATCGTTCAGGTCCTGAACCTGAAGGCATACGTCATTGAGTACTGTCATTCTCTAGACATTCAATCTGTTCTATCACTATCTCATATGACTGAACCAGAAAGAATTGGAAGCTTGCCTTTGATGTTTATCAAATCAATCTTAATGTATCCCACCAATCATCCCATGATTGGCTCTCAGGGCATACACACCAACAGACTCCCACTTGCACTCAATCACCCTTGAATCATATTCATAGTGATCTTCAAACATGTCCCACATGTTACTGTGCTCTAGTGCTAACATAGTGAGTTATGGCAACACCTTGCCAAAGTCAGTTTAAATTGCATGTCTCTCATCTCTTCGTTGTACGTCACACGTATGAGATGGAGTTTTCGTAATATGCGATCTAGTATTCCTTTGCTAACCTTTAGCCACATTGCATGATCAAGGATTCCAAACTTGTCATCAATGAGCGAAATATCTATAAGTTCATCTCATGAACTTCCAGATCCATATAGTATCCACTGCTGTTCTCTAACGCATAGATACTCGACTTTTCCCATTAAATGGTTTTATTGGAACACTTCCAATTATCAACAAACTTTCACTTTTATATATCCTATATATATACTTTGTGATTAATTTTCTGTCCTTTTGGAAGTTCGCATCAATGTAACTCTTTACATTGAACTCTTCCTTATCTCCATAGAACTAGTACTTCACAAGTACTTATCAAGTTCTCATGGTATTCCAGTAACCTTTACTGGAAGTAGACAACCATCCACTCGTCATGTCCCACATACGAGTTATCAGGATGAGCACATCATATTGCCATGTCATACATACAAGATGATGAATGATTTTTGTTCTTTCCATGTCGATACATGCAAGATAATGGGATGATTACATACATGATAGATCCATATCTATTCTTAGTGTTCCCATTCTTCATAAGAATTTGGACACTTGGCCTTGGGATATTAACTCCATCTAATATGGACATGTTTTCTCCCACTGAATCTGTGCATACTGAACCCTTCAGTATAGATTGCCAATGTATGCTTTCTCTTTTCAGGTCAAGAGGTTTTCGAGAACTATCTCTATAGATATCTATTCCTATTACATAGGAAACATCTCTATCTTCCTTAAAGATAATTTCCACTTTTGGATTTCCATTCTAGAACATTTCCATTTCACATCAACATGTGGAATGTGAATACGCTGCCACTAAATCACAGATCCTTCTTTATCTTTGACATATCAGTCAAACCCCTTTGACTATATCATCAAAGTAAAGATCCAATTCTGAGTTGCTTGTACTCAATCAATCACATTGATTAGTCCATTGTAACTTATAGACTTCATTTGCATTAGTGGATTCATAAACCTTATAGGTTGTGTCACGTACACATCCTTGTTTTATTCCTCACAGGAATGTGGTTTTAGTATCCATATGCCAAATGTCTTAGTCATTAAGTTGCAATCAACAAGCATCATCCTTCTCAAAATGTTATCCATGTGTCTTAACATTTAAGACTTATTCACACTTATGGATTTTATTCCAATGGGTGCTACCATCAAGGTCATACCTTATGGTTCACATGGATGTCATTTAGGATGTAATGGTCATAAACCAAAACTCAAAATTTGGTTCCTCATATTCATTTAGATAGTTGACTCATCACATGAACAACTCATCACATAGATAATTGAGGTGTGTCTGTCAAGGATATAAGAACTCACAACTCCTTGTGATTCTCAATGTCCTTTATTAGTGAAGCATATCCTTTATTTAAGAATAATTCAGTTATTTGATGATCATTCTCTAACTCCTTAGAGTATGATTCCTTCTTGATTTAGACATCACTATGCCTTAATCATGAGTTCACTATGATACACTATCATAATCACTCATAAGGATCTCAAACACTTGGTCCAAGTATTTCATTCATTGATCTCATCAAGAATTAGCACTTTACCAAATTTGCACTTCATCTATGATAATCTTGAACACTTCAAGATATTCATATTGGTATTTCTCTAAACACCATTTGAAGTATTAGCATTTGTTCCAATAGGTATGTAAATACATCACATGTATTATACCTAATAGGATAATCATTCTCCCACTACTTTTAGTGAAGATTGATTAATCATGTCTAAGATATTCATGTGTCTTACTGGTTCTCTAACCAAAAGAGTCTATATTTATCCATCACATGGAAACTAGAAATGAATTTCTCATGATTGATGCTAATTGATTGTTTGAGTTATCTATAACTTTTAGGTATCATTTTATCTTATGCATACCACAAGATAAATAAGGCATTGCCACAAAGATCATATCTTTAAGATTGAAAACTCAACTTTATTAATTGCCATCATTGTCACACAATATGCAAAAATAAAGCTTTTCTATCTCTATTGGAAAATATGAAATAGCAATTCATAACTGTATTACATGCCTTATAGGCTGAAAATAAACTAAAGTACTCCTATCTATGGCGGCAACACTTGCCCCAATTATGAGTGCTTTACACTTTACATCTTGTTATCATATACCTCAAAAGTGTTACAAGTTTAATTTCATGACACCTTTAAGTAGAGACGTCAGTCGCCTCCTTCTTCTTTTGTTCTTCCAGATAGAGAGGACAATTCCTTTTCCAATGTCCTGGCTTTTGACAATGGTGGAAATTTCCTTTCTTGGTCACGCCTCCCTTGGCCTTGAGAGCTGAAGATGTCTTGGGCTCTTGGCTAGCATCAAAACCTTTCTTAGCTTTGCCCTTTCCCTTGCGCTTGGACTTGCCTTTCTTGCCTGTGATCACCATCACAGACTTAGGCTTGCCCTTCTTCATCTGTATCTCGGCTGTCCTCAACATGCCCAACAACTCTGACAGTGCTTGTCAAAGTTGTTCATGTTGTAGCTTATCATGAATTGTATGATTCTCGCAACATTTGCAGTATCATACCAATAGCCAACTATTGGCTCAGAGGGAATCCTTCTTAGTCAGGTTTTCCACATACCCAATCACATTGAGTGTGTGAATACCTTACTGGATCTCCTTCTGTCATGACATACTAGGACAGTGTCTTGGAGACATCATATGTCTCATGTTGTCTCTGCAACTCATAGTTTAGAGAACACAACATCAAGCACTCCTCATCAATGTCATCCTCGGTATGCTTCCATAAGCAAACTTTTAGCCATTGATGTGGTGGGATCGAGTTCATCTGGTTCTGGTATAACTAGGACTTAGAGCTTACACTCTTTGATTGAGAACACTTCTCATCATCCTAACCAGTCGTGGAATTATTCCCATTTAATTTGTTGGTCTCAAAGACCGATCGCAAATAAAGTGATTTGTTGATTAACCATTTATTTTAACAAAAGGAAATATATGCAATTTTAGTCCAAAACTCTTTTGACTTGTTTGATTGATTTGAAAAGTTGAAGATAAAAATTAGGCCTTTAATTAATTATCGCTCCCACTATTTTACTTCAAATTGATAGCCCTCACCATCAATTCGGAAGATTGCTGCGTACAACCTTCTAGTGGGCAAGATCCTGAAATCCTCTAAGTCATGGACCAGCTAGGGATGTCACCCACAACTTAGATCTCTCAAGTAGGCAACTCTTGCCAATTGCATCATATGCAACTCTTGATAAGATGTCATATGCAACTCCTTGTCATGATAATCTCCATGCCTCAAGGTACTAGATCCCATCTAGATCACCTTGTTAATTTCGACCCAAAGCAAACACGATGAATGTGCACCCTTCTAGGGCAGACCCACACATTCATCCTTCACGCTTCCACGAGATAGACGGTGCACCACGCTAGGGCGTGCCCACACTTGGTCGATCAAGCTTTTCACGTGTGTCGCATTTGGAAGGCATCTAAAACTTAATATTTAATGAGGGATTTGGTTTTTATATACATATTCATATCCAATCACCACAATACATAGTACATATCATATACATGCTATATCCCACAGAAAACATGCAAAATGATAAAAGTGATGATTATGGCCATCCTAATGTGATTCCTCGAGCCAAGAGGAATCACGGTCATCTAGGTCTACATCACATGCAAACTGTACAAGATGAACTCTGTGCTTTGCCTTCCGAGTAGATCAACTCATCATATGAATGACATGCTTATTTTGGCCCTGTCGTCTAGGTGCCACCAGCCGATCGGTTGGCTCCTCCAACCGACCGGTTTGCCTGGTCGTCGTGCATCTCATCATGGCCGCCACCCACTCGTCTCGCTCCTCGAACCGGTCATCAACCGATCGGTTCACTCCTTGAACCGATCGTCTGGAACGTCAACCAACCGGTTCATGCCTTGAACTGATCATCTCAACTGTCGTCAAGATGTCTGCCGTTCTTCGACATAACACGAAATAAAATATATCCTATTTTACATTGTAAAAAGAGAAACCTCGAGTTACATTCAAGGGGAGCAAAGGTAGGAAAAGAAATCTCGAATTATTTCAAGTTACATCAGGAATAGGAGAAAGGGAAGATCGGTGCGTAGACCGAGATGCAAGCAACCACATACAACCATACAAAGATAGGGTTTATTGGCCATAACCACACTATACATCCACCACAAAACTCGCTTAAGGGCGATGCGTATCGAGTGCATTAATAATACATATCATATATGTAATTGGGATTTGTGGATTTAGGATTGGACATGCATAAAGCCAATTTTATTCGCATCGTATGCAATAAATAAAGGCGACAAACCAAAATCGATCATATTGATATTCCTAAAATATAGAGCAGTTGACGTGGCTCTGATACCACTGTTGGGTTTTAGGGGAGGCAGAGAAGGCAGCGGAAACAAAAAAAATTTCCCCCAAACTCGGAACAAGGAAACACGTCAACGTCTATATAATAGGAAAGGATGGTTTGTGGAATCATACCTTGTCCCGAGGCTTGCTCGGTGACAAAACCTCACGCCTTGCGCGGTCTTCAATTCCGGTCTTGGACGGTGTCTGTGCAGCTCCTGGTCACACTGGGACTGACGACTCCTGGTCACACCGGATTGTCGGGTTGACAGTTGTCCTCTGGAGCGGCAGTAACCTCCCGCCTCTGAAGTAGTCCACACGGACCACCTGGAACTCCACACTCCTTGTCCCACAAGGAATTGGAAGGAGTCGCACCCTCCTGTTGACGTACTAGTCGCTAACACACTCTCCTGCTTCCAGTTGCAACTGCAGTTGTCTTTCCCTTGCTGCGCCTCCCTTTGCGGGTAGCACTTGCTCGAGCTCTCTCTCGGTTACCAAAACCAGAGAGAATGACAACTTTCCAAAGCAACTGGTTGCACTGAGTTGTACTTTGAGAAGCCCCCAATACCCCTATATATAGGAGTGTCATGGGATAGGATTCTCCATCCCGGGCAATACGGGACTAAAAGCAGGAGTAGAAGGGTTCAAGATTTTCCACAAAAGCAACCAACTCGCAACCTGAACCGCTCGTTTCATTTCTGAAATGGTCGGTTGGGGATCTGAGCCGGTCGGTTGACACTCAACCGATCGGTTGGGACCCATGAAACAGTCGGTTCACTTTCTGAACCGGTCGGTTCGTGGTCCTGATCAGTTCCCGATCGACTTTTCCTCTTTTGTTTCTAATTGGTATCAAATACCAATCCTTTTCCCAATCAAATTGGGCAAGTGAAATGAAAGGAAAATTCTCACCAATCCAACTTTCCCAACTTGCTCGGTTGCAACAGTTGAACCGATCATTTCAATAGTTGAAGCAATCATTCACCTTGTCCATGAGCCGATCGACTCACCAGCTGAGCCGAGCGGTTCACCAAGCTGAGCCGATCGGTTCATCTCATGAGCCGATCGGTTGGGAGTGCAAATTGTGCAGAATCAGTCAATTGCGGTTTCAACCAATCCGATACTCTAATCAATCTGTCCAACACCTTGAACATTATGATTTTGAGCTATCAATCAATTGAGTGTTTAATTGAACTACTAAACTCCTTTAGTAATCAATCTAAACATTGTTTGTGGACAAAACTCCTCTTCCAGGTTAAATCCTAAGTGTGTGACCCTGCAGGTCCTTTTTCACGTTGGCAGTGAAAGTCCATAACACTTATGACTTCACAAGCAAAGAGCGGTGCCTAGTCACACATTAGTGCTACCCAAGTGAAATAGAAAGTTGGAGAACAACTTTCAATCCTACAATCCGTGAATGGTGTTACAGCAAATGTATAATTCCTTTGTCACTGATATCCCGAATGAACTTGAGGCATGGAACAGTCATCCTGTCAACGTTCATTCACTTTCTTGATCTCAGAGTAGATTGGAAGAGATATGTATGACATCAATATCACATTCTGATTCACACATGCATGCGCATGCCTATTTCAATCCTACTCATCAAGTGGCCTTGGATATCAAACTCCCTCAGGAGGGACAAATCCCATATCTATCACTCACCCCTCAAAAGCCCCATGTGTCAACGCCACCCAATCATCACCTTTATAACAACCCATGTTTCAGGATTGCGTTTGATGATGTCAAAGTGTGCCCAACGACATGTGTCGAGTGTAGTGATTTCAGGTCAAAGAATCACACTCACCACCATCACTGTGAGTACTGACTGTGACTACCATGTCATGGTTCCATGTGTCAAACTCACGGTGGGTCTGTCCGGTACACTTGTTCTCTAACAAGTACCTATGTGTTTGGTTTGATATCTCTATATCATGACTAATGAGATTTTGTCATCAACCAACACCACAATCTAGCCTTGTGTATCATTGCTGTCTATCTACCTTCCACAATGACATCCGACTAGGGACATAACAAGAATGTACAAACTCTTAGCATCCGTATGGTCTCATCGTTCAGGTCCTGAACCTGAAGGCATACGTCATTGAGTACTGTCATTCTCTAGACATTCAATCTGTTCTATCACTATCTCATATGACTGAACCAGAAAGAATCAGAAGCTTGCCTTTGATGTTTATCAAATCAATCTTAATGTATCCCACCAATCATCCCATGATTGGCTCTCAGGGCATACACACCAACATTACCTATCCTTGGAGTAAGAGTTTTCAACCTCTACAATGGCTTACCCACTTTTTCAATGAGTTGGACACCTTCACCAAGGAGCTCCCCTCTTGCAACAAGTCTTCTACCTTGAAGGAATTACACACTCTTCTCAAAGATCTTCAACCTTCACCTTCTCCTTCACCTTGAAGAAGCTTCCACCAACTTTTCTCTTGAGAAAGAGATTGGGAAAGGGAAGATTTGAGAGCTTCACAAGAGTACAATGGAGTAGCTATTTCACACATAGCTTATCTCACTCATAATGATGTTTTGATTAGTAAGCAAGAGATAGAAAGAGGATCTATGTGGATAAACCACTCAAGTATAGCTAGGATCAAGGTAGGCAAACTTGGAAGAAGCATAAGGGCCCCTATTTATAGTTAGAGGTGTCCACTAACCACTAAAAGCCTTTGGGAACATATTCTAGTTGTTTGGAGTGTTGTAATAGATCTATTTTTTATGGTTGCAACACTAAAGGGTGGAAACTCTTTTTGTGCACACTCTGTATAGTGTAGTCGGTTGAGTTTCAATAAAGCAAACTTCGCTAATAGCACTATGCGATAAAGAATATTTGAAGTGTTGGTTGAGTTTATCTTAGATGAAACTTGACTGACGTCTTATATCTGAATTGGTCAGTGTAGGGTGTCGGTTGAGTTCTCACTAGGACAAACTAGGCTGAACCTGGAAGTTTCTAAGATCCATCCTAGGCATCAATCGAGTTTCTAAAAGGGAAACTCGACCGATAAGGGCGCCTGCGATGTATTTTGGAAATTTTCATTTTTGTTCTTAAACATTCCTTTAAAGTACTCTTGATTTTTCTCATCTTAGTTTCAAGTCATAACATCAATACAAATGATTACAAAAATTATCCTAAGTCATTTAGGACATTTCCACAAAAGTGCTTATGCATTGACTTTGGCTTGTATTTGATCAATCTTGGGCTTGATTGAATTGATCCTTTTCATGTACCTAATACCTAAAAGCAATCTCAAATAGACATATAAGATACATATGCAAGAAATGGTTAAGTCATCATCAAAATATGGACAATGTATAACTGTTAGGTTAACAGTCCGTACTCTACTTCTTCCTTCCTCATGTGGTGTCAAAGACCCATCTAGTTTTGCGAAGGCCTAGATCTATGTTCTGTGTTTGACGTGATGGGTCATGTTGTTCCTTTCCATTGGGCCATCCTACTCGTACTCTTTAGTGAGGAGGTGCTTAAGTGTACATACATCCTTGTCTATTAAAATCCCTCACCGCCTATGCCCGAACATCATGGATCTCTCCGTCCACCTTTCACAGTCTTTAGACTTCAAAGCATATAATGTTGAACTCTCCTTTGTTGCACTAGGTGTCCCAGATTGGCAAGTGTTCATGTCTTGCTGGGAAATCTTAAGGATGTGACATATTATCATCAGTCTTCAAAAGATCACCTAAGCACCTATTGTTAACAAGTGATCAACAAAGTTGAGAGGAGGAAATTTGTTGGTCATTTTTGTCTTATCCCAAAATCCCTTCATCCTTTTATAGGAAGATCCCATAGCCCTATCCACACCCATGTCAGACAACTAGATTCAGATTGGGACTTCTTGATTTCATATAATTAGTTTGTAACATCCCATGATTTGAGGCCTTAGATAAATTGATCTTAAAAGGAATGAGTGGACTACCCATGCCACCATTGTTCACCTCCTTTTCAGGGAACCCATCACTAAAGAATTCTATGGTTTTGTATGCTCAACCCAGAGTAGTACTAGGATGAGTGACTAGTCAGTAAGTTTATCATGGTTTGGACGATAGATGAGGATGAGAGTGAGGATAAAACACACAGTTAAGACTAGTGGAGGTATGTGGGGCCAATTGTCATTCCTAAAATTCTACTAAAGACTTGAGCAGTGGGCCCAGGTGTTACAAATGGTATCAGAGCTAGATCTCCTCCAGTCGGTGGGGCCCACATGGCCATGACACATAACTGTTAAGTCGTACGCTCCAGACATGTTGGAAAGGGCTATTCTAGTTGATGGAGCCACCCTTGCGCCGATAGACGTGGATGAGAGATGGGTGTACACATGCCATTCAGGGTCTGCACTGAAATTGGGAGACATTGTGAGGCCATTTGGTTGAGCCTTGGTGAGGATTCTAAGAGTCTAAGTGGGTAGAGTGTAGCATCCCATGATTTGAGGCCTCAAATAAATTGATCTTAAAATGAATGGTTGGACTATTCGTATCACCAAGGTGCACCTCCTTTTTAGGGAGCCCATCACTAAAGAAATTTGTGGTTAAGCGTGCTCATCCCAGAGTAGTACTAGGATGGGTGACCATACGGGAAGTTTATCCTAGCTTGAGTGTGAGTGAGGACAAAGTGTGTAGTTAAAAGGCTAGTGGTGGTCTTTGGGGCCACTCGTCATTCCTAAAACTCTACTAGAGCCTTGGGAAGTGGGCCCGAGTGTTATATAGTTGGAATGGACATTTTCCCTTATCTCCTCATCTCTGAAATCTCCTAGGATAGGAATTCCCGACAAGGAGGGAAAGACCTTTGTTTGGAAAGTTTTTACCTTCTGTTATGTTTCTCTTCATACTTGCGGTGAGAAGTTTTTGCATGTATATTAGAGAAAAATGCTAATTCAATGTTGGTTCCCTATCAAAAATCAAAATGACATAAAGGAAGATGATTTACTATGTAACTTAATTTCCTTTAATCAAGCCATACCACTTCCTTTTTTGTAGACCCTCCTTAGGTCATGCTTTATTTACAACCTGGTCATTGTTGAGCTTAATTATTATTTGTATATGCCACTCTCCACATTTTTCTTAACAAATCTAGACATCTTAATTTATCACATATACTCCCTCTCTTATAGTGTTTATAAAATCAAATATTAGCCAACAACACCTCATCATAGCCTAGTAAACAAAAGAACATTCCCAGAATACATTTGAAAATTATAAAACATCATGATTGGTCAAATTACACAGAATATCTTCTTATTCTTGTCTTTATCCTCTAATATTATAACATAATAAAAATGGATGTAACCTCATTCTCATCATATACATCAACTCTAAAACTTTTGGAACCATTCTAACATCACATGTGATAAAATTCCATATTCATCCCTAGGGTACAACTAACACCCAAGCATATTAAAATTACATTGATAGCTATTATACTTGGGAAGATAAACATCGATATCAAACTATAATATTATCAATCACCTATCTAGATTCTGGAGATTGGAGCATGGCATATTGAAAGTAGCCTTCTTCCCATGTCTGCATCCCATTATTCAAGTAGTACTCTTGGATTGTTCCTTAACCACCATCTTCAATAAGTCATAACTTATGACTTACATAAAGAACTATATCCTTCTCTTGCAATATAGGTGTCTGTTACACAAAAAAAGGAGTCTTTGTGTGGTGAGTGTGGACTCCTTACAAGTTGTGCATTTCTACAATATCGTCCTCCATGCTTTTATATTTCTTTGAATGTACCTAGAAGACATGTCCTATACAAAGAAAGAAAGATTCTAGAAGAGACTAATTAGA
Organism: Alisma plantago-aquatica; assembly: GCA_963693085.1. Taxonomy (NCBI): domain Eukaryota; kingdom Viridiplantae; phylum Streptophyta; class Magnoliopsida; order Alismatales; family Alismataceae; genus Alisma; species Alisma plantago-aquatica. The sequence continues at coordinate 1,303,435,214 of OY856409.1, forward strand.
CTCTATGGACATTTGTGCAATACTTAATAAACAACATGTGAATAGTTACAATTTTATATAAAAATATTTCAAAGGATATTGGAAGAAGAATGAGACAAATACATGGTGATTTGTGTGGTTTAGAAACCACAAAGGATTCTTAATCCATGCCTAGTCGTATTTTCAACCACTAATTTTGGGTAGAAAATATTTATGAGTTGAAAGGGAATTCGATACAAATTTAATCTCAAAAAAGATAGAGAGGAATTCATGTACTTTCTCCTTGAGATCATGGTTGTAAGATGTAACCTCGTTTCCTTTTCTAGGCCCTTCGGGAACCATCTCAACACCTTTTTTGGATGTGGTTGAAGGAAGGTCACCACTCCCTCTCCTCTTTTTCACACCAAGGAGGACCACTGAGTTGCATCTAGACCAGTTGCCACTTCAATCACCTTGAAACACCTCCAGAATATTTTTTCTTCAACAAAGAACAACATTAGAAGGAAATTACAATTCAAGCACAAATATTTGCCGAGTGAGCTTCTCAAGAGTATATGCACAAATTTGATTGAAAGGTACAAATAAGTTATTTTACCTTTTTGAAACATCTTTGCAATTCAATCTCTCATATAAACTTCATTATTAACACATGTTTATTATTAGAGAACACTGACATCATATAGGAAAAATTTGAAATTTTAGTCTATATTTTTCTTAGACCT